>CM035838.1:241125737-241664190 GCA_020510985.1 Pholidichthys leucotaenia | reverse complement strand
CCACGAGAATTGTACCATGATTTTCTGGAAACAACTCAGGGCTGAGCTGAGGCCAAAAGGCATGCGAGCATATCTGAAAACGCCCATATGGGTCATGAACGGCATCAGGTTATGACTGGCTGGGTGGAGACTATGGCTGATGGCTTCCTGTGGTAACGTATCGTCACTTTTGAGACCAGGAAGCAGAGTCACAGTTGTAGCATCAGCGTCTTCCTCAAACCAAGACAGAGATCACTTCTCTCCAGTTTACAGAATTTCATTTTATTCAGTACACATGAATATCACTTTTTGCCTTTTCAGGAATATCACTGCTTTATGTCGACTCATGCCAGGCCTCTTCCGGGCCTGACCAATGATGCTTGCTTTCCCAGACCCCAATGTAAACAGTTGCCTCTTGCAGAGATTGTAGGATCAGAATTTGCTTTTAAAAGGCTCAAAGAATATAAACTCAGGAGACCAGACCTCTCAACGTGAACACTGCATTTGATAACGTACCTTTTCACAGGAAACCAATGTTCTTAAGAGTCATAAACCACTTAATCTGACGGGTTTATAGCCGATGCTGTCCCAGGTTTCTTCGTCCAGATACTAAAGGAAATTATCTACAGCTCAACAGTACCTCCTAGCGGATACCTACGGAATGTGTTTTCAGTATGTAGGATGACTTTTAATTTGTTCTAAACATTAAGTTTCTTTCAGCTTATCCTCTGGATCCTAAGGACACTGAAAATCATCCCTCTTTTATCACCAACCATGGTTTGCTGCATGTTTTGCTGCATTTTGATCTAAATGTGAATGCATGTATTATAATTATGTATAAGAAATGTTATATTCATGAGTGTTATTCAAACACATATTGGAGTAGTGATAGAAATGCATGATCACCAAATATTAAGCCAAGTCATTTAATTTAGTTAGATTTTATATTGAGCATTTATTTCATAAGAACTGACTGAGTGTTAATTTTCCCTCTGAAATTTCATGGGATGGTGTCTTCATTTGATTGGCTGCTCTCAAACAAAGAAGTGTTCTCACATTGGATAGCAGCCATTTCAAACTGCTTCTGAAAAAGTAGATTGGTCAGTCTTGCGACTGACATCATCAGTTTTATGACCTGGCGAGGTAACTTTAAAAGAGAGAAGTTAGATTTGAGTTCAGTTAAGGAAAAGAGGTGGAAAAATTAAGAGTTAGGTGGAGAGAACAGTAGAGACAACAGGGAGGAAGATTAGCAAGAAGCAAAATAGAAAACGGTGATAAGATTAAGAATTAGAAACACAGAAAGAAGAAAGAAAGAGATTTTGAGAAGGATTAGGAACTAAATTAAGATTAAAGAAGCAGAATAGTAATCTAGATCTCAGAAGAAGATTTTATTCCACCGTTTCAAGGCCCTGTGAAGTTTTATTTTATTCTCTGTGTGTTTGTCAAGCCTTTCGTTATATTCTGGTCACTGAGGAGAAACCATTTTTCTTTAGAGCTCGTCCCTTTTAGAGAATCAAATTCTCAAACTCTTTCCTTCACCTCAGAAGCCATTCTTATCCTAGTAAATGTTTTTCTCATTTTTTCATGACTTTTCACGCCATTAAAGTGGACCTTAATTTGCCTAGTTTAAAGTGAACAGAGACTGAGAAGATTTTCCTTCAGTTTTTTTGGTCTATCCCGCTACAAGAGACCTCAAATTTGGACTCTTTTCAAGGACTTTTCACACCGCCCTGAGACAAACCATCCACGGCTGCAAGTGTCTACTTGAAGGGCCCCCAGCTGAGTTATCACCTCCACAGTTGTGAGGACAGCAGCCGCTTCCTCCGACGTCCTAACTTCAAAACCCAGCGGTACCAACCCGCGGAAACGTGGACCTACGGCTGTTGTGTGAGTGAAACTCTTATTTCTCCTATCTGCTGGGTTAAAACGTGATGTCCTAACAATTAAATTACAGTTGAATATGGCCCGTATTTCAGGGCTCAATTAGTCTCTCAGCCACAGGATAGAGCTGTAAACTGAAGGAAAACTCTTAGTCATTTTTAAGTAACTGCCCTTAAATTTTTGTAGATTAATTCAGGAGTCATTTTAGATAATTAGCTTATGAATTTTCCCCATAAAATTGCGTTGTTTTGTTAAAACATTCCAGCCTCATTTACCGTTGAAACATAAGTCTAGTTCCTCCGTGGTTCTGCAGAGGTGTAACGCTGGATTTTATGTTCAGGAACCCAATATCAGTTGATGTGATATATTACGCTGTTATCATCTGAATCTGTTTATTCATCATTTGAACGCTATGCCATGTAACCTGAATGAGTTTAATAAAACAGTGAATGAGAGCAGTTGAAGCGTTTTCCTTTCGCATATACAGGTTTCCTAATCACGGCAGGACAAAAACTCACTGAAACTTTGAGACTGATTCATTAAGTAATTTAAGGCACAAAGTTAATTAAAATTAAAATTAATATTATTGTCCGTTAGGACTGGTGCCCCTTTTACGAGTGCTTTTATTTAATTTAGCGGGTGTAAAAGTGATGGTTTAACTCCGCCCCCTTTCACACCCACTATTAAATAAAATAAATAATTCCTGTACCTTATGACAAATATTTTTATAGGCAATTCACCCTACAGTTTATTGGTGCGCTTGCTGTGAGGCCTCTGTAATTGGGAAACGTATATGCAAAAAGAAAATTCATTGAAATCCTAATCTTTTTTCCTGCAAATATTGATCCACTATTCGGCGAGTCTGTGTGTTTGTTTGAGAGGCTGAGGCCTGCATCTCTCCTCCTGCCTGTGTGTGTCTGCTGTGCTTGTTTACCTAACCTCCCGCTGAGGAGTCTGGTGGCTGATAGCTGCAAAAGGGGGGTGAGCGATTCACCCACTAAAGTCAACAGTTTTTGATGCATGCAAAAAGAAGTTTAAGCTATATTATTATATGCTGGATTAAGAAACATAGAGGCCTAGAGTGACAGAAACGCGAAGAAAACCGTCCTGTCTCTCGCCAGTTTAACCTTCCGGCGATTATCCTGAAAGGAGTAATTAAACTGGCCAGTTCTGTAATTTAATTACCCAAGCGTGGTGACGTCAGATTAAGCTGGACGCGGTTTGATCTGGTCACTGGATAAACCACTGGGGAAGTAGCGCTAAGCTATACCCGGAATTAAAGGGGTTACATTATTTGTGAAAGTTGGAGATTAAACTCTCATTTTGAAAAGCAAGGCGTGGCGTTGTCGCTGAGACTCGTGCCCGCATCACGTGTCACGTGAACACGCACAGTCGCGCGCATGACCGAAAGGCGTGCACGAAAAACTGCGCATGAGCAGAGTAAGCGTGCAGACGCCATTTTGAAGGCGCTAAGAGGGAGTCTCTCTAGCCGCCATTTTGAGTGAGACCGGTAGACCCGCCCAGAGCGACGTCACCAGTGTCTCCTCCCCCTGGGAGGGCAGAGACAACTGCCTCCATCGTGTGGTCAACTATAGGAGTTGCATTTCTTGCATGAATGCACACTCGGATTAAAGCAGAGCAAATCTATTAAGCTGATTTATAATCAAACAGAGCTTCCAAATTGACTTTAAATCAATCCGAATTATCCGGAACAACCTAAATTTAAACCCAAATCAAAGTTTTATCCCAAGAACCAAAAGGAAAAGGAAACTTGTGGGTTTGAAGTTTGTTCTCATTGGTGGAAGAGCTTTTGACTGCATACATACACACTGAAAGAACATAGAAGCATAGACTTTGTATTTACTCACATATGTTAACCACATATTTTAATCTTTTTAGTTAAAAGCATATATTCACACATCTTATGCTAAAAGTCTGCAAACTTTTGAAGCTATATATATGTGTTTTGTTTTAAAGATCACTTTGTGCGATTTCTTTCACAGGAAGCCATTCAACTTAGGGACTCAAATAAATGACAATGTTCATTTAAACTCAAGTTAATGTTAATCCTGTGCATGTTGGTAAAGGATTTAGTGATTTACTAAATATTTAACCAAAATTCTCCAAAATTAGGAAACCACATCCAGCAATTAACACTTGAAAGCTTTACCTTATTTACAGTCAGTGTTGCTTTTGATTCATATTTCCTCCCCAGGAGAAGGAAAACATTTAACCAGCTCACTATTTCTCACCAGGATTTGAAATAAGTCAAAAGGTGAAAACTTTGACTAGTCTGTAAAACATTTTTTATCTTTTTTTCTCTTCTTCTCTTTTTAAATAATCATTAACTTTAATCCTAAGGAAGCCTTAGTGACAATACGCAAAGACAATTCATTTGTTTCCTAACTTGTAAATATTAAAACATTGAAAGGCTTTAAATGAAGATAAGCTTTAACAAATAGAACCAAGCCAGTTCTAACTTTAAAACAAAGTGAAGACTTATACTGTAACCCTAAAGCCTTAAAGCATTTAACCTTTTCTATTTTTGTTGCTTTCTCTTTCTTTTGTAAATAAAATCATTACTTTCAAGTGAGATTCAACAAAAAAATTCACAACCTAGTTGAGGACTATTCCAAAACTACACTTTGATAACTGAACTGAAAGAAGTCAATCGACACAAAAAAAATTTTTTTGCTTTTGTCTTGTGAAATACAAATCAAAATACAGTGTCAACAAATAAACTAACACGTATTCCACATTTCTAAAGAATTCCAAAATATTTGCTTTCCTTCTTACAAGCCTGGAAGTTGAAACAAACTCCAAAAAGAAGCTTGTAATTACCCTCACTGTAAAACGACACTCAAGGTTAACTCTTGACGCACAACTTTAGCTATAATCAACAAATTGATTTCAAGCTAAGTGTTACACAAACGGTCAAACATGTCGAATCCACTTGACGAATTAAATGACCTTCAAGTAATATTGGAAGAGTTGGCTTCCGACCTTATACCCGGTTTCTCCAAACAAGTTCGGGATACTCCACCAAAAGATTTGAAGCAAATCACGAAAAAACTTTCGGATGAATGCGAAGCTAACCCACCGAAAGCAAAGGAAATCCCCGGTGTGTTAGGAAAGTTTGCACTAGCATTAGTTGCAAGGCTAAAACGAGCTGAAACCCAAGTACTCTACGCCGAAAAGGAACTGATGAAATGACAAACAACTATCCTTTCTCTTCAGGAAGAGAACAAATCCCTTGTGAAAAAGCAGGAACAAGCTCGCATAGAGAAAGAAGACACCCAAGCTACGCTCAATCAGACGTTGCTAAATCTGGAACAAGCAGAGGAAGAAAAGCAACGACTAGAAGACAACAATACCTCACTTCAGCAAGAAAACAAGGAATTGAAAACCGCCCTGCTTCACAAAGAGAATCAACTCAAGGAAGTTGAAGGTCAATTGGATGAAACAAGCTCCGATTATGGGAAATGCAAACTGCTCCTACGAGAAGCACAACAAGGTCTTCAGGACATCCAAGAAGAGCTGGAAGGCCACCGCAAACAAAGGGATCTGAGATCAGAATCCATGAACAGGCCGGTTCCCTCGACAAAGGGGGGCATCCCCTCATGGGATGGGGACTCCCCCGGCTCACACTCACGTGACCCGTTCAGACCCGAACGGCAACGTGAAAGACGTGTGCAAATTCCATCCGATGGAGAGCTCAATAAGATCGCTCGCCACGTCACGAAATTTGACCCCTCAACCAGTGGGTCACCTGATACCAGGGCTTATTTGCAAGACATCGACTACTACTTGCGTAAATACCCTGATGCTACTGTTGACGACCACATTTATTTGATCAAGTTGACATCCAACAGGTCGGTATCAAAATTTATAGATCGGCAACCATTTGACATCAAGATGAACCACCGGAAGCTCTATGAAGCCATCGAAAGAGAGTTTTCCGACGACTGCTTACAGTCAGGGCTAGTGACAGCCCTAGCTGTGAAACAGGGTCGCTTAGAGCCCCCACAGGCATACTACCAGCGACTCCTGTGCGCATATTTCGGATCTCAAAACACGCCTGAGATGGAAGAAGACCCCAATTTCAAGGCTCTGTTCATTCAGAATCTCCATCCCACGATTGGACACCACCTTGGAGTCATGGCTAACCCAAAGACAAACTCGATAAACCAGCTAAGAGAGTTCGCACATTATGCATTCCAGAAACAGCGACAAAGCAATCAGAAGCATACCGAGTCTACCGCGGTGTTAGCTGTCAACACCGCATCAGACACCCTGGACCTAGAGGGCGCCCCAAGGCCAGCCCCTGTTCCAGCATCTCGGTCACAAATAAAACGACGACAGTCCTCTAGTCAAGATAAGTCGAGTCATGACCCGGAAAAATTTTTGACACCAAGTTCCAAGACAACATCACCAAAACCTGACTACCGTCGGAGACTAAGCCCACCAGGTAAGTCACGAGAATACGGTACGGATACCCGGGATGACAGATATCAATTTCGAGACTTGCATAATCGCGGGAGGTGGTCACCTCCTTCATACCGCCGGAAAAACTTCAACAGGGAAGCAAGACCTCCCCCTGGAAAGTTTAACTCCAAACCCTGGGAGAAAAAAGGAAAGCCCATTTTCAGCCAAGAAGACCTGGAGACTCTCCAACGCATACTTGATGAACTGAGGAGGAAAAAGGAGGCGAAAGAGGACAAGAAACCAGATGTCCTAGCCATAAATATTGTGACCACCCCAAACGATCCTTTAGGTTTGCCACAAGTCAACCCTGAGGATTCTCCTACTACAAAGGGGAAGGATACCGAAGACACAACCGAGCATCCTCCACCCGAAACTCAGGAGGAGCTCCAACATGCAACGCCACCCAGTGCCATTTTGGTAGTCCAGCTACCTGGGAAACCTCACTCACCCGAAACCGGCGACTCTTTAATCTGTGTTGAACCACCGGTCCAAGAATTTCTGTGTGATTTAACCGAGAGGGGGGTTGCACGAAAATTTTTTCTGTCATTGACCTTGGAAGATGTGATGACGCACGAAGCCCTACTGGATACTGCAGTGGACATCACACTCATGTCGCGTGACCTTTTCGAACACCTACGCGTCACTGCTAACCTTGCGCACAAAGACTTGAAACTAAGACCTTGCTCCTTAGCTATTCAACCTTATGCACCCTCAAACACGACTGTGTCACACATGTCATTGATACAAATCTCCACTGGGCCCATGACCTTGATCCACCCGGTCTATGTGTCCAATCTCAACTCAATTCCATTGCTGATAGGCAAGGATCTACTTAATCGCTTTGAGCCTCTGATAGACTTCAAGAATCTCAAGCTATGGGCTCAAGTTCGACAACCTCTTCCAACCACTCTACCTGAAGCAACCGGATCACAGTGCTACACTCTTAACACCGTGGATGTTCCAGGAGTCAACCCACTCGCACTGCTGACCCAACAAAGTTCGACGGAAAGTGACCTTGGGGACCAGGCTGAAACAGGCACCCCTTTTCAGGTCACCACATCTGACAACCCAACCTTAAATGACCACAGTTCATTTCTTTGCACCCTGAAACCAGGGGCAGTCGATGAAGAGTACTGCCCCCAAGTGGTCAAAGGACTAGCTATCCAAAGTTCCCACGTAGAAGACGTGGTACTGGCTCTCTGGGCTGATAAATCTGCAATCAGCCAGACACTTTTCGACTCTCTACATGAGAAATACCCTGACCTTATGGTCACTAACAAGTCTTTTCATTTCCCTGCTGGGACCAAATCAAACAAAACATTGGTCGCCAGAAGTATCTGCGCCCTCCACCTTCAGTGGAACCACAGACTGCTAACGCATCCCTTCTTGGTCGTTCCCAACCTGCCACATGCAGTCTACATCGGCAGTGATCTTCTTGTGAGACTTGGAACCCAGGTTGATACCATAAACAATGTCTTATGGTCTCTCACCTCAGTTCGAGATGCTCACTCTAAACCAGATCTTGACACTCTAAAGTCAGGCCAGACCATCCCTGAGGCCTGCCAGGTACTGAACACTCAACATTGTTTCATACCTGCTAATGTCACGTGCTACCCGGTCCAACTATGCATTCAAACAGGACAGAAACTTATGCATCCACAAGCATTTTTCCAACCGGCTCCTTTGCTTGACAATCTAGGCTTAACTCTGGAGGCCATGCCCCTTCTAAGCCTAGAATACAGAACCACCACATTACCGGTTAACAATCCCACGGCAGAGACCATCGTCCTGCCCAAGGCCACGCCTCTTGGCTGGCTCATCACCACAGATTTCCACGATTTTGAACTGACTGTTCCTGTGCTAGGCGGCCTCCCTGATTCTCTTTGGGCCGACTCTCTTGAACCTACAGTCATTTACACTAAGCCTTCTAAGGCCATCGCTCTTGTGTCAATACCAACCCCTGACAAAGAGTCAGTGGGACGAATCGACTTGACTAACAATGACCAAATGCTTGTCCAAGCCATTGAACTCCTTCCATCGGAGTCCGATCAGCAAACCAATGACAATCCCAGCGATGCTCCGCCGAAACCAGTCCTCACTATCGCTGAAGAGATTGCACAGGTGGTAGTTGATGCTGATGCCCTAACCTCTGACGAAGAACGTGAAAAACTTCACCAAGTTCTTCTTAAGTATGAACAATCCTTCTCCAAAGACTCCTTGGACTGTGGACTGACCACAATCCACTCAGTACGTATTCCTACACCACCTGACGCCCCTCCAACCTACGTCAGGCAGTACAAGATTCCCTTGGCCTCGTACGGCCCAGTACAAGAAATAATCGATGATTTACTGGACCGTGGCATAATCAGACCATGCAACAGTACCTACTCGGCTCCCTTATGGCCTGTCCTAAAGCCCAATGGTAAGTGGAGACTCACCATTGATTACAGGAAATTGAACACTCAAGTTCCTCTCTCTAGGTGGCCTATGACTCAACTGGAGCAAGAACTCCCTAGAGTTAAAGATGCCAAATACTTCTCAACACTGGACATTGCTTCTGGTTTTTGGACTATTCCTGTCCAAGCTAAAGACCAAAACAAACTGGCCTTCACGTTCGCGAATCGCCAATACACATTCACCCGATTCCCTTTCGGTTATGCCAACTCTCCTGCAGAGCTCAACATTTTCTTGAACAAAGCATGTCCAGATGCCCGAGACAGAGGTAACCTCATCTATGTTGACGACATTCTCATTCGGAGTCCAACTCTGGACACCCACCTCACTGAAATTGACCATGTCCTTGGCCAGCTCACGCGAGCTGGAGCCAAAATTTCTCTCTCCAAATGCCAATGGTGCAAAACCAAAGTCAACTATGTCGGTCTCTTGGTAGGATCCAAAGGGGTACTACCACAAACGGCACGAATTCAAGGTGTGTTAAACATCAAAGCCCCTACCAACATCTCCGAACTCCGGAGCTTCCTAGGGGTATGCAATTACTCACGTCAGTTCATTGAGGATTATGCAGACGTGGCAAAACCCCTTACAGACCTCCTACGAAAGGACACCCCTTTCATTTGGTCTGAGGCTCAAGAACAGGCTATGCTAGCGTTGAAGCAAAAGTTATGCACAGCACCATGTTTGGCCTATCCCAACTGCGACCAGCCATTCTTCTTACAAGTGGGGTTCTCTGCCAACTGCTTAAGCGCTGGATTATACCAAATCTACGACCACGACAAACGAGTTGTGGCCTATGCCAGCAAAACCCTCTCTGGTCCGGAACTGAAATACTCGGACTGTGAAAAAGCCCTCCTGGCCACTGTATGCGCAGTCAAGCATTTCTCCAACTATGTAGGAGGCCAGAGAATCACAGTTGAGACTCACCACCAACCAGTGGTCTTCCTCAACAGTCAACGCATCAGAGAAGGCGTTGTAACAAATGCCAGAATAGCCTCCTGGTTGATGGCTCTACAAAGCTTTGACATGGAGGTCCGCTACGCACAAAAGTTGAGAAGCCCTCTCGGCACAGACTTGACTGCCTGCCAACGGTGCTCTGAGGACACTCCAGGACCATCCATTCGTGCAGAGCCACCTACAGTCACTGAAGACCCAAACCATCACTACTTTGACCAGAACATCTGCCAAGATATGGTCACCGCCTATGTCAATGGTTGTTTTTTTCACCATGAAACTCACATTTGTGCTGGTGTGGGTGTGGCATGGCTGAACAATCAGCCTTGTGAACCCCACAACTATCAACTGGGTTCCCAATCATCTCAGTATGCGGAAATCGCAGGTGTGCTGATGAAGTCCTTTGAGCGCCTGGTCCTGTCACCTCAAGTCCATCACCACACCCCTCCTAGACCCGCTGCAGTTTGCCTACCGTGCTAACAGGTCTGTGGACGACGCAGTCAACCTGGCCCTCCACTCCATCCTGCAGCACCTGGACTCCCCGGGAACCTACGCCAGGATTCTGTTTGTGAACTTCAGCTCCGCATTCAACACCATCCGCCCCGATCTGCTCCAGGACAAGCTGTCCCTGCTCAACGTGCCTGACTCCCTCTGCAGGTGGATCACCGACTTCCTGACGGACCGGAGACAGCATGTGCGGCTGGGGAAGTCTGTCTCAGACTCTGTTAGCATCAGCATTGGATCACCCCAGGGCTGTGTACTTTCCCCCCTACTCTTCTCCCTTTATATCAACTCCTGCACCTCCTCCCACCAGTCTGTTAAGCTGATCAAGTTTGCGGACGACACCACCCTCATCGGGCTCATCTCCAACGGCGACGAGTCCGCCTACAGGGAAGAGGTGGCCCAGCTGGTGTCCTGGTGCAGCCACAACAACCTGCAGCTGAATGCTCTGAAGACAGCGGAGATGATTGTGGACTTCAGGAAAGTCACATCCCCCCGGCCCCCCCTCACCATCACAGGCTCTCCCATCACCGTTGCAGATTCCTTCCGCTTCTTGGGCACCACCATCACCCGAGACCTCAAAAGGGAGCCAACCATCAGCTCCTCATCAAAAAGGCCCAGCAGACGATGTTCTTTCTGCGGCAGCTGAGGAAGCTCAAGCTACCCACCAAGATGTTAGTGCAGTTCTACACGGCCATCATCGAGTCCATCCTCACCTCCTCCATAACTGTGTGGTACGCAGGAGCCACTGCCAGGGACAGACTAAGGCTGCAGCGCGTCGTGCGCACTGCTGAGAAGGTGATAGGCTGCAAGCTCCCATCTCTCCAGGACCTGTACATCTCCAGGACCCGGAGGCGTGCTGGCCGGATCATAGCCGATCCTTCACATCCTGGTCACGTGCTGTTTGCCCCCTTCCCTCAGGTAGAAGGCTTCGGTCCATTCGGACTAAAACCTCCCGGCACATGAACAGCTTTTTTCCCCTCTGCCATCAGACTGCTGAACACTAAGTGACTTTTGACTCTTGTGCACTACGTACAGCAGCTCAACCAGACTCATGTCAATCATCACTGTTTTTCTGTTGCATTATTGACTGCACTATGTGGTACTTCACATTATCTGCTACATGCTAATTTTTTAAAACTGCCTTGACTAGTACTACTCATTATTACTAGTATTATTATTATTACTTATTATTACTTATTTTTCTACACTTATTGCACGTTTCTAGTCCTTTAGTTTTTTAGTTTATCCCTTTTTCTCATTATGTTTTTAATGTTGCAGCATGGCACCGAGACAAATTCCTAGTTTGTGTATCACATGAACAATGGCAAATATCTGATTCTGATTCTGATTCTGATTACACTGCAACTTGCTGTAGACCATGGCATTCGCACATTGGTCATCTGCACTGACTCCAACTATGCACGCCTCAGTTTCACTTGTCATTTAGCACTCTGGAAGGCCAAAGGTTTTGTAACCTCCAACCGCAAACCAGTTAAACATCAAGACCTTTTCAAGGCATGTGATCACCTCACCTCCAACAACCTCCAGGTGTACTGGAAAAAGGTCAGAGGTCACTCGCGCACACCAGGTCAGGACAAAGAATGGAATGACCTTGTGGACTCACTTGCAAAACAAGGAGCTATACAAGGCACACCCTGGTCCTTTGATTCTGCTCAGGTGCCGACTTCACAGTCCCACCCACCCACCCCTACAGTCTGCGCAGTCACTAGGGCCCAGACTAACAGGGCCCAAGACACGACACAAACCACAGGTCCCCTTGCGGTTGACCTTGTTTTCACTGACGCTGACCTTATCTCTCTTCAAAACCTTGACCCTGCGGTCCATAAAATGATACAGTACATCTCAGATCCTGCACTTAATGCACCATCCGACTCGGATCTCGCTGACACTCCAGACTTGAAGCCACTTTTTGCCGCACGATCATCCTTGCAGCTGCGAAACGGCATTCTAGTTCATGTTTCCGATGAACTCCCTACGCCTGCGCTTGTGGTCCCTCATAACCAGAGGGGGGTGATGATTGTTCATGCCCATGATCTCCCAACTGCAGGACACAAAGGCGTCAAAGCGACGTACAACGCGCTCAAACAAGTGGCATATTGGCCATACATGCGAAAGGATGTAGCCGACTACATCAAGGGATGTCTCGTATGTTGCCAGTTTCAACCAACCAACCCGATGCATCGAGCACCCCTACAGAAAAGAGGCATTTCATTCCCATGGTCTGACCTCCAAATTGACTGGGTAGGTCCCCTTCCACGGTCAGCCAGAGGAAACAAATACTTCCTCACAGTCACATGTGCTTTCACCAAATGGGTCGAGTGCCTGCCTGCTCCTAATGACACGGCAGAAACCACGGCCTACTTGTTGATGAACCACGTATTCTCTAGGTTTGGTCTGCCAAGCCGAATCAACTCTGACCGCGGCACTCATTTCACCGCTGAAGTCATGCGACAACTGTGGGAAACCTTGGGAGTTAAAGTTAACTTCCATATTAGCCACCACCCACAATCCTCCGGACAGGTTGAAAGAACCCACCGAACTGTGATCAACATACTGAAGAAGTATGTTTCACCACACCAAAAAGACTGGGATGTAAAACTCCCGCTGGTCTTAATGGCCATCCGAGCCACACCCCATGAAGCTACGGGGGTGTCACCTTTTGAAATGATGACAGGCCGGCAAATGACTTTGCCCCTGCATTTACTCTACCAACCTGGAGAAGCCAGTGTTGCTACAGCTTACACTACTCACCAGTACATGACTGACCTGACCAAACATCTCCGACAGACTTTTGCCTTTGCCCAAAAACATCTGGACCGATCAGCTGAAGGACGCAAAGCCTACTACGATCAGAAAGCCTCACATGATGAACTCCAAGTGGGAGACAAGGTTTTCTATTGTGCTTTCATTCCTCAGACAGGACAGACCAACGCACGAGCAGGAAAACTCGCTCGGAAGTTCCTCCCCAGGTGGACAGGTCCACACACGATCACAGATAAACTCTCTCTGGTCGTTTACCAAATCAAAATAAGCAAAGGTCGCCAGGACCCCATCTCCAAATGGGTCCATCGTAATCAAATCAAAGCTTACAAAAACCCCATGGGACTTGTCGGGGACAACATTGTTCCATTAAGTCAGTAAACAAACCTAAAATCTTGTTTGCGCCCGATAGATAACTGTTAGCTGACTATCAGCCTCAGACATTCTCGGTCGCATTTCTCTTCCTCAATCAGGTAACTGCATTAAACCTTCAAAAGGAGAAAGTTAACCCAAACTAACTGACTTCCTTAAAATCTAACCTTAAAAGACCCCGCAAAATTTCATTCAGTATCATCAAGTTACTATTTCAAAGTAGTACAAACAAAATCAACAACATCACTAGCTTAAGTCAATAATCACAAAACCCTCTAAAGGTGATAAACACTAATAGCTTAGAGCTCAGCCTCTAACAAAGTTGTTCCACCTCTAAGAATAACTTTCACCTACCACTCAGGTACCTCAAGAAAAGGAAAACTGACAAGAAGCTCAAGATTAAAATGACTCACTTCTATTCATTGGCCAGGACGATAGCCCTCCTGTTTTTCAGTTTAGCCCTCTACCTAGCACTCTCACCTACTTTCGCCCAGTTAGAACTGGACAGAACCCAGACAAGAAGTCAACAATCCTTAAGTAGATTCTCAACCACGGCCTCATCATTAGGGCCCCTTGCTAGCTTTAGCACGTCTACTGTTAAATCAGTCAACACCGCTACACTGAAATGCCAGATAGTTGAACCACCAACTGTTACCAAAACTTTGCAAGATACTGTGTTGGTTTTGAATGTTTGCTCCAAAGCCTCATTCAAACTCAACAAGGTCTTGGATTTGTCACTCTTCATGTTAGAGGGTGACCCTGCTCACCCACATCTAATGCCTGTGTTTCTTCGAAAGGTAGCTAAAAATATTTGACTTTCAGCTAACACTTTGACAATGAGTCTGCCTTCACCGCTTCTTGCCCCTGTTTCAGATGTCACAAAGTTATTCCTCATTGCCACTCAAAGAACAATGATGACTTTCCATGTTCGCTCAGTCTTCCAGAACAAAGGTCTCAGACACCCTCTGAGTAAGACCTCTGTGGAACCATGGTTTAGTCCAGCTAAACCAATTCAGTTCGAACCTCCTTGAATTAACTCAATATTGCTTAACCTAAACATCTACCTCAAATAAGCAATACATTTTTGTTTTGCATTCTTTGTTTTGACTTTTATTTTTCTTTATTTTTAGAATTTTTTTGAAGTTATATGCATGCTTATATACAAACCTATATTTTTATATATAGCTCTTGCACTCCATCTTGATTTTGGTACCCATTCAAACTATTTTTTTTTAAACAACTATGATAGCTATTTCATCGTGAACCAAAATTCCTACCTCAGGTATGTAAGACTACGCACTTATTTTTGTAGCTAGAATTTTTGAGTCATTTCAAGACCTATGCCTTAGCGTACTACTCCAAGTCAATTTTATAATCCACATTTGTCCATATTCAAATTATTTTTGGAAATTCATGGAAGTCCTTCCAATTAACCAAAGTCAAAGATCTGTACTTAGTAATAGATACTGTTTGCATGATAGTGTGTATGGACATCACACAAACCTTTTAACCCAGTATTTAGGTCAAGTGTTGCCAAGGAGACGAAGCTGCCATGGGTGTGTACCAACGCTGACCGACGCTCACCATTGCTACAAAGGGGGGAACTGTAGCATCATCGTCTCCTAAAACCAAGACAGAAGATCACTTCTCTCCAGTTTACAGGAATTTCATTTTATTCATTACACAGGAATATCACTTTTCTGCCTTTTCAGGAATATCACTGGCTTTTATGTCGACTCATGCCAGGCCTCTTCCGGGCCTGACCAAAGATGCTTGCTTTCCCAGGACCCCAATGTAAACAGTTGCCTCTTGCAGAGATTGTAAGGATCAGAATTTGCTTTTAAAAGCTCAAAGGAACATAAAACTCAGGAGACCAGACCTCTCAACGTGAACACTGCATTTGATAACGTACCTTTTCACAGGAAACCAATGTTCTTAAGAGTCATAAACCACTTAATCTGACGGGTTTATAGCCGATGCTGTCCAGGTTTCTTCGCCCAGATACTAAAGGAAATCATCTACAGCTCAACAGTACCTCCTAGCGGATACCTACGGAATGTGTTTTCAGTATGTAGGATGACTTTTAATTTGTTCTAAACATTAAGTTTCTTTCAGCTTATCCTCTGGATCCTAAGGACACTGAAAATCATCCCTCTTTTATCACCAACCATGGTTTGCTGCATGTTTTGCTGCATTTTGATCTAAATGTGAATGCATGTATTATAATTATGTATAAGAAATGTTATATTCATGAGTGTTATTCAAACACATATTGGAGTAGTGATATAAATGCATGATCACCAAATATTAAGCCAAGTCATTTAATTTAGTTAGATTTTATATTGAGCATTTATTTCATAAGAACTGACTGAGTGTTAATTTTCCCTCTGAAATTTCATGGGATGGTGTCTTCATTTGATTGGCTGCTCTCAAACAAAGAAGTGTTCTCACATTGGATAGCAGCCATTTCAAACTGCTTCTGAAAAAGTAGATTGGTCAGTCTTGCGACTGACATCATCAGTTTTATGACCCGGCGAGGTAACTTTAAAAGAGAGAAGTTAGATTTGAGTTCAGTTAAGGAAAAGAGGTGGAAAAAGTAAGAGTTAGGTGGAGAGAACAGTAGAGACAACAGGCAGGAAGATTAGCAAGAAGCAAAATAGAAAACGGTGATAAGATTAAGAATTAGAAACACAGAAAGAAGAAAGAAAGAGATTTTGAGAAGGATTAGGAACTAAATTAAGATTAAAGAAGCAGAATAGTAATCTAGATCTCAGAAGAAGATTTTATTCCACCGTTTCAAGGCCCTGTGAAGTTTTATTTTATTCTCTGTGTGTTTGTCAAGCCTTTCGTTATATTCTGGTCACTGAGGAGAAACCATTTTTCTTTAGAGCTCGTCTCTTTTAGAGAATCAAATTCTCAAACTTTTTCCTTCACCTCAGAAGCCACTCTTATCCTAGTAAATGTTTTTCTCATTTTTTCATGACTTTTCACACCATTAAAGTGGACCTTAATTTGCCTAGTTTAAAGTGAACAGAGACTGAGAAGATTTTCCTTCAGTTTTTTTGGTCTATCCCGCTACAAGAGACCTCAAATTTGGACTCTTTTCAAGGACTTTTCACGCCGCCCTGAGACAAACCATCCACGGCTGCAAGTGTCTACTTGAAGGGCCCCCAGCTGAGTTATCACCTCCACAGTTGTGAGAACAGCAGCTGCTTCCTCCGACGTCCTAACTTCAAAACCCAGCGGTACCGACCCGCGGAAACGTGGACCTACGGCTGTTGTGTGAGTGAAACTCTTATTTCTCCTATCTGCTGGGTTAAAACGTGATGTCCTAACAATTAAATTACAGTTGAATATGGCCCGTATTTCAGGGCTCAATTAGTCTCTCAGCCACAGGATAGAGCTGTAAACTGAAGGAAAACTCTTAGTCATTTTTAAGTAACTGCCCTTAAATTTTTGTAGATTAATTCAGGAGTCATTTTTAGATAATTAGCTTATGAATTTTCCCCATAAAATTGCGTTGTTTTGTTAAAACATTCCAGCCTCATTTACCGTTGAAACATAAGTCTAGTTCCTCCGTGGTTCTGCAGAGGTGTAACGCTGGATTTTATGTTCAGGAACCCAATATCAGTTGATGTGATATATTACGCTGTTATCATCTGAATCTGTTTATTCATCATTTGAACGCTATGCCATGTAACCTGAATGAGTTTAATAAAACAGTGAATGAGAGCAGTTGAAGCGTTTTCCTTTCGCATATACAGGTTTCCTAATCACGGCAGGACAAAAACTCACTGAAACTTTGAGACTGATTCATTAAGTAATTTAAGGTACAAAGTTAATTAAAATTAAAGTTAATATTATTGTCCGTTAGGACTGATGCCCCTTTTACGAGTGCTTTTATTTAATTTAGCGGGTGTAGAAGTGACGGTTTAACTCCGCCCCCTTTCACACCCACTATTAAATAAAATAAATAATTCCTGTACCTTATGACAAATATTTTTATAGGCAATTCACCCTACACCACTAACCGTGCTTACAAACATTTAAAACTCGAACCCTGTTCATTAGCCGTGCAACCATATGCGCTCACTAAAACAACCCTGTTGGGCATATCACTACTAAACATCTCCATTGGACCCATGACCTTGACACATCCGGTCTATGTGTCCAAGCTTGATGCCATTCCATTGCTTATTGGCAATGACTTACTGAACCGTTTTGAGCCACTGATTGATTTCAAGAACCTCACACTATGGGCTCAAACGCAACACCCTCACTCATTTGATCCAACAAGGACAATTGAATCACAGAGCTTTGTTCTGAACACTTTGAACACCCCAAGTCTCACACAACTAGCACTGTTGGAACAACTGCAACCCACTGAAAGCGACCGCCAAGACCAAGGTGAGTACTGTCCACAAGAAGTCAAAAGTCACCTTCAAATACAAGGTCACGAGCGGAAAACTCCAAACGCCCCCCTTGAAACCCTCGATACCCATGATTCAATGGTGGTGTCACATTTTGAAACCCACCCACCCGCCCATGAGGTCTGCGTGATCACAAGAGCCACACCAACCGGCTCTCTAGACCCTCCAAAATCTCAAGTTTTTGTGACAATGAAACCAACTTTTGCAAACGCAAGGCGCACATTCACTCAAGCTTATAACCAAATGATCCATAAAACCATCAAACACCGGTCAGATAAAACGATACATGCGCTTCCCGCGTCTAAACCCTTTGACATACCAAAATTGAAACCACTTCATGCGACACAACCTTCTCTGCAGCTATACAATGGCACTCCTGTTCCTGCTTCCAACGAACCATCATTGCCACCGCTCAGAGTTCCTCAAAACCAGAGGGGGGTGATGATTGCCAATGCCCCATACCATTCCAGCTGCAGCTGCAGAACACAAAAGCGTCAAAATGACATACAAAGCTCCCAAGGCTGCATTTCAAAAACATCTGGACCGATTCGCCAAACGACACAAAGCGTACAACGACCAAAAACTCTCACATGACAAACTGCAAGGGGGGACAAGCTCTTCCACCCCACATTTGTACTGCAGACACCAGAAATCAATTTACAGGAACAGAAAATCACTCCTAAATTCCTGCCCGAGTGGGTGAATCCACACATTGTCAACAACAATCTTAGGCCACTCAAGTGCCAAATCCAAGACCCCATTTCAAATGAGCTCACCAAAATCAGTGTAACCTTTACCAAAACCCCATGGAACTTGTCGGGTACAACACTGTCAAAGTAAGTCCATAAATAAGATTAAAATCAAGCCTACATCTGAGAAATAACTGTAGCTAACTACTAGCCTCAGGTACACTCAGTCAAATTTCTCCAAACAATCAGTTAACTGCATCAAAACTTCCAAAAAGTAAAGGGTAAATTAAAACCAAATTTTCCCTTACACTAATTTCAAAGGTCTCTGTAAAATCTAATAAAGTTCAATCAACTTTTATCAAATAGTACACACAAAACATTCAACACCATTAGCTTGAGCTAATAACCTTAAAACTCCAATCAAAGGTGAAAAACAATCTAAGGTTCAGAGTTCAATCTCTAAAAGAAATCATTCCACAACTGAGAATAATTTTCATTTGCCAATCAGGTATCTAAAGAAAGATCAACAAGAAGATAAAGATTCAAGATCACTCAATGTTACCTGTTTGCCAGGATGATGGCCCCCCTCTTTATCAGTTTAGCCATCTGCCTAGCAATCACACCCACTGTTACCCAGTCAGAACTGGGCCAAACCAAAACGAAAGGTCAACGATCCTCAGGTGGATTCTCAATAACAGCCTCATCGTTAGAGCCTCTTGTTAGCCTTAGCACGCCCACTGTTAACTCGGTCAACACCTCTAAACCAAAACGCCAGGTCATCGAACCACAAACCGTCACCAAAATCTTACAAGACACTGTATTGGTTTTGAATGCTTGCTCCGAAGCTTCAGTCAAACTCAACAAGGTCTTGAACTCTTTGCTCTTTGTGTTAAAGGTTGACTATGCTCACACACAGCCAATGTCCATGTTACTCTCAGAAGTAGCTAGAAACATTAGCTTTTTAGTTAACACTTTAGCAATGAACATGCTATCACATCATCTTATCCTTTTTCAAGTAAATCCAAATTTACTTCTCATTGCCATGCGAAGAACAATGACAACATCCCATGTCCACTCAGTTTTTCTGAACAAAAGCCTCAAACACCCTATGATTTGGACATCTGTGGAACCATGGTTTAGTCTAGCTAAACCAATTCAATTTGAACCTCCTTGAGTCACCTCAATATTGATTAATCTAAGCCTCTACCTCAAATATGAGCAAGAATTTTTATAATTTTGCTTTTGGCCTAGACTCCTAAGATTTTATATCTTTGAGTTCTTGTGCCAGTTCTTTTGAGTTTTTGCAGTGGAAATCTGATAGTCCAAGGAGGGGTTTGATGATTTCAACCAGGGCTTTTGATAAATTGTACGTAACTGATCCAATACTGTCTATTATTGGCCGCAGTGGGATATTCTTTTTATGTATTTTTGGAGTTCCGTAGATCCGGGGGGTGATGCTGGCTGTGGGTATCAGGTGATCATATGCGTCCTCTGTGATTTTTTTTTTTGCTTTCTAATAGAGGTTTGAGAAGGGCTTTTAGCATTTTTTTCTTTTCTTCTGTGGGATTTGTTTTTATGATTTCATGTGTGCTACTGTCTGCCAACATGGTTTCCATCTGTTTTTCATATGTTTCCGTGTCCAATATTACTTTATATTTATTAGTCGTTCTGCCTTTATCTGCTGGGAGCATTGTGATTGTTTTATCTGTCTTGAGTGAGTTTAATGCTTTTTCTTCTTCTCTTGTAACGTTGCTTTTTGGTAATTTGGCCGTTTTTAGGATTCCTGCGACTGCGTTCCGGAGTGCTGCTTTTTCTCCTTGGTCCTGGATTTTTTTCACATGCCAGTTCTGTTGCGAGGATGTATTCTTCATGGGGTATTCTGGCTGGTGTGATGGCGAAGTTCAGTCCTCTGCTCAGCACTGTTTTCACCGTGTCCGTGAGTGTGCGTTTTGATAAGTTTTTGACCCACTTAGCATTCGTTTCCGTGTGTGTTTGTCTTCGTCCGTTCTTCCTTTCTGTGAGTTTTTTAGTTTTTTCAATTGGCGGTTTTTCGTTATAATGAATTCTTGTTCGTCTGCGTGTTTTAATTGTGCTTTTATCTGCTCCTGCGTTTCCTGGTCGGTCGGGTAGTGTTTCTTGAAAATGTCCATTTCCTCCTTGATCTGGTTGTTGATTTTGTCCACTTTGTTTGCCGTAATTCTTATCCGTTCTTTGATCAGGTCTTTCCGTGCTTTATTGATAATTTTCTCTGCGTTTTTGGTCAGGATTGGATTTCTTATATTGAGGCTTGCTGGTGTGACATCCTCATCTCTACAACGGAGGTTAAATCGCAGGTGGTTTCTGAAGCGTGCTTGTGTTTTCTCCAATTTCTCCAGCCGGCGGAAGTCTTTGATGTAATCTTGTCCATAACTTCCACGTAATAGGTCAAATAGGTTCATATTGTCTTCTTTTAATTATTTATCTTTTGTTCATATAAAAGACAAAAAATAAAATAGAAAGGAGATGTCTTTACCTTCTTAACATGTTTTGACTGTACACTGCAGCCTTCGTCAGAAGAGTCAGCTGATTGCTGCCAGGTGACATTTATCAGCTAATTTTCGTAGGCGGGGCCAGCTCAGCAGATCTATATATATATATATATATATATATATATATATATATATATATATATAGCGTATATATATATAGCGTATATATATATACGTATACGTATATATATACGCTATATATGTATATATATATATATATATATATATATATATATATATATATATATATACGTATATATATATATATATATATATATATATATATATATATACACGTTATATTATATTATATATAATGTATATATATACATTATATATATACGTATACGTATATATATATAAGCGTATACGTATATATATATACGTATATATATATACGTATATATACAGTATATATGCATGTTAAAAAGTGTTTAAATGAATGTTTATTCCTGCATGTTAATTTATAAGCACTGGGTATAAGTGGTCGAACCTCGGATTCAGGAGGAGCAATGTGGCTTTCGTCCTGGCCGTGGCCAGGACGAAAGCCGTGACCTGGTTGGGCCGTGACCTGGTTGGGCCATCTTGCTGGTGTCAATCCGTGCCTTTCCAGGCTGTCTAGAACGATGGAATTTCTTCAGCTGCAGCTTGACCTTGCAACACACCAATGAATGGTCTGTGTCGCAATCTGCACTCTGGAACAAACGGGTGATTAGCATGTTCTTCAGGGAGGTGCGCCTGGTCAGGATCAAGTCCAGCTGGTGCCAGTGCTTTGAGCGCGGATGTTGCCAGGAAACCTTGTGTTGGGGCTTGGTCTTGAAGAACGAGTTTGTGATGCACAGATCGTGATAAGTGCAGAACTCGAGCAGCCGCTGTCTGTTGTCGTTCATTTTGCCCACGCCAAATGGTCCAAGACTGGAGGGCCAGGAGTCGTGGTCAGCACCCACTCTGGCATTGAAGTCTCCAAGGAGAATGAGTTGTTCAGAGTTGGGGATGATCCTGACAGTTGTTGCGAGATTCTCGTAGAACTCGTCTTTTGCCTCTGGTGTAGCTGTCAGTGTTGGGGCATACACACTGACGAGGGTGACTGGGCCTTGAGCGGTGTTGAGGCAGAGGGTGAGGAGTCATGCAGAGCCATTGCTGCCCGGTTCCACCATCTTCAGCAAGGTGTTCTTCACTGCGAAGCCCACTCCGTGTTCCCTGTGTTCGTCACTACTCTTTCCCTGCCAGTAGAACGTGTAGTCCTTCTCTCTCAGTGTGCCTGCATCAGCCAACCGTGTTTCCTGGAGAGCAGCGATATCCACTTCCAGTCTCTTCAGCTCATTATTGATGATAGCAGTCTTCCTGGTGGCATTGATGTCCTTGAGGTTAGCAGCGAGTCCTGTCATCATAGTGCGGATGGTCCAAGTTCCCAGTTTTAGAGTTGGTCTCTTTTTCTTTTTTGTCTTGCCTGGTGCGAAAGATCTCAGCCTGCCGTTCGGACTTCTCCGCACCCAATGAGGAAACACAACACAACAGAGAACTGCCTTAGGGACTCCGACTCCGGATTTTTCCTCAGGGTTGACTCCCGAAGCCTTTCCCGTGACCGGGTGTGCCGCAAGGCAGCAGAGGTTTGAAATCAGGGTTTACCTTCCCCTAGATGGGCTACCTTCCCAGGTTGACGAGCCACCATCTACCCGAAGCATCTGGTTTTAAGGCGCCAGAGATCCGCCCTCGCCCTTTCTCCTATTAGTAAGATAAGATAAGATAAGATAAGATAAGCCTTTATTAGTCCCACAACGGGGAAATTCCAGGATTGCAACAGCACAGGGATAGCAACACTCAGAGCAACAATCAGAAGGCAAGAAAAAAAACAAGCAAGCAAGAGCAGCTAATAAACATATGTACGTATTACTATAAAATATATATATATACACACACACACAGACACACAGTGCAGAGCATTGTAGCTGGATGGAATAAATATATGAATATATGAACACACAGTGCAGAGCATTGTAGCTAGATGGAATAAATATGTAAATATATAAACACCCACAGTACGGAGCATTGCAGCTAGGTGGAATAAATATGCAAGTATATAAACACACACAGTGCGGAGCAATGTAGCTAGATGGAATAATATGTAGATATATAAATATATAAACACCCACAGTACGGAGCATTGTAGCTAGATGGAATAAATATGCAAATATATAAACACACACAGTGCAGAGCATTGTTGCTAGATGGAATGAAACAGCATAACCGTCTACTTAGTTATCCTACATGGTATGATTATGTGCCCATACATATTCTCACCCTCCATAGCGACCGGTATGTTCCTAGTTGTATGCCGGAGAGGACCATTGTGTAAGTCTATTGCATCTTTTGCATTCAAAAAACTATTAGTTTGTTACGTCTTTTTGCTATCTCTGCGAGCAGCCCTGCTTAGGTTGTACAGTCTGACAGCCGTTGGTAGGAAGGACCTACGAAACCTCTCGGTTGTGCACCTGGGATGATGTAGTCTGCTGCTAAATGAGCTCCTCAGTGCATTCAGTATGTCCTGCATAGGGTGGAACTCGGACTCCAGCAGAGATGACAGTTTAGCCACCGTCCTTCTCTCTCCTATCTCCTCCATCGGATCAAGGCGCTGCCCCAGGACAGAGCTAGCTTTCTTAATCAGTTTGTTCAGTCTCTTCCTATCGGCTGCAGTAATGCCACTGCCCCAGCAGACCACTCCAAAAGTGATGGCTGATGCCACCACCGTGTCATAGAATGACTTCAGCAGCGCCCCTTGTACACCAAAAGACCTGAGTCTCCTCAGCAGGAACAGCCTGCGCTGTCCCTTCTTGTAGAGTGCATCAGTATTGTGTGACCAGTCTAGTTTATTGTTCAGATGAATACCCAGGTACTTATAGGATGTCACCAACTCGATGTCTGTTCCCTGTATATTTACTGGTACTGTGAGGGGCTGCCCATGCCTGCGGCAGTCCACCACCAGCTCCTTAGTTTTCCTCGCGCTGATCTGGAGGCAGTTCCGATGGCACCAGTCCACGAAGTCCTGGATAAGCCCTCTGTACTCAGCTTCATCTCCATTGGAGATGAGGCCAACGATCGCAGAGTCATCAGAGAACTTCTGTAGATGGCAGTGTGTTGTGTTGTGTGAGAAGTCCGCAGTATAAAGAGTGAACAGGAAGGGAGCCAGCACCGTTCCCTGGGGGGGCCCCCGTGCTACTGATGATCGTGTCGGACACACAGTCCCGGGTTCTCACAAACTGAGGCCGGTTCGTGAGGTAGTCCAGGATCCATGATGACAGGTGCTGGTCCACCCCTGCGCGCAGCAGCTTGTCCTTCAGGATCATCGGTTGGATGGTGTTGAAAGCACTGGAGAAGTCAAAGAACATGATCCTCACCATATTCCCGGGCTTCTCCAGGTGGGACAGAGAACGGTGAAGGAGGAAGATCACCGCATCCTCCACCCCAATGCCATGCTGGTAGGCGAACTGGAGTGGATCCATCGCTGGTTCCACCAGGGGGCGGAGGTGAGCAAGGAGCAGTCTCTCCAGGGTCTTCATCAAGTGGGACGTCAAGGCCACCGGTCTGTAGCTGTTCAGGTCTTTGGGGTGGGAAGTTTTTGGTACAGGTACCACACAAGATGTTTTCCACAGCTGTGGTACCCTCCCCAGTTTCAGGCTCATGTTGAAGATATACGTCACAATCCCACACAGCTGGTCTGCACAGGACTTGAGGAGCTTTGCGCTGATGCCGTCCGGTCCCGGCGCCTTCCTCGCCTTGATCTTCCTCAGCTCCGTCCTCACCTGGGTCCTGGTCAGGGTCAGGATGGGGGGCTGTGTGTTGGGAGTGGGGGGGTGTTGGTAGAGTGGGGAGTGGGCAGCAGGACTTGATTTCTTTAGAGGCAGCAGTGGTTGTTGTGCAGTCAGGGGGGAGGGCGGTTGGTCAAATCTATTGAAAAACAGATTCAGGTTGTTCGCCCACTCCCTGCCCCCTGTGGCCTGGGGGGAGGTATTCTGGAGCCCCGAGATGGTTTTGAGGTTTCTCCAGACCCCGCTGATGTCGCTCTGTTGCAGCTTGTCCTCCATCTTCTTCCTGAAGCTGTCCTTGCCTTCTCTGATCTTTCTCCTCAGCTCCCTCTGTACGGACTTCAGCATCTCCCTGTTCCCCGACCTGAAGATCCTCTTCTTCTCTCTCAGAAGTGTTTTTATCTCAGGGTTGATCCAGGGTTTGTTGTTTGAGTGACGCCGTATGGTCTTGGTGGGAACGGATTTGTCCACACAGAAGCTGAGGTAGCCCGTGAAGGTGTGAATGAGGCCATCGATGTCCTCACCATGTGGATCGCAGAGCTGCTTCCAGGCGGTGGCTTCAAAACAGCCCTTTAGGGTGTCCATTGTCTCCTCAGACCATAACTCCACAGTGTGCATGGCCGGAGGTTGTCTGTGCACTAGGGGTTTGTACACCGGCCGGAGATGAACCAAGTTGTGATCCGATCTCCCGAGTGGGGGTAGTTGTGATGAGGTGTACGCCTCCTTAGTGTTTGCGTAGAATAAATCCAGTGTTTTATTGTCTCTAGTGTGGCATGTGACATACTGGGTGAACGTGGGTAGAATGGGAGACAGTGAAACATGGTTGAAATCGCCTGAGATGAGGAGAAGAGCATCTGGGTGTTCTGTCTGCAGCCTGCTGGTTACTGAATGGATGACGTCACGTGCTGTCCCAGCGTTCGCCGTCGGATTTGCATAAACAACAATGCAGATCACGTGTGAGTGTTCTCTCGAGAGATATGTAGGCCTCATGCTAACAGCTAGCAACTCAATGTCTTTGCTGCAGTGTCGTTGTTTAACAGTGATATGTCCCGGTCTGCACCAGTTGTTGTTAACATACATGATCACTCCACCGCCCCTAGCCTTGCCACTGTCTGGTGTTCGGTCAGCTCGTATCATGTGAAAACCCTCCAGCTCAATGTTAGCATCTGCTGCTAGTTCAGTTAGCCACGTCTCAGTAAACAAAAGGAGAGAGCACTCCCGGTATGTGCTATCATAACGGGAGATAGCCGCTAGCTCATCTAACTTTCCCAGTATCGACCGTACATTTCCCATGACAACAGATGGAAGGGAGGGTCTGTACCTTATATTTTTTGTCCTCCGCCTTACTCCAGCCCGGCAGCCGCGGCGTTTTCGCCTCAGTTCACTCGGTATGTCGAGTTTTTCCAATGGGACCGGGTGGCGGTTGAATGCTAGCAGCTGTTCTCTGCTGTATCGTATCCTGCTATAGACAGTGGCTCCGTCCACCGGCTCAGGAGACATTTAGGACGATCTGTGTGTCCGTGATATAAGTGGGGTGAAAAAAAAAAAAAGTGATCAAAAGAGAGAGGAAGGGAAAAAAAACTCGGAATCGAGCCGCTGTTGCAAAAGGCAGCCGACTGGTGTGGCGCCGAGAGGAGAAGTAAAAGCAGTTCCGCCGGGTTTAGAGACTAAACCACACGGGCAGGCTAGGAGTTGGACTTAGTTGTCAGAGGCTTTTCGAGACGCACGCCATAAGGAGCATTTTATAAGCACTGGGAGCTTAATCCCAGTGCCGCTCCTGGCTATGACAACCTTGGAAACTGGAACCTTGGAACTTCTTACCTACTGCATTAATCTGTCTCTAATCTCCGGAGTAGTGCCACAAATAACAGAAACTGCACAAATTATACCAATTTATAAATCAGGTGATAAGAATGATTTGACTAATTATCGTCCGATATCCATTCTGCCTACTCTTTCAAAGGTTTTTGAAAGAGTAGTTTATAACAGACTTGCCAGTTACCTTGATAAGTTCAACATTATTATCCCATCTCAGTATAGCTTCAGAAAGAAATGCACTACCTATATGGCAATACTTTACCTTACTGAAAAAAATCAATGATGCAATTGAAAGAGGTAACTATGTGTTATGACCTGAGCGCTGATCTCGTCCGCGCTCGGGCCGTACATCATCTCTGCCGGCTTTGACAGCAGTGGATTACCTTCTGGCTCCCCGGGCTCTTATTGTGACAGTGCTCGGTGGGGCTTCCTGCTGTTAAAGCCGATCAGCTGTTCTGCATTATGGCTCGTTAACTGCCAGATTTTTATGGCAGGCGCTGGCGGAAGCCTAATGCAGCAGTATCGTCTAACATTACCTGGTGTCAGACATTGAGCGAGGGGTTCTCGCCTCAGACGTCACCTTTCCTTGTTTCTGATCAAGACCGTAAGTAGCTGAGTTTAGCCTTATGGTCCTATAACTCTTGTATAGTGTGTTTTTATAGTGGAGACTTCAATGCCAGAGTGGGTGCTGACCACGACTCCTGGCCCTCCTGTCTTGGACCTTTTGGCGTGGGCAGAATGAACGACAATGGACAGCGGCTGCTCGAGTTCTGCACATATCACGATCTGTGCATCACAAACTCGTTCTTCAAGACCAAGCCCCAACACAAGGTTTCCTGGCAACATCCGCGCTCAAAGCACTGGCACCAGCTAGACTTGATCCTGACCAGGCGCACCTCACTGAAGAACGTGCTAATCACCCGTTCGTTCCAGAGTGCAGATTGCGACACAGACCATTCATTGGTGTGTTGCAAGGTCAAGCTGCAGCTGAAGAAATTCCATCGTGCTAGACAACCTGGAAAGGCACGGATTGACACCAGCAAGACGGTCCAACCAGAACTTGTTGAGCAGTTTGCCTCCACCTTTGAGAAGGAACTTGGTGTACCACAAGGAGGAGAATCTGCAAAGAAGAAGTGGGAAGAGCTGCGAAACACCATCTACCGCACAGCCTTGGCTACCTTTGGGAGGAAGACCTCGAAGTCACAGGACTGGTTTGATGCCAAGTTGACCGAGATGACCCCCGTCATTGAAGCCAAGCGCTCAGCACTTGCTGAGTACAAGAAGTACCCAAACGAGAAGAATCTCCAGATTCTCAGGGCTGCGAGAAGCAAAGTTCAGCAGACTGCTCGGCGCTGTGCCAACGAGTACTGGACTCAGCTCAGCCAAGACATTCAAACCGCTGCCATAACAGGGAACATCCGTGGTATGCACAATGGCATCAAGAAAGCACTTGGTCCGGCTCAGAGCAAGACGGCCCCCCTCAAATCTTCCACTGGGGAGATGATCACAGAGAAGAACAAGCAGATGGAGAGATGGGTGGAACACTACTCCGACCTCTACTCTAGACAGAACACCGTGACACCGTCAGCCCCTGATGCCATCGACTGCCTGCCATCCATGGACGAACTTGACACCGAGCCAACCATCGACGAACTCAGTAAGGCTATTGATAGCTTGGCCGCTGGCAAGGCACCCGGCAACGACGGCATACCCCCTGACCTGATCAAGCACTGCAAGACCGCCCTACTGCTGCCATTGCATGACGTCCTCTGCCAGTGCTGGAAGGAAGGTGCCGTACCACAGGACATGAGGGACGCCAAGATCATCACCCTCTACAAAAACAAAGGGGAGAGAAGCGACTGCAACAACTACAGGGGCATTTCCCTCCTCAGCGTTGTTGGCAAAGTCTACGCACGAGTTGTTCTCGTTCGTCTACAGAAGCTTGCCGAATGTGTCTACCCCGAGTCTCAGTGTGGCTTCCGCGCTGAGCGATTGACGGTAGACATGATATTCTCCATCCGCCAACTCCAGGAGTAATGCAGAGAACAGAACATGCCTCTGTACGTCGCCTTCATCGACCTCACCAAAGCGTTCGATCTGGTCAGCAGAGAGGGCCTTTTCAAGATCCTGCCAAAGATAGGATGCCCACCAAAGTTGCAAAGCCTCATCGAATCGTTTCACACCAACATGCAGGGGATAGTGCAGCACGATGGCAACGTCTCAGAGCCATTCAACATACGCAGCGGAGTGAAACAGGGCTGTGTACTTGCACCAACCCTCTTTGGGATTTTCTTTGCTATGCTCCTGAGGCATGCCTTCAGCACAGCAACAGAGGGAATCTACCTGCACACAAGATCTGACAGCAGGCTTTTCAACCTCGCCCGCCTGAAAGCCAGAACCAAAGTACGCGAGGCTCTAATCAGAGACATGCTGTTCGCAGACGACGCTGCAGTCGCAACCCACACACAGCAGGAGCTTCAGACCCTGATGGACCGCTTCTCCCAGGCATGCAAGGACTTCGGGCTTACCATCAGCCTGAAGAAGACTAACGTCTTGGCGCAAGGCACGGAAGCACCACCAACCATCACCATTGATGACTACAAGCTGGAGGTCGTGAATCAGTTCACGTACCTGGGGTCCACGATCAGCAACAACCTCTCCCTTGATACAGAGATCAACAAGAGGATTGGAAAATCAGCCTCCACACTCGCTCGCCTCACCACACGAGTGTGGGAGAATCCCAAACTCTCTGTCAAGACGAAGATGGCAGTGTACAACGCCTGCGTCATCAGCACACTGCTCTATGGGAGTGAGACGTGGACAACATACGCCCGGCAGGAAAAGAGACTGAACTCCTTCCACTTGCGCTGCATTCGCCACATCCTGGACATATCCTGGCAGGACAAAGTGCCCAACACAGAAGTTCTGTCCCGCGCCGGCCTTCCCTCCATGTTCACTCTACTCAGGCAGCGCAGGCTCCGCTGGCTAGGCCACGTTCACCGTATAGAGGATGGCAGAATCCCCAAAGACGTCCTCTATGGAGAACTGGCAACTGGCAGGAGAGACGTTGGCCGCCCACAGCTGCGCTTTAGAGACGTCTGCAAGAGAGACATGAAGGCCCTGGATATCAACACAGAGCGCTGGGAGGACCTTGCAACGGACCGCTCCAAATGGAGAGGCACCCTGACCAGACAGCTCAAGGCGGGTGAAGAGAGACTGACTGCTGCAGCAGATGAAAAAAGGACCCGCAGGAAGAACCGCCACAGACCCAGCAGCACGGAGACCACCCACAAGTGTGACCTGTGTGACAGGGACTGTCATTCGCGCATCGGCCTGTTCAGCCACAGGTGGTGCTGTTCCAGCAGAGTAGATGTTTAGGATTCTCTTCCATGGTCATCATAGACCGACAGAGGCCGACAAAAGTGTGTTTTTGCCCACAGCGGCTCATTGTGTTTGTATTCGTGTCTTGTGTTCATGTTAATAAACATCAATGCAAAATTCAGTGGCGACTTTTGGCGTCTTATGGTGGCTCGCGAGGGCCACCACGTGACAGTATACTGCTGCCAGGACGTCTAAACAGAGACGTCACACCGAGACGCCATCCCGGAGAATTTTTGCTTTAAGTGGTCAATTGTTCTTCTCTGTCTGGGTGTCACTTGCTGGGAGAATACCGTCATCCAGGGGCCGTGGTCAGCGCCTGGGCAATGAGCTAGCGAGAGCGCTGGAGTACGTCGATGGGATGCTCCTCGCCACTACCTTTGACGACAACTCCACCGACATGCGTTTGCACCTGGACTACACTGAGGTACTCCTGGACAACCTTCCTCTCTACTACGACTACCCGGAAGTTATGACGAGGAGGGCAGAACTCGCCGCTCAGTGCGAGACACTCCGTGAGCTGGAGGAGGAAGACGGCAGGAAGCAGAGGAGGAGGCATCCTCGCTCCCCGCGTTGAAATCCCGTTCCTGTCCCTGAGCCGGTCCAGGAGTTCACACCATCTGGGGGCCATCGTAGACGTCAACGCCACGGCCAAGGCGAACCTCAGCAGGATCCCCGGCTGGACCCGCTGCCGGCGAAGCCCATCAGTGGACCGTTGAGAGCAGCTCCTCCTTGTCCTTCCAGGGGGCCCTCTGTCACCATCCAGCGGGGAAAGGGAGGAACTACGTCCCCTACAGCAGGCACCATCCTTCCTCCGGGAGAAAGGCAGGTGCAAGTTCAGTCATTCCACCATAATTATGATCTGCCTTGTCTGACTCCTGGGGGCGGAGTTCGGGGTTCGCAGTCCCCCCGAGCTCCTACCACCTGCTGTAGTTGTAATAACCAAACCTGCTGCCTCTGTGTCTTCCCCCGCTGAGAGGACCACGACGTCAGGCCTACGTTGCCAGACGGGGAGGGGGCCTGCGGTTCTGGAAAGCCTGGATCCAGCCCCGCAGCCACGCCGTGGATGGAGGAGAAGAGCGGACTGTGGCCTGGAGCCTGCACTGACGGTGAAGCGTCCCCGGGTCTCCTCGCCAATGCGGTCCGAGTCAGTGGGTCGAGGGTCCCCTGCCCCCACGCCATGCAGGTCATCGGTGTGGACGTCAGCGTCAGAGGAACCTCAGGCTGCCGAAACCATCATGCCAGCTGCGGAGCCCGACGTAGCTGAGTGGGAGCCTGTGGACGAACTTCTTCGCCCTGAACCTGGATCGACGAAGTCCTGGACGGTGACAGAACCCGAGTGCAGGCAAGTGCTCTCTCTTGTGTCTCTTTCTCCTGTCTTGGAGCACTTCTGCCTGCCTCTCGGGGAGGCGAGTCAGGGGCAGCCGCCTGCTGCGTCCGAGCTCATCTTGCTGGGCTCTGTCGCTGCCGGTGATGCTGATCCTGGTTCTTCTCTGTCCTCTGAGCTTTGTTGCAGAGTCACCGGTGCGGAGCCAGCCATGGTCGCTGTGTTGGAGGTTCCAGGTTCGGGGACGGAGGTCGTCAGCGGTGCTGCGCCAACCCAGTGGGGGTCCGATGCGGGTGCAGCCGAGACCCAGTGGGGGTCCGATGCGGGTGGATCCGAGGCCCAGTCGGGGTTTGACAAGGTCCAATCGGGGTCCGATGTGGGTGCAGCCGAAACCCAGTCAGGGTCCGACGAGGTCCAGTGGGGGTCCGACGCAGGTGCAGCCGAGACCCAATTGGGGTCCGACGCGGGTGCAGCCGAGACCCAATCGGGGTCCGATGTGGGTGCAGCCGAGACCCAGTGGGGGTCCGACGTGGGTGCATCCGAGAACCCAGTCGGGCTGCTTTCCCACGGTTCTGGTGGCTGAGGGACACAGGTCGGCCACCTGAGGAACTGCTTCGCCGGTTCGGCGCCTTGGGTCGGCCACCCGACCTTTTGTATGTACTACTGGACGACCTAGTTTGGCCACCGGAGGAGTGGACTTTCCGGGCCTGGGACTGGGGTAGGCCCCCCGGTCATGTTCCGCCCCCCATAACCACCTGTCGGCCGTTGGACGCAGGGAGACTGCCAGAACTGTTCCCGTGGCATATGGTCCCCGCTGGTCATCATCGTCATGAACTGTTGGGGGTAGAGGTCATTCGTGGTGGCATTTTGGCCCTGTAATTGTTTCTGTATTTTTTTTGCTGTCCTGTGTTGTATTTGATTTGTGCATTTGGGAGTGTGGTGTTTTTGTCATTGTGCCTTGTATTGCTTTCTTTTGCCTTGTCTTGATCACGATCTGTGCCTTAGTGAGTGTTTTTTTCTGTTTTCTTGCTTGTGTTAACTGTGTTTCATGTATTTTCTGATTGCTCCTGTGTTCTGCAGTTGCCTCATTTGTCCTGTTATCATCATGTTTTGTGCTTTAGGGAGTGTTATATTTTTCTGTTATTCGTGCCTGTGTGATTATGTCATTTTTGGGGGCTCCCCCCCCCCCTTGATTGTCTCTGTGCTTTTGGTTTGTGGTTTTTGGTTCCCGTATTGATTCTCTTCCGACGGACCTGCCCCCGTCCGCCCACCCTGGGGGGGGGGGCGGTGTCAATGGGCGTCAGGAGCCTGCCCTCGGAGGGGAGGTACTGTTATGACCCGAGCGCCGATCTCGTCCGCGCTCCGGCCGTACATCATCTCTGCCAGCGTTGACAGCAGTGGATTACCTTCTGGCTCCCCGGGCTCTTATTGTGACAGCGCTCGGTGGGGCTTCCTGCTGTCAAAGCCGATCAGCTGTTCTGTATTACGGCCCGTTAACTGCCGGATTTTTATGGCAGGCGCTGGCGGAAGCCTAATGCAGCAGTATCGTCTAACATTACCTGGTGCCAGACATTGAGCGAGGGTTTCTCGCCTCAGACGTCACCTTTCCTTGATTCTGATCAAGACTGTAAGTAGCTGGGTTTAGCCTTACGGTCCTATAACTCTTGTATAGTGTGTTTTTGCCCACAGCGGCTCATTGTGTTTGTATTTGTGTCTTGTGTTCGTGTTAATAAACAACAATGCAAAACTCACTGGCGACTTTTGGCATCTTATGTTGGCTCGCGAGGGCCACCGCGTGACACTATGGTATTGGCATTTTTTTAGACCTGTCTAAAGCATTTGATGCCATTAACCATGACATCCTAATTAATAAATTACAGCATTATGTTATCAGAGGCCTTGCATTAGATTGGTTTATTAGTTATCTGTCTGGAAGATTTCAGTATGTTTATGTAAATAACCACAAGTCATATAAATCCATCAATTATGGGGTTCCCCGGGGTTCAATTTTAGGACCAGTTTTATTCATTCTGTATATAAATGACATTGCTAACTCCTCATCTCTACTACATAAAGTACTGTTTGCTGATGACGCTAATTTATTTTTTGCTCACCAGAATCCTAATGAACTTGAACAGATAGAAAATAGTGAACTTATGAAAATAGACACCTGGTTTCAGTGTAACAAACTTTCACTTAATATCAGTAAAACTAATTATACTGTATTCCGTTCCAATAAAAAGCCAGACACCAAGGAACTTTGCCACAAAATTAATGGACAGAATATTACAAGAGTTAGCTCTATAAAATTCTTGGGGGTCCTCATTGATGAGTTTCTCAATTTCAAATGTCACATTGACGATCTAACCAAGAAACTGGCCAAATACTCTGCTCTGTTTTTTTAAAGTGAGACATTTTCTACCACTTTCAGCACTTCTCACGTTATTAAAAAAAAAACTTTATTTGAGCCTCACTTACATTACTGCCATATCATATGGGGTAACACATTTCCAACTCACCTAAAACAGCTAGAAATTCTCCAAAAGAAAGTCATACATGCCTTATCATGGTCTGAATATACAGTGGGGTAAAAAAGTCAGCCACCAATTGTGCACCAGCCACCAATTGTGCAAGTTCTCCCACTTAAAAGATGAGAGAGGTCTCCAATTTTCATCATAGGTATACCTCAACTATGAAAGACAAAATAAGAAAAAAAAAATCCAGAAAATCACATTGAAGAATTTTTAATTAATTAATTGGTAAATTCCTCGGTAAAATAAGTATTTGGTCAATAAGCTCATCTCAATACTTTGTTATATACCCTTTGTTGGCAATGACAGAGGTCAAACGTTTTCTGTAAGTTTTCACAAGGTTTTCACACACTGTTGCTGGTACTTTGGCCCATTCCTCCATGCAGATCTCCTCTAGAGCAGTGATGTTTTGGGGCTGTCGCTGGGCAACACAGACTTTCAACTCCCTCCAAAGATTTTCTATGGGGTTGAGATCTGGAGACTGGCTAGGCCACTCCAGGACCTTGAAATGCTTCTTGCAAAGCCACTCCTTCGTTGCCCGGGCAGTGTGTTTGGGATCATTGTCATGCTAAAAGACCCAGCCACGTTTCATCTTCAATGCCCTTGCTGGTGGAAGGAGGTTTTCACTCAAAATCTCACGATACATGGCCCCATTCATTCTTTCCTTTACACGGATCAGTCGTCCTGGTCTCTTTGCAGAAAAACAGCCCCAAAGTATGATGTTTCCACTCCCATGCTTCACAGTAGGTATGGTGTTCTTTCTCCTCCAAACACGACAAGTGGAGTTTTTACAATAAAGTTCTATTTTGGTTTCATCTGACCATATGACATTCTCCCAATCCTCTTCTGGATCATCCAAATACTGTCTAGCAAACTTCAGATGAGCCTGGACATGTACTGGCTTAAGCAAGGGGACATGTCTGGCACTGCAGGATTTGAGTCCCTGGCAGCGTAGTGTGTTTCTGATGGTAGCCTTTGTTACTTTGGTCCCAGCTCTCTGCAGGTCATTCACTAGGTCCCCCCATGTGGTTCTGGGATTTTTGCTCACCGTTCTCGTGATAATTTTGATCCCACAGAGTGAGATCTTGCGTGGAGCCCCAGATCGAGGGAGATTATCAGTGGTCTTGTATGTCTTCCATTTTCTAATAATTGCTCCCACAGTTGATTTCTTCACACCAAGCTGCTTACCTATTGCAGATTCAGTCTTCCCAGCCTGGTGCAGGTCTACAATTTTGTTTCTGGTGTCCTTTGACAGCTCTTTGGTCTTGGCCATAGTGGAGTTTGGAGTCTGACTGTTTGAGGTTGTGGACAGGTGTCTTTTATACTGATAACGAGTTCAAACAGGTGCCATTAATACAGGTGACGAGTGGAGGACAGAGGAGCCTCTTAAAGAAGAAGTTACAGGTTTGTGAGAGCCAGAAATCTTGCTTCTTTGTAGGTGACCAAATACGTATTTTACTGAGGAATTTACCAATTCATTCATTAAAAATCCTTCAATGTGATTTTCTGGATTTTTTTTCTCATTTTGTCTCTCATAGTTGAGGTATACCTATGATGAAATTTGGAGACCTCTCACATCTTTTAAGTGGGAGATCTTGCACAATTGGTGGCTGACTAAATACTTTTTTGCCCCACTGTAATTCTCCTACTAGTCGTCTTTTCCATCGTTATAATCTTCTAAGACTTGCTGAGCATAATTACTTCCAGAATGCCTGTATAATGTATCAGGTTGTCCACAAACTCAACTATAAATTATGTGAACTCATTCCAACCTTCCTTCCCATGCATACTTAAGATAAGATAAGATAAGATAAGATAAGCCTTTATTAGTCCCACAGCGGGGAAATTCCAGGATTGCAACAGCACAGGGATAGCAACACTAAGAGCAACAATCAGAAGGCAAGAAAAAAAAAGCAAGCAAGCAAGAGCAGCTAATATACATATGTACATATTACTATAAATATATATACAGTATATACACACAGACACACAGTGCAGAGCATTGTAGCTGGATGGAATAAATATATGAGTATATAAACACACTGTGCGGAGCATTGTAGCTAGATGGAATAAATATGTAAATATATAAACACAGTGCGGAGCAATGTATCTAGATGGAATAATATGTAGATATATAAACACACAGTGCGGAGCATTGCAGCTAGGTGGAATAAATATGTAAATATATAAACACACACAGTGCGGAGCAATGTATCTAGATGGAATAACATGTAGATATATAAACACACAGTGCGGAGCACTGTAGCTAGATGGACTAAATATATAGATATATAAATATAAATATAAACATAAACACACCCAGTGCGGAGCATTGTAGCTAGATGGAATAAATATGTAAATATATAAACACAGTGCGGAGCAATGTATCTAGATGGAATAATATGTAGATATATAAACACAAAGTGCGGAGCATTGCAGCTAGGTGGAATAAATATGTAAATATATAAACACACACAGTGCGGAGCAATGTATCTAGATGGAATAACATGTAGATATATAAACACACAGTGCGGAGCACTGTAGCTAGATGGACTAAATATATAGATATATAAATATAAATATAAACATAAACACACCCAGTGCGGAGCATTGTAGCTAGATGGAATAAATATGTAAATATATAAACACAGTGCGGAGCAATGTATCTAGATGGAATAATATGTAGATATATAAACACACAGTGCGGAGCATTGCAGCTAGGTGGAATAAATATGTAAATATATAAACACACACAGTGCGGAGCAATGTATCTAGATGGAATAACATGTAGATATATAAACACACAGTGCGGAGCACTGTAGCTAGATGGACTAAATATATAGATATATAAATATAAATATAAACATAAACACACCCAGTGCGGAGCATTGTAGCTAGATGGAATAAATATGTAAATATATAAACACACACAGTGCAGAGCATTGTTGCTAGATGGGATGAAACAGCATAACCCTCTACTTAGTTAACCTACATGGTATGATTATGTGCCCATACATATTCTCACCCTCCATAGCGACCGGTATTTTCCTAGTTGTATGCCGGAGGGGACCATTGTGTAAGTCTATTGCATCTTTTGCATTCAAAAAAACTATTAGGTTGTTATGTCTTTTTGCTATCTCTGCGAGCAGCCCTGCTTAGGTTGTACAGTCTGACAGCCGTTGGTAGGAAGGACCTGCGAAACCTCTAGGTTGTGCACCTGGGATGATGTAGTCTGCTGCTAAATGAGCTCCTCAGTGCATTCAGTATGTCCTGCATAGGGTGGAACTCGGACTCCAGCAGAGATGACAGTTTAGCCACCGTCCTTCTCTCTCCTATCTCCTCCACTGGATCAAGGCGCTGCCCGAGGACAGAGCTAGCTTTCTTGATCAGTTTGTTCAGTCTCTTCCTATCGGCTGCAGTAATGCCACTGCCCCAGCAGACCACTCCAAAAGTGATGGCTGATGCCACTACCGTGTCATAGAATGTCTTCAGCAGTGCCCCTTGTACACCAAAAGACCTGAGTCTCCTCAGTAGGAACAGCCTGCGCTGTCCCTTCTTGTAGAGTGCGTCAGTATTGTGTGACCAGTCTAGTTTATTGTTCAGATGAACACCCAGGTACTTGTAGGATGTCACCATCTCGATGTCTGTTCCCTGTATATTTACTGGTGCTGTGAGGGGTTGTCCATGCCTGCGGCAGTCCACCACCAGCTCCTTAGTTTTCCTCGCGTTGATCTGGAGGCAGTTCCGATGGCACCAGTCCACGAAGTCCTGGATAAGCACTCTGTACTCAGCTTCATCTCCACTGGAGATGAGGCCAACGATCGCAGAGTCATCAGAGAACTTCTGTAGATGGCAGTGTGTTGTGTAGTGTGAGAAGTCCGCAGTATAAAGAGTGAACAGGAAGGGAGCCAACACCGTTCCCTGGGGGGCCCCCGTGCTACCGATGATCGTGTCGGACACACAGTCCCGGGTTCTCACAAACTGAGGCTGGTTCGTGAGGTAGTCCAGGATCCATGATGACAGGTGCTGGTCCACCCCTGCGCGCAGCAGCTTGTCCTTCAGGATCATCGGTTGGATGGTGTTGAAAGCACTGGAGAAGTCAAAGAACATGATCCTCACCACATTCCCGGGCTTCTCCAGGTGGGACAGAGAACGGTGAAGGAGGAAGATCACCGCATCCTCCACCCCAATGCCATGCTGGTAGGCAAACTGGAGTGGATCCATCGCTGGTTCCACCAGGGGGCGGAGGTGAGCAAGGAGCAGTCTCTCCAGGGTCTTCATCAAGTGGGACGTCAAGGCCACCGGTCTGTAACTGTTCAGGTCTTTGGGGTGGGAAGTTTTTGGTACAGGTACCACACAAGATGTTTTCCACAGCTGTGGTACCCTCCCCAGCTTCAGGCTCAGGTTGAAGATGTACGTCACAATCCCACACAGCTGGTCTGCACAGGACTTGAGGAGCTTTGCGCTGATGCCGTCCGGTCCCGACACCTTCCTCGCCTTGATCTTCCTCAGCTCCGTCCTCACCTGGGTCCTGGTCAGGGTCAGGATGGGGGGCTGTGTGTTGGGAGTGGGGGGGTGTTGGTGGAGTGGGGAGTGGGCAGCAGGACTTGATGTCTTTATAGGCCATGGACCAAAATCTGTTGCATGGCTAGAAATTGAGGTTCGTCTTAACTTTCTAGTGGCAACTTGAAATAAAGTGAATTTTACTAATTTGATAGTGCTGAATCTGAATACAGTTGTCCACAACAGCCAAACTTGCACATTAAGCAAATATGACCCGTTTTTTCTAGTTTTTTGTCCATTTTGGGTAAAAAACAAGATTTTGGCCATAGTTTTCATTTAACTTTCAATAAATACAAATTTAATACAGAATTGTTTTTTGTAGTCATACTGCACAACCTATATTTTGATTTATCAGCCAAAGTCACCAACAGAGGGCGCTATATCTGCTGTTTTGGGGGAAAAAACCTTTGTTTTTGTGATTTTTGTCACAAAAGTCAATTATTTTTTTAGCTGCACAGGACCAACATCTATTTTTTAGCATTTTAGAGTTCAGTGGATATTTAACTCCTGAACATCTTGCACCATCATAACTCCTTCACTGCAGTTTAATCGAGCGCACAACTCTCCATGACACAGATAAAGTTCAATTCCGGCAGGAATGGATGTACTTTCACGACTCCACATGGCAAGCAGGAGCTTAACCAGCTTTTCCTTGTTTGCTCCATTCGAAAGGAATTTAGCAAACTGTCGAGGTAGTTTCTGATGAGGTCTTGTGATATCAATCTGCTGAACACCTGAAGCCTCTCGACGAGAATGTTCACAGTCCTTTATTGATATGTCTGGGTAGCGATCAGTCACAAAATCTAAACGCGTACATCTCATTTGTGTGCATAAGTGGAGAGCCTTGGCTAGTAGTACATCTGCAAATTCTGCAAACGTTTCACACTTTGCGTTGCAGGACTGAATGAGGGCCATTCCATCAACCAACAAGGCTGAATTAGCAGGAATTGTCGAGGCCTGAATTCGACATGATGGCACATCACTCTCCATAGCATGCATGAGTGCAGCCTTCGTTGTTTTGTTGCAGAGACCATCATAGGTGGCAATGGACGCGGGCACTGGAGTCAAAGTGTACGTGAGAACTTTCTTCAGATCCACTGAACGATTCTTCGACACAATGAGCAGTCTTGTGAATAAATCACTACTCGTTCGGAGCAACTTTGCGTCTTGTGTTTTTGAAGATTCCTTTCTTTTAATGACTGCAGCGAAGGTCTTCAACTTGAGCATTTTGATGGGCTTATGGAATGGAACATTTTCACCTGCAAGAATTCTGCCTGCACAGAAAGCTTGATATGCAGAGTTACCTTTGGAGTACACCTGCTTGATGTCATTAGCCACATGCTCGCTGACAACAAGTCCAGAAGACACATTGATCAACTTCTCTCCACTGTATGCGAAGAGGTCAATCATTGCTTCAAAAGTTCTGATAAGCTCAGATACTGTAGCATTGTCTCGTTTGATTCTTGCAGCATCTAAATCTTTCCTCGATCTTATGCTGTCATCTTTTCCTGCCATCACTTGACATGCCCGTGTGATAGCTGCTCTCTCTGGATGGGAAAGTAGCCATCTGTTCACACCTCCTTTACTAAGTGTGATCCCACTCATACCGCCCTTTGTTTTTGAGTCTCTGTTGATAGTCTGTTCTATGACCATATCACAAGCTATTTGGCTGAATCCATGATCTGACTGCCGCTGAGCTACAAATTCACCTCTCGAAAATGACTCATGGATGGTTGGATGAGTCGCCGGCAGGTTGCTCATCTCTGCAATGTATGCTGGAAGATATCTCGCATAGTTTATACGGTCATAGGCATGAAACCAAGGTACCATCTTTTTGCACGACTCAAGGTGAAGTGACCAATTCCCTTCTCTCGTTGCTCTTATTGAGAGTAGAAGTATTTGTACCATGTCTAGGTATGATGACCAGAAGTCATACAATGCACTTCGCATACGCTCCTGCCTGACAAAGCCTTCATATCTCTGAAGAACTTCCTGAACCTGATTTGTCTGAAGGACATTCATCCAGCCATCTTCAAGATCACTCTGACCTAGTTCAGAGAGGGTGGAAGTTACCATCTGACATTCACTTTCAGGTAAAGTCTTCAGGAAACTCTGCCAGCGCAAACGATGAAGTGCTTCATAGAGCAGTTTGTGACAACGCATAGCACGATTGTAGTGATGCCCTGTTTGTACCCCCTTGATGGATCCTGCAGCAATAGCACCAGATTCAATTAGGACATCTTCAAAGCCACTGTCCTGGAAGTGCTTTCCCATGCAACCTAGGAATGCCATGACAAGGTGAAAATCTCCAAGGCGCAACACCAATCTTTCCTGGAATATCTTATGCTGCCACCTGATTTCTTGCGCCTTGGAATAGATGGCCTGGTCAAAAACCATAGTGATAGCATCTAAGTCCTAATAATCCCTTCGATGAAGATTTTCAAAATTAATATTTTTTTCCTTCTTTAAAACAAAACATAGTATTTTATTAATAAAATCGTCACTTCCTTGTGGTAACGTATCGTCACTTCCTGTTTTGCTGTCTGCCTGTGTGGTTTGCTCTCCAGCTCTCGAGCCACTAGCTATGGCTACTAGCTCTCTTTCCTCTCCTCCTCTGGTGTGCTCTCTCTGTCAGATGTTTAGCTACACCTCTGCCTCTTTTAGTGATAACGGTAAATGTAATAAATGTTGTCTTTTTGAGGCGCTCGAGGCGAGGTTGTCTGATTTGGAATCCCGGCTCCGCTGCATTGAAACACCGTCTGCGCCAGTTAATCTCGACGGACGCCCCTTAGCTGCAGCGGAGCTAGCTAGCTTAGGTCCCCCTGTCACCGGTTCCCCGGCTCTCCTCTGCAGCGAGGAGACTGGGTGGGTGACGGTGAGAAGGAAGCCTAGTCGCAAAGCCCCGGTTCACCACCAACCTGTTCACGTTTCTAATCGTTTTTCCCCGCTCAGCGACACACCCGCTGAGGAAAAAACTCTGATCATTGGCGACTCTGTAGTCAGAAACGTGAACCTAGAGACTCCAGCGGCCATAGTCACATGCATTCCTGGGGCCAGAGCAGGCGACATCGAGTCAAATTTGAAAATGCTGGCTAAAAGTAACTGTAAATATTCCACAATTGTTATTCACGCCGGCATTAATGACATCCGTCTCCGGCAGTCGGAAGTCACGAAACTTAATGTAGAATCGGTGTGTGACTTTGCAAAAACGATGTCTGCCACTGTAGTATTCTCTGGGCCCCTCCCCAATCTGACCAGTGATGACATGTTTAGTCGCTCGTCATCCTTGAACCGCTGGCTGTCTGTGTGGTGTCCTAAAAATGACGTGGGCTACATTGACAATTGGAGCTCTTTTTGGGGAAAACCTGGTCTTATGAGACGAGACAGCATTCATCCCACTTTGGATGGTGCTTCTCATTTATCTAACAATCTGGCATCTTTTTTATCCAAATTTCCAAAACCCTGACTACTCAGAGTTGGGACCAGGAAGCAGAGTCGCAGTCTTACACGCCTCTCTGCAGCTCCTCTTCATCCGCCACCCCTCAGCTTAGCCCCTGTCTTCCCCATCAGAGAATCGTTGTCTGCTCCCTCCAAAGTAAATAAAAATATAATGTATAAGCATCCCAAAGTGATAAAGCAAAATATTGGTAAAACTCAAATTAAACATAAAGCCTCTAAATTGAATGATTTGGCCTCTGTTCCTCCTCATAATTTAAAAATTAAATGTGGTTTATTAAATATTAGGTCTCTAACTCCCAAGTCTCTGTTAGTCCATGATCTGTTAATTGATCATCAGATTGATTTAATTTCCCTTACAGAGACTTGGTTAGGACAAGAGGATTATGTTGGTTTAAATGAATCAACTCCCTCTGGTTATTTAAACTGTCAAAATCCCAGAAGTTCTGGTCGTGGAGGAGGAGTAGCATCAATTTACCATTCCAAATTACTAGTTAATGTAAAGCAAAAAACATGTTATAATTCCTTTGAGGGCCTGGTCCTCAGTATTGGGCACTTTAGCAATTCCAGGTTAAACCCAATTTTATTTGCCATAGTTTATCGTCCCCCATCAACCTATTCAGAATTTTTATCCGAATTTCCTGATTTCTTAGCTGATTTAGTGCTGAAATCTGATAGAATAATTATAGTAGGGGACTTTAATATACAGTACATGTGGATGTAGATAGTGACTGCCTTAATGTGGCTTTTAATTCAATATTAGACTCGATTGGGTTTTCTCAGAAAGTAGGAAATTCTACTCATTACCTCCACCATACATTGGACCTTGTTCTGACATATGGCATAGAAATAGAAAATCTTGTAGTGTCTCCTCATAACCCTGTACTGTCAGACCATTGTCTGTTAACCTTTGATTTTACTATTTCTGACTATTTGGCTCCTAAAGAAAAATATTATCACAGTAGATGCCTCTCAGATGATGCTGTTTCCAAATTTATGCAGATTGTTTCCTCTATGCCATGTGTCAACACAACGGAAATAAGCTATAGACAGCTTGCTCCTTCTGTAATTGATAACATGGTGGATAGTGTTTCAGCTTCTCTGCATCAGGCTCTAGACTTGGTGGCCCCCTTAAAAAAGAAAAAGTCTAATCAGAGATTTTTAACTCCTTGGTTCAACACAGAAACTCGTAGCTTAAAACAGAAGACTCGTCAATTAGAAAGAAAATGGCGCTCTACTAATTTAGATGAAATCTATTTAGCTTGGAGAAATCATCTTTTAATTTATAAAAAATCTCTTAGAAAAGCTAGAACGAGTTATTACTCTGCATTAATAGAAGAGAACAAGAATAATCCCAGGTTTCTTTTCAGTACTGTAGCCAGGTTGACAAAGAGTCAGGACTCTGTCAATCCTAGCATCCCCTTAGAGCTTACTAGTCAGGACTTTATGAACTTTTTCAATAATAAAATTTCATCCATCAGAGATAAAATCAATCAGATTCTTCCCACAGTTAACTTAAATACTGTAAATACTACAACTCCTTCTATTGATGTCTGTCTTGATGAGTTTACTCCAATCGACCTTTGTGAGTTAGACAAAATAGTTTCCTCATCCAAACCTTCAACTTGTCTTTTAGACCCTATTCCTACCAGGTTATTTAAAGAAGTCTTCCCACTTATTGGTAGCTTTATTCTTCATATAATCAATTCTTCATTAACTTTAGGCCATGTACCGCAGGCTTTTAAAACGGCTGTAATTAAACCCTTACTCAAAAAGCCAACGCTAGATCCAGGAGCTTTAGCTAACTATAGACCAATCTCTAATCTCCCTTTCATTTCAAAAATCTTAGAAAGAGTTGTTGCTACGCAATTATTTGACCACCTGCAGGGAAATGGTTTATTTGAGGAGTTTCAATCTGGGTTTAGAATCCATCATAGCACTGAAACAGCCTTAGCGAAGGTCACTAACGACCTCCTCATTGCATCTGATAATGGACTAGTTTCTGTACTTGTCCTTTTAGATCTTAGTGCAGCTTTTGATACTATTGATCATAATATTCTACTTGATAGATTAGAACACTATGTTGGACTTAATGGAACTTCGTTGCAGTGGTTTAGATCTTATTTATCTGATAGGTTCCAGTTTGTTCATGTAAATGATGAGTTTTCTCTCAGCTCAAAGCTTAGTCATGGAGTTCCACAGGGATCTGTGCTTGGCCCTACTCTTTTTAGTTTATATATGCTTCCGTTAGGCAACATTATTAGAAAGCACTGTATACATTTTCACTGTTATGCAGATGACACACAATTATACCTGTCAATGAAGCCAGATGATACTAATCAATTAGCCAAGTTAGAAGCCTGTCTTAAGGAAATCAAAGTTTGGATGACTTGTAATTTCCTGCTATTAAATTCAGATAAGACTGAAGTCATTCTTGTTGGTCCAAAAAACCTTAGAAATTCCTTTCCAAATCAAACTTTCAGTTTGGATGCAGTTACTCTTTCTCTTAATAGCTCTGTGAGGAACCTTGGAGTTATTTTTGATCAGGATTTGTCCTTCAATTCACATATTATTATGAGGGGGAGACATTAAACCCCCCGTGCTCCCGCCGGAGGAGGGAGGAGAGTTGGGTACCCGGAGGCACGCGGCGCGACGGCCGGGGCGAGGCCGCGCGCGGCGCTTAGGTCGGAGTTCCGCGGCGGCGGGCGCGCCGGACCGCCGGCCCCCAGCCGGCTCCACGACGGGCACCCGTCAGCCCCCGGGAGGGACCGCCGAGACGGAGCCGGCTCGGAGGGGGGCCGGCGGCGGCCGGGGCGCCGCGCCGGCCGGCCCTCCTCCTTCCCTCCCGGCGGAGGGACTGGGACGGAGGGCCGGGCAGAGCCTCGGGACGCTCCCCCCGCCTCCCCCACGCGGGGGAGGGGAGAGAAAGCGGCCCTCGGCGGGCGAAGGTTCACGGCGGAGGGCGGCGGGGAGCCCCTCCGGCCCCGGCGGCCGGGCGGCGACTCTCCGCTCCACCGTTAATGATCCTTCCGCAGGTTCACCTACGGAAACCTTGTTACGACTTTTACTTCCTCTAGATAGTCAAGTTTGATCTTCTTCTCGGCGCTCCGCCAGGGCCGTTGCCGACCCCGGCGGGGCCGATCCGAGGACCTCACTAAACCATCCAATCGGTAGTAGCGACGGGCGGTGTGTTTTTTTTTTTTTTTTTTTTTTTTTTTTTTTCTCTCGGCGCCACACGAGTCGGCTGCCTTTTGCAACAGCGGCTCGATTCCGAGTCTTTTTCCCTTCCTCTCTCTTTTGATCCGTCTTTTTTTTTCACCCCACTTATATCACGGACACACAGATCGTCCTAAATGTCTCCTGAGCCGGTGGACGGAGCCACTGTCTATAGCAGGATACGATACAGCAGAGAACAGCTGCTAGCATTCAACCGCCACCCGGTCCCATTGGAAAAACTCGACATACCGAGTGAACTGAGGCGAAAACGCCGCGGCTGCCGGGCTGGAGTAAGGCGGAGGACAAAAAATATAAGGTACAGACCCTCCCTTCCATCTGTTGTCATGGGAAATGTACGGTCGATACTGGGAAAGTTAGATGAGCTAGCGGCTATCTCCCGTTATGATAGCACATACCGGGAGTGCTCTCTCCTTTTGTTTACTGAGACGTGGCTAACTGAACTAGCAGCAGATGCTAACATTGAGCTGGAGGGTTTTCACATGATACGAGCTGACCGAACACCAGACAGTGGCAAGGCTAGGGGCGGTGGAGTGATCATGTATGTTAACAACAACTGGTGCAGACCGGGACATATCACTGTTAAACAACGACACTGCAGCAAAGACATTGAGTTGCTAGCTGTTAGCATGAGGCCTACATATCTCCCGAGAGAACACTCACACGTGATCTGCATTGTTGTTTATGCAAATCCGACGGCGAACGCTGGGACAGCACGTGACGTCATCCATTCAGTAACCAGCAGGCTGCAGACAGAACACCCAGATGCTCTTCTCCTCATCTCAGGCGATTTCAACCATGTTTCACTGTCTCCCATTCTACCCACGTTCACCCAGTATGTCACATGCCACACTAGAGACAATAAAACACTGGATTTATTCTACGCAAACACTAAGGAGGCGTACACCTCATCACAACTACCCCCACTCGGGAGATCGGATCACAACTTGGTTCATCTCCGGCCGGTGTACAAACCCCTAGTGCACAGACAACCTCCGGCCATGCACACTGTGGAGTTATGGTCTGAGGAGACAATGGACACCCTAAAGGGCTGTTTTGAAGCCACCGCCTGGAAGCAGCTCTGCGATCCACATGGTGAGGACATCGATGGCCTCATTCACACCTTCACGGGCTACCTCAGCTTCTGTGTGGACAAATCCGTTCCCACCAAGACCATACGGCGTCACTCAAACAACAAACCCTGGATCAACCCTGAGATAAAAACACTTCTGAGAGAGAAGAAGAGGATCTTCAGGTCGGGGAACAGGGAGATGCTGAAGTCCGTACAGAGGGAGCTGAGGAGAAAGATCAGAGAAGGCAAGGACAGCTTCAGGAAGAAGATGGAGGACAAGCTGCAACAGAGCGACATCAGCGGGGTCTGGAGAAACCTCAAAACCATCTCGGGGCTCCAGAATACCTCCCCCCAGGCCACAGGGGGCAGGGAGTGGGCGAACAACCTGAATCTGTTTTTCAATAGATTTGACCAACCGCCCTCCCCCCTGACTGCACAACAACCACTGCTGCCTCTAAAGAAATCAAGTCCTGCTGCCCACTCCCCACTCTACCAACACCCCCCCACTCCCAACACACAGCCCCCCATCCTGACCCTGACCAGGACCCAGGTGAGGACGGAGCTGAGGAAGATCAAGGCGAGGAAGGCGCCGGGACCGGACGGCATCAGCGCAAAGCTCCTCAAGTCCTGTGCAGACCAGCTGTGTGGGATTGTGACGTATATCTTCAACATGAGCCTGAAACTGGGGAGGGTACCACAGCTGTGGAAAACATCTTGTGTGGTACCTGTACCAAAAACTTCCCACCCCAAAGACCTGAACAGCTACAGACCGGTGGCCTTGACGTCCCACTTGATGAAGACCCTGGAGAGACTGCTCCTTGCTCACCTCCGCCCCCTGGTGGAACCAGCGATGGATCCACTCCAGTTCGCCTACCAGCATGGCATTGGGGTGGAGGATGCGGTGATCTTCCTCCTTCACCGTTCTCTGTCCCACCTGGAGAAGCCCGGGAATATGGTGAGGATCATGTTCTTTGACTTCTCCAGTGCTTTCAACACCATCCAACCGATGATCCTGAAGGACAAGCTGCTGCGCGCAGGGGTGGACCAGCACCTGTCATCATGGATCCTGGACTACCTCACGAACCGGCCTCAGTTTGTGAGAACCCGGGACTGTGTGTCCGACACGATCATCAGTAGCACGGGGGCCCCCCAGGGAACGGTGTTGGCTCCCTTCCTGTTCACTCTTTATACTGCGGACTTCTCACACAACACAACACACTGCCATCTACAGAAGTTCTCTGATGACTCTGCGATCGTTGGCCTCATCTCCAATGGAGATGAAGCTGAGTACAGAGGGCTTATCCAGGACTTCGTGGACTGGTGCCATCGGAACTGCCTCCAGATCAACGCGAGGAAAACTAAGGAGCTGGTGGTGGACTGCCGCAGGCATGGGCAGCCCCTCACAGTACCAGTAAATATACAGGGAACAGACATCGAGATGGTGACATCCTATAAGTACCTGGGTATTCATCTGAACAATAAACTAGACTGGTCACACAATACTGATGCACTCTACAAGAAGGGACAGCGCAGGCTGTTCCTGCTGAGGAGACTCAGGTCTTTTGGTGTACAAGGGGCGCTGCTGAAGTCATTCTATGACACGGTGGTGGCATCAGCCATCACTTTTGGAGTGGTCTGCTGGGGCAGTGGCATTACTGCAGCCGATAGGAAGAGACTGAACAAACTGATTAAGAAAGCTAGCTCTGTCCTGGGGCAGCGCCTTGATCCGATGGAGGAGATAGGAGAGAGAAGGACGGTGGCTAAACTGTCATCTCTGCTGGAGTCCGAGTTCCACCCTATGCAGGACATACTGAATGCACTGAGGAGCTCATTTAGCAGCAGACTACATCATCCCAGGTGCACAACCGAGAGGTTTCGTAGGTCCTTCCTACCAACGGCTGTCAGACTGTACAACCTAAGCAGGGCTGCTCGCAGAGATAGCAAAAAGACGTAACAAACTAATAGTTTTTTGAATGCAAAAGATGCAATAGACTTACACAATGGTCCTCTCCGGCATACAACTAGGAACATACCGGTCGCTATGGAGAGTGAGAATATGTATGGGCACATAATCATACCATGTAGGATAACTAAGTAGACGGTTATGCTGTTTCATTCCATCTAGCAACAATGCTCTGCACTGTGTGTGTTTATATATTTGCATATTTATTCCATCTAGCTACAATGCTCCGTACTGTGGGTGTTTATATATTTATATATCTACATATTATTCCATCTAGCTACATTGCTCCGCACTGTGTGTGTTTATATACTTGCATATTTATTCCACCTAGCTGCAATGCTCCGTACTGTGGGTGTTTATATATTTACATATTTATTCCATCTAGCTACAATGCTCTGCACTGTGTGTTCATATATTCATATATTTATTCCATCCAGCTACAATGCTCTGCACTGTGTGTCTGTGTGTGTGTGTATATATATATATTTTATAGTAATACGTACATATGTTTATTAGCTGCTCTTGCTTGCTTGTTTTTTTTTCTTGCCTTCTGATTGTTGCTCTGAGTGTTGCTATCCCTGTGCTGTTGCAATCCTGGAATTTCCCCGTTGTGGGACTAATAAAGGCTTATCTTATCTTATCTTATCTTATCTTATCTTATATTAAATTTGTTTCTAAGACTGCCTTCTATCATTTGCGTAATATTGCCAAGATTAGGAGCATCTTGTCTAAGAGTGATGCTGAGAAGCTGATCCACGCTTTTGTTAGCTCGAGATTAGATTATTGTAATTCTTTATTATCAGGCTGTCCTAAAACATCTTTAAAAAGTCTTCAGCTGATCCAAAATGCTGCAGCAAGAGTTTTAACAGGTACTAGAAAGAGAGATCATATCTCTCCGGTTCTGGCCTCCCTTCATTGGCTTCCCATAGAGTTTAGAATTAAGTTTAAAATCCTTCTTCTTACTTACAAAGCTCTAAACAATCAGGCTCCTTTTTATTTAAAAGATCTGATACTACCGTATCATCCTAACAGAGCACTACGCTCCCAAAATGCAGGTTTACTTGTAATACCTAGAATCTCCAAAAGTACAATGGGAGGCAGAGCCTTCAGTTATCAAGCTCCTCTCCTGTGGAATCAGCTGCCAATCTGGATTCGGGAGTCAGACTCGATCTCTGTTTTTAAGAATAGGGCTAAAACCTACCTTTTTGATATAGCCTACAATTAGGGAGGGATCATGTGTTTTCTGAACCCTCCCTTAGTTATGCTGCTAATAGGTTTAGTCAGCCGGGGGACCTCCAGTAATGCACTGGGCCTCACTCCTTTCCTCACTCTCTATGAAATATTTTTTTTTTGCTGGTCATTAACATTTGTTTGTTCTCTCCCATAGATTGAGTCCCCATCGTGCTGTTTGCTCTCTACATGTCTGTTCTTTTCTTCTTCTCTATCCCCTCACCCCCCAGCCAGTCGCAGCAGATGACTGCCCCTCCCTGAGCCTGGTTCTGCTGGAGGTTTCTTCCTGTTAAAAGGGAGTTTTTCCTCTCCACCGTCGCCAAGTGCTTGCTCACAGGGGATCGCCTGATTGCTGGGGTCTTTCTGCAACTGTGGGGGTCCTCCCTACAGTTGATAGTGCTATGAGATGACTGTTGTTGTGAAATGGCGCTATATAAATAAAGTTGAATTGAATTGAATTGAATTGAATTGAATTAATAACGTAAACGTTAGGTCTACACTACAAATGTAGCCGTGTACTTCGTCAAGTTCGCAGCTTACCTTTTATAACAGCTCCGGTGATAACCATGTTCGTTTCTAGGCTCAGGATTTTGGGCCAAGGTTTCATTTTTTTCAGCCAGTTCAAGCTGTCTGCCATCAAGAAGCTTCCATTTGCTGTTGCAGTCACGAAACTTTTGCCAACTAACTTGTGTAAATGGGGTTATTTTTCCCTTTTCCTCCTCGATCAAATGACAAACACACGTTCGCACGCGTGTCGCCATGTTGGATCCTCGTATTCAGGTCAAATCGTCAACACTGTACATTGCAATGGCAGCGATGGTTCGAGGTTGAAAAATAGCGCCCGCACGCGGCAAGTCATGGAAGGGGAATTACGTGATTAAAGCGTCGATTTTCTTTAATTAATTTCTCATTAACGTGCAAACAGTGCAAATGTGGACAGGTAAAATATCATTTAATATAGTCTAAACTACTTAAAACCGAGAGATAAAGTTGCCACTGCAAAGTTAAGACGAAACTGCACGCCAGAGGTTTTAGCCCACGGCCTATTAGAGGCAGGAGTGGTTGTTGTGCAGTCAGGGGGGAGGGCAGTTGGTCAAACCTATTGAAAAACAGATTCAGATTGTTCGCCCACTCCCTGCCCCCCTGGCCTGGGGGGAGGTATTGTGGAGCCCAGAGATGGTTTTGAGGTTTCTCCAGACCCCGCTGATGTCGCTCTGTTGCAGCTTGTCCTCCATCTTCTTCCTGAAGCTGTCCTTGCCTTCTCTGATCTTTCTCCTCAGCTCCCTCTGTACGGACTTCAGCATCACCCTGTTCCCCGACCTGAAGATCCTCTTCTTCTCTCTCAGAAGTGTTTTTATCTCAGGGTTGATCCAGGGTTTGTTGTTTGAGCAACACCGTATGGTCTTGGACTTATACCACTAAAAGTAAAAACCAAATTACTGGGGGAAAAAACGAAGACTAAAATCCACCAGGTTTAGTATTGTGTGCAGAGGACCGCATATTTGGAATGAGCTTGATGAGAATCTAAAAATGTCACCGTCCATCTCCACCTTCAAGAAAAAACTAAAAACGCAACTCCTATCATTATATACTGTAAATAATCTGCTATTTGTTACGCAAACTTGCTTACTGATGAGTTGTTACGCCATTCTAATTTTGTTTTATATGTTGATTCACTCCAATAGTATTTAATAACTTGGCTATATAGGGGACAGAGCCTTTTCAATCATGGCAACCAGGTTATGGAATGATTTACCCCTGGACATTAGACAAGCACCTTCACTGTCCATTTTTTTTTAATTTAAGTTTTTGTAAAGGGTATAAATGTCATTACAGCATTGCATTGTATACATTTTCATCACATATTCCCCCTTTTTTTTTTGTTTTTTGACAACACTGGAAAAAAATTATTACAACACCCTTTTTTTAAGTGAAAGAAAAAGACAAATTAAAAGAACAAAACAAAACAAAACAAAACAAAACAAACAGAAAAAAACCCCAAAAGAGCAGAAAAATAAAGGAGAATCTGAGTAGCGTTGGAGCAAAGAGAGGTGCCATTATTGAAATGGTATAAGATAAGATAAGATAAGATAAGATAAGCCTTTATTAGTCCCACAACGGGGAAATTCCAGGATTGCAACAGCACAGGGATAGCAACACTCAGAGCAACAATCAGAAGGCAAGAAAAAAAAAACAAGCAAGCAAGAGCAGCTAATATACATATGTACATATTACTATAAAATATATATATACACACACACAGACACACAGTGCAGAGCATTGTAGCTGGATGGAATAAATATATGAATATATAAACACACAGTGCAGAGCATTGTAGCTAGATGGAATAAATATGTAGATATATAAACACACACAGTGCGGAGCATTGTAGCTAGATGGAATAAATATATAGATATATAAAAACACAGTGCGGAGCATTGTAGCTAGATGGAATAAATATATAGATATATAAATATGAACACACCCAGTGCTGAGCATTGTAGCTAAATGGAATAAATATGTAAATATATAAACACACACAGTGCAGAGCATTGTTGCTAGATGGGATGAAACAGCATAACCCTCTACTTAGTTATCCTACATGGTATGATTATGTGCCCATACATATTCTCACCCTCCATAGCGACCGGTATTTTCCTAGTTGTATGCCGGAGGGGACCATTGTGTAAGTCTATTGCATCTTTTGCATTTAAAAACTATTAGTTTGTTACGTCTTTTTGCTATCTCTGCGAGCAGCCCTGCTTAGGTTGTACAGTCTGACAGCCGTTGGTAGGAAGGACCTACGAAACCTCTCGGTTGTGCACCTGGGATGATGTAGTCTGCTGCTAAATGAGCTCCTCAGTGCATTCAGTACGTCCTGCATAGGGTGGAACTCGGACTCCAGCAGAGATGACAGTTTAGCCACCGTCCTTCTCTCTCCTATCTCCTCCACCGGATCAAGGCGCTGCCCCAGGACAGAGCTAGCTTTCTTAATCAGTTTGTTCAGTCTCTTCCTATCAGCTGCTGTAATGCCACTGCCCCAGCAGACCACTCCAAAAGTGATGGCTGATGCCACCACCGTGTCATAGAATGTCTTCAGCAGCGCCCCTTGTACACCAAAAGACCTGAGTCTCCTCAGCAGGAACAGCCTGCGCTGTCCCTTCTTGTAGAGTGCGTCAGTATTGTGTGACCAGTCTAGTTTATTGTTCAGATGAACACCCAGGTACTTGTAGGATGTCACCATCTCGATGTCTGTTCCCTGTATATTTACTGGTGCTGTGAGGGGCTGCCCATGCCTGCGGCAGTCCACCACCAGCTCCTTAGTTTTCCTCGCGTTGATCTGGAGGCAGTTCCGATGGCACCAGTCTACAAAGTCCTGGATAAGCCCTCTGTACTCAGCTTCATCTCCATTGGAGATGAGGCCAACGATCGCAGAGTCATCAGAGAACTTCTGTAGATGGCAGTGTGTTGTGTTGTGTGAGAAGTCCGCAGTATAAAGAGTGAACAGGAAGGGAGCCAGCACCGTTCCCTGGGGGGCCCCCTTGCTACTGATGATCGTGTCGGACACACAGTCCCGGGTTCTCACAAACTGAGGCCGGTTCGTGAGGTAGTCCAGGATCCATGATGACAGGTGCTGGTCCACCCCTGCACGCAGCAGCTTGTCCTTCAGAATCATCGGTTGGATGGTGTTGAAAGCACTGGAGAAGTCAAAGAACATGATCCTCACCATATTCCCGGGCTTCTCCAGGTGGGACAGAGAACGGTGAAGGAGGAAGATCACCGCATCCTCCACCCCAATGCCATGCTGGTAGGCGAACTGGAGTGGATCCATCGCTGGTTCCACCAGGGGGCGGAGGTGAGCAAGGAGCAGTCTCTCCAGGGTCTTCATCAAGTGGGACATCAAGGCCACCGGTCTGTAGCTGTTCAGGTCTTTGGGGTGGGAAGTTTTTGGTACAGGTACCACACAAGATGTTTTCCACAGCTGTGGTACCCTCCCCAGCTTCAGGCTCAGGTTGAAGATGTACGTCACAATCCCACACAGCTGGTCTGCACAGGACTTGAGGAGCTTTGCGCTGATGCCGTCCGGTCCCGATGCCTTCCTCGCCTCGATCTTCCTCAGCTCCGTCCTCACCTGGGTCCTGGTCAGGGTCAGGATGGGGGGCTGTGTGTTGGGGGTGGGGGGGTGTTGGTGGAGTGGGGAGTTTTTTACTTGCCAATATTAAAACAGTGAATAAGTATTTTTCCCCTCGTCTTTCCAGTGATTCCGGTAGTAAACCCAAATACAAAGTTACAAAAGAAAAGGGAACTGTTACTTTGAATATTTTCCCCAATATTGTCTGTACATTGGTCCAATATTGGTGGATAACCGGGCATGACCAAAACACATGAAAATGATTTGCAGTCTCTTCACCACACAAGCGCCAACAATTCAACCCCTTACAAGTAAATTTGTTTTGTGCAGGTGTTCTGAAAAATCTTACCAAATTTTTCCATCCAAATTCTCTCCACTGCAGGGATGAAGTACTTTTCCATTGCTGTTTTATTTAACTTTTCCCATATTTCCAGTTGTAAAGTGAAATTCCCCTCTTCTTCCCATCTCTCTTTTATATATGATGTGTTGCCTCCTTTTAAGTCTTGAAGACCATGGTATATTTTAGAAATGTATCTGATCCCTGGGATCCCTTTATATGCCATTAAGAAGACCTTCAGAACACCTGACTGGGCCCTTTCCAAATCCTCCTTTTTAAGTATTTTGTTTATGTGGTGTCTAAGCTGAAAGAACCTGTAAAGGTCTTGATTTACTAGACCTTGTTTTTTCAAATCTTCAAAACTTCTTAAAGTTTGCCCTTTAAAAAAAATCGTAATATTTTATCAGTCCGTTCTCTTTCCACTTTTTAAATCTAGTGTCTGTTTTATTAGGAGTAAAGTCCCGATCATAGGAAATCCATTGCAATAATCAATAAGGTTATTTAGTTTGATCCTCTCTGACTATCTTAAACCAAATTTTTAGCGGGGTCTCTATCCACGGGTTAGTGTTATTCACAAGTTTAGGTAAGGCATTGTTCCTTATTATCGCCTGTAGGGGAATGTCACTTGTTATTTGGCATTCCATCTCCTTCCATTGTGCAGTGTAGACTGGGTTACATATCTCTACTAAAGTTTTAATTTGTGCGGCTTTAACCTCTTGCACTCCGGTGTACCGCGGGCGGACACGTCTCTACGTCCTAGAGCACACGAGGGCGCCCTAGAACGCACACTGTGCGTCCTAGGGTGCACTGAGAAAAAAAAACCCCTACATTTCCGTTCTTCCATGACAGACACAGCTGCGAACAGAAAGCCAAAGGAGTGCGTTGATTGGTTTAGATGTGATTGACCTCTCATTCGACTAATAAGAGCCTTGAATTGGGTTTCTGAAACCTTGAAGAACCAATGACTGAAAACCTAGCAAGAAGGACCCGCCTACCAACGACTGCGAATACAGTGAGCCAATTGAAGCACAGTAGTTCGAAAGCGTGGCTCCCTTGCAAAATCTGTTTTGTATAAGCCACTGGGTGACACACACGCATTCGCCAGTCTTTTTTTCTTACTACTGTTCTTATTTATTTTGAAAAATCGTTCGCCAAAACCGCAATCATGGAAGCGCAAAACCGCAATAATGGAATTATGGTTTGACCAGGTCGCGTGACCAGAACCACGAGTCCGTAACAAGCGGACCAGCGTCATGTTCGTCTGACAATGAGGAAGAGAAGTTCGCCGACTTTTGACCGATCGGTAAATTACAACTGTGCGTAGTAGACCACGGCGCACGAACCGTGTCCAGTCCGTGCGCCGTGGTACATGGTTCGTGCGCCGCGTCCGGACCTTGAACGCGCCACCCCCCCCCACCCCCCCGCTACTCTTCTGTTGCAGATTGCAGATATTATTGCAGACATTTTAGTGCAACTGTGCGTAGTAGACCACGGCGCACAGTCCCCGCTTTCCGTCATGTAGCGATGGGCGATGTCCGTCCTCTGCAGCGGGGGGTGGGGGTGGCTGTGCCAAACTGTTTGACCAAATTGTGCCAAACTGTGCCATTTGGCACAATTTGGTACAGTTCAAAAACGCCTGGGAACAACTTAAGAAAAAAAGCTGTGTAATATAATCATTTTTTGTGGTATTGTTACAAAATTTTGACCTCAGCTGGATAACACTTGGTTCTACATTTCTGTTGCATTTTCCAGCCTGGATCTGACAGCTGTGTGTTATTTGCAAGTATTTGTATCCAAAAAAACACCCAGGCGAAATTTATTTTCTTCAAGTTCAGTATGTTTAGATGATTGCTACTCAGTGGCCGGAGCACTTAGAGAGATTATGACTGTTTTGCCAAAAAATTCAAAGTGTTTTCTTTTAAATGAGACCAACACCATGAAGATGCTGCAAAGGGTTGAAGAACAGCTTTTGATTTACTTTGGGTACATTATTTTTTGGCGTTTTTAGGGAAATTGACCAGAGTGCAAGGGGTTAAAATAGTCCCTGATATTTGGCAGCGTGAGCCCACCTTTGTCTTTGTTTAGCTGTAGGGTTCTATACCTGATTCTTGGTCTCTTGCCCTGCCATATGAATCTTGAGATCCTTCTGTCCAGTTCTTGCCATGTTTTTTGGGGAGGTTCTACCGGTATTGTTTGGAAAAGGTATAGAAGACGTGTTAGTATATTCATTTTGACTGCTTCAATCCTTTGTGCAGTACCCAACAATGGTATCATATTCCATCTTGCTAGATCAGATTTTATTTTTGCCATCAGTGGATCATAGTTTAGTGTTATAATTTTGTTGAGTTGTTTCGGGATATTGACCCCCAGATATTTCATAGATTCCATCTCCCAGTTAGTTTTAAGTTTGCTTAGTAAATATTAATTTGGGTCATAGTTGAATGTTAAAATTTGGGTTTTTTGCATGTTTAATTCGTACCCCGATAACTCTCCATACTCTGAAAAAACTGAGATTAGTTCTGGAAAAGATTTGTCCGGCTGCCCCAGGTATATTAAGATGTCATCGGCAAAGCGTGCTATTTTATGTTCCTTCTGACCAAGTGTAATACCTTGAATTTTTTGATTCTGTCTTATCCATTGACTCAGAGGTTCTATGAAGATTGCAAAGAGCAGTGGAGACAAGGGGCAGCCCTGACGACATCCTCTTTCCAGTTCAAAAGATGATGATAATTTACCGTTAATCCTTATTTTAGCTGTTGGTTTTTTATATAATGCCTGAATCGTTCTAATGAAGTTATCATGAAAATTGAAACTGGATAAGATTCTATATAGGAAAGACCAGTCCACCAAATCAAATGCTTTTTCAGCATCTAATCCCAATATGGCTGCATTTAAATTATATTTTTTTATATGATGAATTATGTGTAAAGTGCGTCTAATGTTATCTTGTGTCTGTCTTTGTCTTATAAAACCTGTTTGGTCTAAATGAATTAAGTCTGTCAGTATATTTTCTAACCTTTTGGCAAGGATAGCGGTAAAAAGTTTATAGTCCTGATTTAATACACTGATTGGTCTGTAGTTGGAGCAGTCTAGTTTATCCTTTTCAGGTTTAGGTATGACTGCAATGGCCCCTTCTCTTTAGGAGGGGGGATTACCCCTGTGGGAGGACATAGTTAAATATTTTCAGGAGGAGATAGTTGCTGTTTAAAGGTTTTGTACCACTCTGCTGTATAGCCATCTGCTCCTGGGGATTTGTTAGCTTTAAGTTTCATAATTGCTTTTTCTAATTCTTTAGGCTGTATTTCTGACAGTAGTGTTTTATTTTGTGACTCAGTAAGTTGGGGAAGATTGAATGTATTTAGGAAGGCTTCGGATGCGTTTTTGTGTTTTTTGAGGGAGTATACAGTGGGGCAAAAAAGTATTTAGTCAGTCACCAATTGTGCAAGTTCTCCCACTTAAAAGATGAGAGAGGTCTCCAATTTTCATCATAGGTATACGTCAACTATGAGAGACAAAATGAGAAAAAAATCCAGAAAATCACATTGAAGGATTTTTAATGAATTAATTGGTAAATTCCTCAGTAAAATAAGTATTTGGTCACCTACAAACAAGCAAGATTTCTGGCTCTCACAGACCTGTAACTTCTTCTTTAAGAGGCTCCTCTGTCCTCCACTCGTTACCTGTATTAATGGCACCTGTTTGAACTCGTTATCAGTATAAAAGACACCTGTCCACAACCTCAAACAGTCAGACTCCAAACTCCACTATGGCCAAGACCAAAGTGCTGTCAAAGGACACCAGGAACAAAATTGTAGACCTGCACCAGGCTGGGAAGACTGAATCTGCTGAAGACTGAATGACCTAATCTGCAATAGGGAAGCAGCTTGATGTGAAGAAATCAACTGTGGGAGCAATTATTAGAAAATGGAAGACATACAAGACCACTGATAATCTCCCTCGATCTGGGGCTCCACGCAAGATCTCACCCTGTGGGGTCAAAATTATCACGAGAACGGTGAGCAAAAATCCCAGAACCACATGGGGGGACCTAGTGAATGACCTGCAGAGAGCTGGGACCAAAGTAACAAAGGTTACATCAGAAACACACTACGCCGCCAGGGACTCAAATCCTGCAGTGCCAGACGTGTCCCCCTGCTTAAGCCAGTACATGTCCAGGCCCGTCTGAAGTTTGCTAGAGAGTATTTGGATGATCCAGAAGAGGATTGGGAGAATGTCATATGGTCAGATGAAATCAAAATAGAACTTTTTGGTAAAAACTCAACTTGTCGTGTTTGGAGGAGAAAGAACACCATACCTACTGTGAAGCATGAGGGTGGAAACATCATACTTTGGGGCTGTTTTTCTGCAAAGGGACCAGGACGACTGAGCTGTGTAAAGGAAAGAATGAATGGAGCCATGTATCGTGAGATTTTGAGTGAAAACCTCCTTCCATCAGCAAGGGCATTGAAGATGAAACGTGGCTGGGTCTTTCAGCATGACAATGATCCCAAACACACCGCCCAGCAATGAAGGAGTGGCTTCGTAAGAAGCATTTCAAGGACCTGGAGTGGCCTAGCCAGTCTCCAGATCTCAACCCCATAGAAAATCTTTGGAGGGAGTTGAAAGTCTATATTGCCCAGCGACAGCCCCAAAACATCACTGCTCTAGAGGAGATCTGCATGGAGGAATGGGCCAAAATACCAGCAACAGTGTGTGAAAACCTTGTGAAAACTTACAGAAAAAATGTTTGACCTCTGTCATTGCCAACAAAGGGTATAACAAAGTACTGAGATGAACTTTTGTTATTGACCAAATGCTTATTTTACCGAGGAGTTTACCAATTAATTAATTAAAAATCCTTCAATGTGATTTTCTGGATTTTTTTTTCTTATTTTGTCTCTCATACTTGAGGTATACCTATGATGAAAATTGGAGACCTCTCTCATCTTTTAAGTGGGAGAACTTGCACAATTGGTGGCTGACTAAATACTTTTTTACCCCATTGTAAGTTCTTGTAGTAATTCTCGAAGCTTTTAAGAATTTCCTGAATTCTAAATTTTATTTCCTTTGATACTGGGTCTCTGATTTTGTAGATTGCTCTCTCCGTTTGTTGTTTCCTCAGTTTGTAGGCTAGTAATTTTGCTGATTTGCTACCTGTTTTGTAGTATTTTTGTTTCAGAAATGTAAGTTTCTTCTGGATTTCTATTGTGTAGATCTCGTTTATTTGTTTTTTAATTTCCTTAATTTTGAGCAAGTCATTAGAATGAGTGTTGTCTTTGTGCTCTTTTTCTAGTTTCTTAAGTTCTGACTCTATTGTGATTAGTTTTTCTTGTCTCAGTTTCTTTCGGGTTGCCAGTTTTGCGATAATCTTTCCCCTTTTTACAGCTTTGCATGCGTCCCACAGTATTAAAGGGGATACTTCTCCATTATCATTTTCTTCCAAATATCTGAGAATATCTGATTCCAATTCATCTTTCAGTGGTCCTTTCAGCACATTTGAATTTAACCTCCAAGAAAATGTATTATTTGTGTATTTTTGGATATTTAAGTCCATATAGATTGGACTGTGGTCAGAGAGATCCATCAGTCCTATTTTACATGTTTTTACTCTTCCAATGTTTCTATTAAACATAAAAAAATAGTCAATCCTTGAGTATGATGAATGTGGTGCTGAGTAAAATGTATAATCTTTTACACTGGGGTTGAGTTCCCTCCACACATCACAGATTCCCATTTCTTTTAGTAGCATCCGAGTTTTTCTACTTTGAGTGTTATTTTGAAGTGGAGAATTACCTGATGCATCCCAGTATGGGTTCAGTCTTAGATTGAGGTCTCCACCACATTTCGCTAAGCCTTTGGCTTTAGTTATCATTAGGTCAAATACATTTTTATAAAATTTCCAGTTAGCCCCTGGAGGTGCATATACATTCAGCAGGGTGATATCTTCTCCCTCTAGTCGACCAAGTACCATGCTAAATCTTCCTTTATCTTTGTGTTCTGAATTTTTTTCAAACATAATTTTGGTTGAGATCAATGTCGCTACCCCCCCTCCTCCTCCCTGACTTATATGAGGATGAAGAGATCAGTTTAAACCCTTGTCTATTAAGTTTAGTGTGCTCCAAGTCTGTTAGGTGGGTTTCCTGTAAAAATATTATTCCTGCTTTGTCTTTTTTCATTTTGCCAAGAATCTTGGATCTTTTAACTGGATTCAGGATCCCTTTTACATTATATGAGATTATTTTGGTTACACCCTGTTTCTCCATTGTATTGTCTTATTTAGTATAACAGTGTAGTGGCCCTCTTTTATGCTACTCAGAAACTGAAAGAACATCAAGAACATAAAAAACATTAAGAACATAGTATATAAAACTTTAAAACAAAAAACTGTCAAAAGATCTTCCTGAGCTGAGGTCTTTTTAGTGACCTTAGAAGAGCCTTGCTGGTGTGTTGGCTCTGAGGGAAATTCCTCAAACTCAGTTACGTGTTGAGGGCCCTCTCTTAACCTTGTAAGTTGTCCCATGTTTGTAACGTGAATTTCAGATCCCAATCCGAACTTGTAATGATTTTTTTTTTTATGCCTATACCCTATGAAATTGTGCACAACCTCCCACCACCATCACAGCAAACAATCACGTTAATACAGTATTTGTTAGTGTGGAGAGTTCATGTGGTTCATTGTCACATTTCTATTTCAACAAGTCTATTTTTTTTTTTTGTAAAGACTTACTTGTTTCTAATATTATGACTGTTCCATGAAATGTTTTACCACTTGCTGATTCTGCATCTCCTTTAATGTTTGTTACCTTGTAGGAGGAGGGTTAGATGCGCAGATTGACTAAAAAATATTGTTATTCCCTCCTGAAAGCGCTCAGTTTTTCCTTATAGCCCTGGCGCTGGGTTTCCCGCTTCTGGCCCGTGGATTTTGAGGGTCTCTGTGTGCACCACGTTTGAGCCTTGATTCTTTGGATCGGGTCTATTGCGGGTTTATACACCGTTACCGGGAGCCCTCTTCTCGCCATATCCCTGGTTGCTTCTTCCGCCGAGTTGTAGAGACACGTCTCTTCCCCATAAAAAACCCTCAGCTTCACCGGAAATGGAGTTTGAAAGTGCAGTTTCTTCTCTCTTAGTACCTTTTTAGCGTCGTTGTATTCCTGACGCTTTTTAAGGACCTCCGGGGCGTAGTCATGCTCCACAAAAACTTTTCTTTCTTGGTGCATAAATCCTTTTTTCTGCCAAGCCAGTCTCAAAATCTCTTCTTTTGTTCTGAAGTTGGAAAACTTCACCACCACCGATCGCGGGGGCGCTTCCGCCGACGGCCTTGGGGCTAATGAATGGTGCGCCCTTTCTATCTTCAAGTCGGTGGATTGGGGAATTTCCAACTTCTCTCTCAGTATGGATTCCACACATGCAGCCATTGTGGTGAAACCGTCCTCGACTCCTTCTTTCAGACCATGAATTCTTATGTTGGCCCTTCTTAATCTTCCTTCTTGGTCGGTTAGCTTAGCCTCCAGTCTTGTCTGTCGTTTAAGTAAATCCAGCACGGTTTCTTCCAGCCCTTTGATTCTTTCCTCTGCTTCCATGATTCGGTCCTCAGCCTGGTCCACACTGTTGTTTGTCCTTTTTATTTCATCTTTAATTTCACAGAATTCGGCCCAACACTCTCGGCGAAATTCTCTCAATTCTTGAATTATCGTTTTTAAGCTTACCGTGTTGCTAGCCTCATTCAGCTCCTCTGTTTCCGAGTGGATGTCCTCCAGGTCAGATTCTCCGGCCGATGCGCGTCTTGGCCTGGCAAATGTCGCTCTCTTCTGCTTTCCTTTAGGCATAATGACTTTGTCTTTTGATTTTCACTCTTCCAAAAATCCGTTAAATCTGATTTTCAAGGTATTTTCACGGATGGGGTCTTGGAGCTTCAGCGTTAAAGCTGCTATCACCATGGTGTCCAGACCGGAAGTTCTCACTGTCCATTTTTAAAACACATCTTAAAACACATTTTTACTCCCTGGCCTTCGACCCAGTATGAGACATTGATTTTATTGAATGAAATGGATTTTTATTTATTTTACTTTTTATTTTATTTATGAATTTATTTTATTTTTTTTACTGTGGTTCTTGTGTTAGCGTTCTTTGTATTAGTGCCCTGCTTTTATGTTCTCTTGCTGTACAGCACTTTGTGTAGCGAGTGTTGCTTTTAAAGTGCTTTATAAATAAAGTTGATTGATTGATTGATTGATTGATATAGCTTGAACTCACCTACTATTTCAGTGTAAACAAATGCTGGGATTATCTGCTATATGTCTGTCATATGTTTGTTTGTTCTTTCACACAAAGACATTAGACTGATTTCCGTCATTATTTCATTGTAGAATTGGGCTCCCTACTGAAAACTTTAAATAGCTTATTTGAGATGACACATTCACACTCCAAAACAATGTAAAAAAAAAAGCCTATTGTATACTGCTAATCATGCTGTTGATAACTCATATTGTAATTCATTCATGCTGTTGATAATGTGTGTGTGTGTGTGTTGTGTGTGTGTGTGTGTGTGTGTGTGTGTGTGTGTGTGTGTGTGTGTGTGTGTGTGTGTGTGTGTGTGTGTGTGTGTGAGAATAAACTAACTAAACTAAACTGAAGCTCTTGTGAACTCCATGCCCAAGAGAGTTAAGGCAGTGCTGGAAAGTAATGGTGGCCACACAAAATATTGACACTTTGGGCACAATTTGGACATTTTCACTTAGGGGTGTACTCACTTTTGTTGTCAGTGGTTTCAACATTAATGGCTGTGTGTTGAGTTATTTTGACGGGACAGCAAATTTACACTGTTATACAAGCTGTACACTGACTACTTTACATTGTATCAAAATGTCATATCTTCAGTGTTTTCCCATGAAAACATATAATAAAATATTTACAAAAATGTGAGGGGGTACTCACTTTTGTGAGATACTGTAAATATATGTAAAATCTGGATGCTTATCTTATAAGTTCATAATTAAACTAAAATTTAAATGTAAATAAAAGTTATTAAGCATTTTAGCATTAGAAAATTAAAATAATTTGCCGTAACAGATTATGACAAGATTTTTGCAACTCTGTCAAAATGACTGACAAGAAATTCTAGCTCAACCTTTGGGTGTGTCCTCATATTCTCCTGTATCCAGGATGACCACTTTGCACCACAATGTTTTTAAAATCCACCACTTCAGTAGCAATTAATAATGCAGCACTGACATTTAGATGTCAGAATGAGTACATGAATGAATGACTTAAGATGTGGGTTTTTTGGTCAATAGTGCAGTTTAAGGCAGCAATGTGCCAACTTTGTACCCAGTCATACTCTTTTCAAAGACACGTCTCCTATGAGCATAAAGCATGTCAAAATCAAATGTCATTTGGATTGCTGAGGTGAAAAGCATGAAAATGTGTGCTGCACATCCAGAAACTACCAAAACTACTGGCAGAAGGTGCATAGTTCAGTTTAAATGAGAGCTTTAGATTATCTAAAAGGGCCCTTGATGTGAATGAACAAATACAACTTATTACTTATAACTGTGGAAATATTTACTTTTTCACAAGTATAGATGGGTTTGCAGTCACAATATATAGGTCTTGCTGCCAACATGTTCCTCATATTCACCTGTCAAAGGTGGCACAGCAAAGAAAACACCAATACTTGTATGACTTTTCCACAGAAATGAGACTGCTTTTGGCACATGATCTACACACAGATTCCTTTCTCACCTCATGACAAGTTCAACTGAATCTATCATTTTTTTCACAGTAGCTGTCGGCCAGAATCCCACCATTCCCAAAGACAGCACATGTTGTTCCATGTTTTACTTAAGAATGGATGCTCCTGGAATTCAAACCAACAGACAGAAACATTACAAAGGGATCTATAAGCTGATGGAAATTTAACATTGGGGCAGCAGTGGCTTGGGAGTTAGAGCGGGTTGTCCAATAACCAGAGGGTTGGGGGTTCGAATCCCACTCTCCCCAATCATCCTGTCATTGTGTCCCTGGGCAAGACACTGCCCCCACCTATCAGGTGTGGGTGCTGAAAAATGGACCCAAACGCCAGACTCTGGTTTGCAATATTTAACTGGGAGCTGAACACCCCATCAGCTCACAAAACTATAAATAGTTAAACGGATGGGAAAAACAGGCAGATGGGACAGGAATAACTCAGACTAGATTGACAGGGCAGAGAGACACGTGTTATGCTGGGATCGACGAGGACACCGTGCCCATGTAAGGGGATGGCGTCCCTTCAATAAACTAGATGAAATAAACATAATTACACATAGGTGTGGACAATGAACAGAAGAGGGGCAAAATCAGGCTGTGCAGAAAAGGAAACTGAAGTCACTGTCAAAATAAAGCTAAACCAAAACAGGAGATCAAGACTGAAATAACCACAAGCAACTATAAACATGACTATGATAATAATAATACTAATAAACAAGACTGAATAATAATAACCAAGGATACAGAACAAAGTGGTATCGGGCTTGTTGTTACGAGCTATTCAGTCTCTGTACGACCGTTGTGAGAGTTTGGTTCGTATTGCCAACACTCGGTCAGAGTCATTCCCAGTGAGAGTTGGACTCCGCCAGGGCTGCCCTACGTCACCGATCCTGTTCATAATTTTTATGGACAGGATTTCTAAGCGCAGCCAGGGAATGGAGGGTGTCATGCTTGGTGACCACAGGGTCTCATCTCTGTTGTTTGCAGATGATGTTGTCCTGTTGGCTTCGGCCAGCAATGACCTACAGCTCTTGCTGGGACGGTTTGCCGCTGAGTGTGAAGTGGCTGGGATGAGAATCAGCACCTCCAAGTCCGAGTCCGTGGTCCTCAGCCGGAAAAAGGTGGATTGTCCTCTCTGGGTTGGGGACAGGCTCCTGCCCCAAGTGGAGGAGTTTAAGTATCTTGGGGTCTTGTTCACGAGTGAGGGGAAAATGGAGCGAGAGATTGACAGACGGATCGGAGCAGCATCTGCAGTGATGCAGATGTTGTACTGGTCTGTTGTGGTGAAGAGGGGGCTGAGTTCTAAGGCAAAGCTGTTGATTTACCAGTCAATCTACGTTCCTACACTCACCTATGGTCACGAGCTTTGGGTAATGACCGAAAGAACAAGATCACCGATACAAGCGGCTGAAATGAGCTTTCTCCGTAGGATTGCTGGGCTCACCCTCAGAGATAGGGTGAGGAGCTCAGTCATCCTGGAGAGGCTCAGAGTAGAACCGCTGCTCCTCCACATTGAAAGGAGTCAGTTGAGGTGGTATGGGCATCTAATTAGGATGCCTCCTGGACGCCTCCCACTTAAGATAAGATAAGATAAGATAAGCCTTTATTAGTCCCACAATGGGGAAATTCCAGGATTGCAACAGCACAGGGATAGCAACACTCAGAGCAACAATCAGAAGGCAAGAAAAAAACAACATCTAGTAAACATATGTCCATATTACTATAAATGTATATATATAGACACACAGTGCAGAGCATTATGGTTGGTTGGTGAATGTGCAGCAGAAAGTCTAAGCTCTCTCTCCGCGGATGTGGCGGGCCAGCTGGAAGTCTTTGGGCATGATGGTGACCCCCTTAGCGAAGAAGAGACCACCAGGTGGGCCTCACTGGTCTCCTGCAGAGCCATGATGGCGAAGCTCAGGAAACGCAGGACGGTCTTGAAGTCCTGAGCGATCTCCCTCACCAGGCGCTGGACGGGCAGCTTACGGATGAGCAGCTCCGTGGATTTCTAGGTAGCGACGGATCTCTCTCAGAGCCACGGGCCTGTGACGGCGAGGCCTCTTCACTCTGCCAGTGGCCGGAGTGCCTCTCCGAGCAGCCCTGGTGGCTAGCTGTCTCCTGGGGGGCTTCTTCCTCCAGTAGATTTTACGGGCGGTCTGCTTGGTTCTTGCCATCGCTCTTTATTATTCTGTCTTATATTTCTTGCACGCCGCCTAAACTCCAGCCCGGCATCTGCGTCGTTTTCGCTACAGCTCCCGGTATGTCGAGTTTCCCATTAGCACCGGGCGGCGGCCAAGTGCTAGCTAGCTCTAGCTCCTCCCCGCTGTAACGTCTCCCGCTGCAAACCGTGGCTCCGTCCGCCGACCCGGGAGACCCCCGGGGCGATCCGTGCGTTCGTGATATATATACAGAGTGAAAGGTGTAGAAAGAAGAAGGAAGATAAAAAAAAAGGCTGTTGCAACGGGCAGCCTACTCGTGTGGCGCCACCGGTCCGGCGGAACCGGAACCGGAACTTGAGGTGTTTCAGGCACGTCCCACTGGGAGGAGACCCCGGGGCAGACCCAGGACTCGGTGGAGAGACTGTGTCTCCCAGCTTGTCTGGGAACGCCTTGTTATCCTCTCTGAAGAGCTGGAGCAGGTGGCTGGGAAGAGGGAAGTCTGGGCTTCTCTGCTTGAACTGCTGCCTCCGCGACCCGGACCTCCGGAAAAGCGGTAGAAGATGGATGGATGGATACAGAACACAGAAGCCATGATATTAATATTAATCATAAACAACTAAGGTCCAGGCAGGGACAAAGTCTACAGAACACAAGAAGTGTGACATGATAACACTGGTCAACACCAAATTTATTGTCTAAGTTTTTTTAGCTGATTTAAGACAATTTTGATGTGCTGAATCCAAAAATCACATTGGTTTTGCTCAATAAGGTCAACTTTTTGAATTATGGCCACATGTTGTTTTATACATTTTTGTTTACATGTACAGGTATTTTTGCTTTATATGATGCAAAATTCTTTTTTATGTCTTGAAATGCTCTGAATTTTGAACAATGATGACGTAACATTCAATTTACATATACTTACCTTTATATAAAGGTAAGTGCAAGCACAGTACTAAGTAAGTACTAAGTAAGTACAGGTTTTTATTTAGCACCTGATCAAGAGAAATGGATGTCATTTTTGGATTCAGCGGTGCAAAATTGTCTTAAATCAGCTGAAAAATCACAGACAACGTACAAAAAAATTATTTTTGTAACCCTGTGTAATGAATTATGATAAATACAGAAAATTCCAAAACACAAACTCAAGGTGAAGATGTGGGCTGGGGCCATGTCCTGGAAACAAGGAATAAAGCAATAACTCAGGGTGAGGACATGGGGCCCAGTCAACGTCGTAACATTACCCCGCTCTTAAGGGACAGCTTCCAGATGACCCCTAAGGGGAACATCAACAAAAGAGGAAACAAAACAAAACAAAAAACCCCCAAAGGGTGGGTGGTGGGAGTACAAGGCCAGGTGCGCCAAAACAAGTCCCCCCCCCCCGCCGAGTTCAAAGCCAAACCACAGCTCGAGGGTAAAATGAAGTCCAAGTGACATAATGGCTGGCCCAGGGAACAGACAAGGACTCAGAAATGGATTTAGTTATCTTTATTAAACCCAATGTTGTGTGTGAATGTGTGAGTGTGCTGTGGAGTGTATGCGTGTGCTGGCTGGAGACTCTGAGCAGCTGGGAGGAAGCAGAGTGCCGTGCAGCCTGGCAACCCTATAAACGGAGCAGACAAACAATTAGCAGGAAGCTAGCTAGGCTCACGCTTAGGTGTAACTGCAGCTTACTTGTTGCAGGGAGATGGTGGTCGCCTGTTGTCCAGGGAGACAGCGCCCTTGGTCCCAGTGTCGTGGCAGCCAGAGAGATGATGGAGAGGAGAGGATGGAATCCGCCGCTGCGGGGTTCCGCCTGTGCACAGGGGAGCAGTGGAGAAACAGGTGAGTAGAGGTTGGCTTACTTGTGATAGCGGAGAGATCCTCCGGGAGTAGATGCCGAGATGTCAAGGCTGAGCGTTGAGTCGGGATGGCTTAGGAAGACAGGAGACGTGCGTCATAGCCTGGTAGACAGACGGCTCAGTGCGGGCCAGCGGGCTGAGTGGGTTTAAGTAGGCCTGCCCTGACGAGGAGCAGGTGTGCGCCCAGCTGAGGATGATAGTGGCCGAGAGCAAGTCATCACACCAAGCCCCCAAAACCCAAAATGACCTGAGTCGGGTGGTTTACCCAAGTCCATGGGTCACCGGACAGCAGAAAACAATGGGTCAGGGGGCCTACCCAAGTCCATGGGCACTCAGACTGAAGAACAGAATGAGTCTGGGGGGCCTTCCCCAGTCCATGGCCCTCCAGATCAAAATGCAGGATTGTTCAGGCAGTCTACCACTTTCTTTCTCACCAACCACCCACAAACAGTCAGACTTGGCCCCCACCACTCCTCCACACTGTCTCTCAACACTGGCTCCCCCCAGGGTTGCGTGCTAGCCCACTACTGTACTCCCTGTACACCTTTGACTGTATTACATTCCACCCAACCACTATCATCGTGAAGTACGTGGACGATACCACCTTGCTTGGGCTCATCACCGATGACAATGAGAAGGTATGCAGGGCGGAGGAAGAGAATCTGCTGCTTTGGTACCAAGCAAACAACTTCAAACTTAATGCCCAAAAAGCCAAAGGACTCATATTGGACTTCAGGAAGAACAGACAGGACCATACACCCCTCCTCATAAATGGCGACCACATGGAAACCATCCCCACCTTTCAGTTCCTGGGCACCCATATCTCCTCTGACCTCTCCTGGACTGTCAACAACAAGGCCCTATTGAAGAAAGCTCAGCAGTTGCTGCACTTCCTCCATGTCCTGAGGAAGAACAACCTGGACCAGAAGCTGCTGCTGGCCTTCTACTACTGCTCAGTGGAGAGCATGCTCATATACTGACTGGGTGTGTGGTACGCCGGCTCCATGGCCGAAAACAGCAAGGCGGGGTAGAGGGTCATCAACACCACCCAAAGAGAATCATTGGTGGTGCTCTGCCCTCGCTGGAGGACATCTCCAGATCCTTCTGTCTCAAAAGATCAAGGCCATCACAGGAGACCTCCTCACATCCCGCCCACCATCTGTTTGACCTGCTCCCCTCTGGACAACAGTTTAGATCAACCAGGTCCCACACCTCCAGACTGGCAAACAGTTTCTTCACCTGGGCCATCTGAACTGCAAACAGTCAGAGGCCACACACCCCTCCTAGCGTTCACATGCACAGAACTAAGGACCTTTTTAATTATCATAATAACACATCTGTCTTTGCACTCCGCACTTTTATGTACATTGACCCATCCATGAAACCAATGCCATTCATGTGAATATTTTCCATAATCTTTGGGCCATTTTGTTCAATCACGTGACCTGCACTCCACACTCTTATGTGTACAGTTTCATCCGTGAAGCCACTACGATACCTGTGTATATACCAGTGGGCTATTTTTATTCATATCTCCGACGTATGTTTAATCATGTATTCTGTAACTATGTTTTATCAAATTGTAGGAACATTTAATTAGTTATAAGGTACAAAGATTATTTGATTTAGACTTACAGATGTGTGTGAGGGAACAAATGTTTACTTCGTGACCGCAAACACCCACAAGCAAGAGGGAAAACATTCGTTTTGGGGGCACCAGTCCACAACTTGGACAATTTATTAATAACTAATATTTATACCTTCAATCAACCAGTCTCAAATATTCGTGAATTCTGCTGGGTGACTTCATAAACAGACACAGGAAAAAGAAATCACAGAAACTTCCATATGCCATTTACAGTTTTAATGATCAGACTCAGATTAAATGACATTACATTCAACAGACTTGTTGGTAAGGTGAAATGATCAAGTATCAAGCATTACATTCAACTTGTAACTGATTATCTCTTACCACTTTTAAGTTATTGCTTTGGAAATCTCTGACACCTGAATTGAATATTTTCTTGAACAAAACCTTGACCACTAGGGGCTGATGGCATGAGCACCATAGGCAGTCAAACGGTTAAGTGGCCAAAGTTTGTTGTTGACAGTGTGTGGATTCATCCACCTGGGAAGGAATTTAGGAGCAATTTTCCCTGCCTGTAGACTGATTTGTTGTGTTTGCGGTACAAATGCGTAGTGGAAGACCTTGTCCCCCCGTCCCCTTGAGGTTGGCCATGGGAGGCTTTCTGGTCATTGTACACTTTGTGTCATTTGGCGGATTGGTCCAGGTGTTTTTGAAATGTGGCCTTGGGAGCATTGTACATTGTTTTGACGCCTCTGTGTTCTGCAGCTGGAAGGTCATGGGCGTTGGCAGTCATCACCCCCCTCTGGTTTCGAGGAACTATGAATGGTGGCGATCATTGTTTGTCGCAAGCAAGAATATGAGTGCCATTGCGTAGCTGCAGAGAAGGCTGGGCCGCAGGAAGTGTTTTCAGTTTCTTCATATTGGAGAAATTTGACATGGGGAGCGCGTGTACGGTCGGGTCCAACCAGTGTATGATGGTTCTATGGACCACGGGATCACTTCTTGAGTAATTGCATGCCTAGTGCTCACAAAAGTTGGGTCCACCGATGCATAACCTTGAGGTTGCGGAGTTTCCGGGTAGCCGGTTGATTTGGCTCCAGTGACCACGCAGGTTGCAGGGGTGGGTGGGTGGGATTCAGAAGGTAACACCAATGCTACGTCAACGGTATCAAGGGAGCCAAGTGGAGCTTTCTGCTCGGCCAGAGAGTTTCCAAGGTCATTTGCTTCCTTGTTTTGACCTTGTGTTTGAAGGTGACTTTTGACTTCTTGAGGACAGTGTTCACCTTGGTCTTTGTGGTCGCTTTCAGTCGGTTTTGTTTCTTCCAACAGTGCTAGTTGTGTGAGACTTGGGTGTCCAAAGTGTCAAGAACCAAGCACTGTGATTCAGTTGTCCTTGTTAGGTCGAACGGGCGAGGTTGTTGAGTTTGAGATTCTTAAAATCAATCAGTGGCTCAAAGCAGTTCAGTAGATCTTTGCCCACGAGCAATGGAATGGAGTTAAATTTGGACACATAGCCCAGATGAGTCAAGGTCATGGGGCCAGTGGAGACTTTGATTAGTGATACGCCTGACAGAGTTGTTTTAGTGAGCGCATATGGTCAAATGGCTAATGAACAGGGTTCCAGTTTTAAATCCTTGTGGGCGCAGTTAGCAGCTACACGTAGTTTGCCAAAAAGGTTGTGTGACATAAGAATGATGTCAACGGCGGTGTATAAAACAGCGTCCTGACACATCACGTCTTCAAAGGTCAATGGAAGATAGGATTTTCGCGCCACCCCTCTCTCGTTTAAATTGCACAGAAATTGTGGAACCGGTGGTTCAACACGGATTTGCGAAATGTTTTAAGAGGGGTGGTCTTTGACTTGTGGTTGGGCTGCCATAACGGCACTGGACTGCATTGGGTCCTTTGGATGTTCTCCAATTTGTAAGAGGGATTTCTTTTTGCCTTTTCTTTGTGGTTTAGAGCATTTGTTCTGAGTTGGCATAGCTGCGATAGCAAGGATGTCAGCAGTTTCATTTTCTTTGTTGCTTTAAATCTCCACTAGGAGGTGTTTGACAACTTCTATATCTTCTCTATTGAGAGTAGGAGTTTCTTTCCTCTTCCAAGGTTTGTGATCGGTCTTTGCTTCTGAGCGTATGTGATGAGGTGGAGGAGACCATTTGCCGCTGTTACGCTTGTCTTCATATTGGTATCTGTCAGCTTGGGAGTCCATACTGTGTTCTCGCGACCTATCTGGTGGATATGGCCTACGATGGTAGTCAGGTTTCCACAAAGTTGGTCCTGCGTGAGATCCAGAGGACCTAGTTTGGTTTTGACCTTGATGAGGTCGGTTGGAGAAACGTCTCGGGTTTTTTTTTTATGTAATTGTGGTGTAGAAGATGGAGTACAGTGAGGTGCTCCTTCCAACTCCAAGGTGTCAGACGCAGCGCTGATAGCTAGCACAGTGGCAGGCTCAGCATGCTTGTTGCGACTTTGTTGCTGTTTTTGGAACACATAACGTGCAAACTCTCTCAGCTGACTTATTGAGCTTGACCTTGAGTTAGCTGTAACTCCAAGGTAGTGACTCACAGTGGGATGGAGGTTCTGGATCAAGAGGGTCTTGAAATTATGGTCTTCTTCCAATTACCTGGTGTATTTTGAGATCCAAAATATGCAAGAAGGAATCGCTGGTAGTAGGCCTGTGGAGGCGATGAGTGATCCTGTTTCACGGCCAGGGCTGCCGATAGCCCTGACTGTAGGCAGTCGTCAGAGAATTCCTTTTCGATGGCTTCGCAGAGTAGCACGCAGTCTGCCCTGATATCTGTAGGATGTCTTGTCTATAAATGTTGATACTGACCTGTTAGATGTTATTTTAATTAAATACAGCTGTGGACAAAATTGTTGGTACCCCTCTGTTAATGAAAGAAAAACCCACAATGGTCACAGAAATAACTTGAATCTGACAAAAGTGATAATAAATAAAAATTCTATGAAAATTAACCAATGAAAATCAGACAATGCTTTTGAATTGTGGTTCAACAGAATTATTTTAACCCCTTGCACTCCGGTCAATTTCCCTAAAAACGCCAAAAAATAACGTGCCCAAAGTAAATCGAAAGCTGTTCTTCAATCCTTTGCAGCATCTTCATGGGGTTGGTCTCATTTAAAAGAAAACACTTTGGATTTTTTGGCAAAACAGTCATAATCTCTCTAAGTGCTCCGGCCACTGAGTTACATTCATCTAAACATAGTGAACTTGAAGAAAATAAATTTGGCCTGGGTGTTTTTTCGGATACAAATGCTTGCAAATAACACACAACTTCAGATCCGGGATGGAAAATGCAACAGAAATGTAGAACCAAGTGTCATCCAGCTGAGGTCCAAATTTTGTAACAATACCACAAAAAATGAATATATTACACAACTTTTTCCTCAGGTAGTTCCCAGGCGTTTTTGAACTGTGCCAAATTGTGCCAAATGGCACAATTTGGAAAAACGTCTGTAACTTTTGAATGATTCAATATAGAAGCTTCATCTTGGGCTCTAATGAAAGGTGACACTCAGGGCTGTGTGTGTGTGTGTGGGGGGGGGTTGTCCCCCCCCCCCCTTGCTACAGAGGACGGACATCGCCCGTTGCGCCACGGTCCGTCATGCAGCGATGACGCACAGCTGTAATTTACCGATCGGTCAAAAGTCATTTTGATTACAATTTTCAGGGATAAAGAATAACTTAGTTTAGAACACTTACCTCTTCACAGCAGAAGTGGAGCTGGCGAACTTCTTTCTCATTGTCAGACGAACGCGACGCTGGTCTCGCGACCCAATCAAAACATAATTCCATTATTGCGGTTTTGCGCTTCCATGATTGCGGTTTTTGGCGAACGATTTTTCAAAACAAATAACAGTAGTAATTAAAAATAGACTGGCGAACGCGTGTGTGTCACTCAGCCTTCGTCGTCGGCCTCCGTCGGTCTATGATGACCATGGAAGACAATCCTAACGTCTACTCTGCTGGGACAAAAACAAAAAAAGCACCGCCTGTGCCTGAACATGCCGATGCGCGAATGGCAGTCGCTGTCACACAGGTTGCACTTGTGGATGGTCTCCATGCTGCTGGGTCTGTGGGGTTCTTCCTGCGGGTTCTTTTTTTCATCTGCTACAGCAGTCAGTCTCTCTTCACCCAGCCTTACACAAAAAAGCTTGCGAACTTCTGTGCTTCAATTGGCTCGCTGCATTCACAGCATTGGTAGGCGGGTCCTTCTTGCTAGGTTTTCAGTCATTGGTTCTTCAAGGTTTCAGAAACCCAATTCAAGGCTCTTATTAGTCGAATGAGAGGTCAATCATATCTGATCTGTTTGCGGCTGTGTCTGTAGTGGAAGAACTTTTTTTTTTTTTTTCAGTGTGCGCTTGGAGGCAGCGCCCTCATGCGTCCTAGAGTGCCCTTGTGCGTCCTAGAGTGCATGAGAGTGCCCTCGTGCGCTCTGGGACACAGAGACTTGAGTGCCCGCGGTACAACGGAGTGCATGAGGTTAAAAAACAAACTCATGAAACAGGCCTGGACAAAAATGATGGTACCCCTAGAAAAGACTGAAAATAATGTGACCATAGGGACATGTTCAACCAAGATGTGTCCTCTAATTAACATCACAGGTGTCTACAAACTTGTAATCAGTCAGTCGGCCTATTTAAAGGGTGACAAGTAGTCACTGTGCTGTTTGTTGAAATGGTGTGTACAACACTAAACATGGACCAGAGGAAGCAAAGGAGAGAGTAGTCTCAGGAGATTAGAAAGAAAGTTATAGACAAGCATGTTAAAGATAAAGGCTATAAGACCATCTCCAAGGAGCTTGATGTTCCTGTGACTACAGTTGCACATATTATTCAGAAATTTAAGATCCACGGGACTGTAGCCAACCTCCCTGGATGTGGCTGCAGGAGGAAAAATGGAAGAGACGGATAATACGAATAGTAACAAAAGAGCCCAGAACAACCACTAAACACATTCATGGTGAACTCCAAGGTCAAGGTACATCAGTGTCAGATCGCACCATCCGTCGTTGTTTGAGCCAAAGTGGACTTCATGGGAGACGACCAAGGAGGACACCACTGTTGAAAACAAATTATAAAAAAGCCAGACTGGAATTTGACAAACTGCATGTTGACAAGCCACAAAGCTTCTGGGAGAATGTCCTATGGACAGACAAGACAAAACTGCAACTTTTTTGCAAGGCACATCAGCTCAATGTTCACAGACGCAAAAATAAAGCATACCAAGAAAAGAACACTGTCCCTACTGTGAAACATGGAGGAGGTTCTGTTATGTTCTGGGGCTGCTTTGCTGCATCTGGCACAGAGTGTCTTGAATCTGTGCAGGGTACAATGAAATCTCAAGACTATCAAGGTATTCTAGAGAGAAATGTGCTGCCCAGTGTCAGACAGCTTGGTCTCAGTTGCAGGTCATGGGTCTTGCAACAGGATAATGACCCAAAACACACAGCTAAACACCCAAGAATGGCTAAGAGCAAAACATTGGACTATTCTAAAGTAGCCTTCTATGAGCCCTGATCTAAATCCTATTGAACATCTGTGGAAGGAGCTGAAATATGCCGTCTGGAGAAGGCACCCTTCAAACCTGAGACAACTGGAGCAGTTTGCTCATGAGGAGTGGGCCAAAATACCTGCTGAGAGGTGCAGAAGTCTCATTGTACAGTTGCAGAAATCGTTTGATTGCAGTGATTGCCTCAAAAGGTTGTGCAACAAAATATTAAGGGTACCATCATTTTTGTCCAGGCCTGTTTCACGAGTTTGTTTTTTTAAAATAATTCTGTTGAACCACAATTCAAAAGCATTGTCTGATTTTCATTGGTTAATTTTCATAGAATTTTTATTTATTACCACTTTTGTCAGATTCAAGTTATTTCTGTGACCATTGTAGGTTTTTCTTTCATTAACAGAGGGGTACCAACAATTTTGTCCACGTCTGTAGATGCGATCAATGATCGTAGCATCAGGGTACTTGCGCAGGTAGTAGTCGATGTCTTGTAAATAGGCTTTGGTATCAGCTGAACCTGTAGGACCTGGATCAAATTTTGTAAGATTTTGCGCGATCTTGTCAAGGTCCCGGTCTTTATGTGCTTCCTGCAGGAGCAGTTGACGTTTTTTGTAGTCAGACTTCACGTTTTCAAGTTGACCTTCGATTCTTCCAAGTTCCTTCATTGTGTCCAGAAGAGCATCTTCAAGTTCACCGTTCTCTTGGCAAAGCAAGTTGTTGTCATGCGTCAACTGTCACTTTCTTGACTCTGCCTGGTCCAAATCTCGTAACGTGTCATCAAGTTGAGCTTGAGTATTGTCATTTTTATCTTGAGATTGGTACAGATTTTCCTTTAGTGATTTGTTCTGTTCCTGGAGAGAGAGGATTGTTGATTGTTGATTTCCTAGCTCGTTCCCAGCAACTTTTAATCTCGCGACTAATGCTAGCGCGAACTTACCTAACACGCTGGGGAGATCCTTACCTTCTGGTGGCTTTTCAGTGTAGTCATCCAAAAGGTCTTCAGTGAGTGGCTTCAGATCTTCGGGCTATGTTTTCTTGACCCGTGTTGTGAAGCTAGATATAAAATCAGAAGTCCATCCTTCCAATGTTTCTTGAAGGTCACCCAGTTTGGTAAATCGGTCGGTTGCCTGTTGACCCACCATGTTTTACCGTTTGTTGTTAGTCAGCTTAAAAATCAACTTCTTGATTATAGCTAAATTTGTTAGTCAAGGGTTAACCTTGAGTGTTATTTTATAACAGTGTTAGTTATAAGCTCTTTTTAGAACTTGTTCCAACTTACAGGCTTGTAAGAAGGGAGGTAGAATTTTGAAATTGTTTAGAAATCTGAAGCTGTTTCAGTTTGTTTGTTTGTTGAAACTGTATTTTGATTTGTAGTTCACAAAAAAAAATTGTGTGGATTGACTTCTTTACTTCAATTTTCAAAGCCTAGTATTGGAATTGTCATCAATAGCTAGCTTTGGAATTTTTTTTGTTGACTGTCCCTTTAAGTAATGATTTTATTTATGTTACACCCGGAGGGCGAAGAAGAGAGGCAAAGTGGTGGACTTTTCAGCGGTTTATTGACTTTCTTTCACAACACCCGGCACGGCACTCTGACACGGGACATCACCCGATAACAGCCACATCACTCTTCACCATTTTTCCTTCACACTCTAGAACATTCTCAACTCTTCTTCTCTCGCACTCTAACACTTAACAGCGTCTCATCACTACCGAGCGCCACCTGTGGCGCAAAAGCGCTACTGCTTTCACTGACAAACAGTTTAAATTAAAACAGTCCAAACTGCAGTCCTTTAGTTACATTTCCTATAAATGCTCATATTTACCATCAACATCTAAATTACAGTCTTTTAGATACATTTATTAGAAATGTTTATATTAGCCATCAGCATCTAATCAAGAATGTTTTCTGGGGTTTTCTAGAGGTTGTCCAAAACTGAGTTTTTCCTAAATTTACAAAAGGGAACAACAACAAAAAATAGAAAAGGTTAAATGCTTTCGAGATTTAAGGTTGTAAGTTTTCACTTCCTTTTCAAGTTAAGGTTGACTTTGTCTTTATTGTTAACCTCTTGCACTTCGGTGTACTGCGGGCGGACACGTCTCTGCGTCCTAGGGCGCACGAGGGCATCCTAGGATGCACACTGTGCGTCCTAGGAGGCACTGAAAAAAAAAAAAAAGCTGCATTTCCGTTCTTCCACTACAGACACAGCCGCGAACAGAAAGCCAAAGGAGTGCTTTGATTGGTTTGGATGTGACTGACCTCTCATTCGACTAATAAGAGCCTTGAATTGGGTTTCTGAAACCTTGAAGAACCAATGACTGAAAATCTAGCAAGAAGGACCCGCCTACCAACGGCTGCGAATACAACGAGCCAATTGAAGCACAGTAGTTCGAAAGCGTGCCTCCCTTGCAAAATCTGTTTTGTTTTAGCCGCTAGGTGACACACACGCATTCGCCAGTCTTTTTTTCTTACTACTGTTCTTATTTGTTTTGAAAAATCGTTCGCCAAAACCGCAATCATGGAAGCGCAAAACCGCAATAATGGAATTATGGTTTGACCGGGTCGCGTGACCAGAACCACGAGTCCGTAACAAGCGGACCAGCATCATGTTCGTCTGACAATGAGGAAGAGAAGTTCACCAGCGACACTGCTGTTGTGGACAGGTAAGTGTTATAAGCTAAATTATTCTTTATCCCTGAAAACTGTAATCAAAAATGACTTTTGACCGATCGGTAAATTACAACTGTGCGTAGTAGACCGCGGCGCACTGTGACCGCGGCGCATCGGGCGATGTCCGTCCTCTGTAGCGGGGGGGGGGGGGGTTGTTATCTTCTACATTATAGATATTTTAGTATAATTTTTAGTGCACTGTAGGTTATTTTTTCTTGTAAAAAAAAAGCCACACATTTTTTACGTGGCATGCTTCTTGGTGTGTGGGGGCTTGTTTGTTCATTCATTCATTCATGAATGAATAAACAACCCCCCCACACACACACACACAGCCCTGAGTGTCACCTTTCATTATAGCCCAACATCAAGCTTCTATATTGAATCATTCAAAAGTTAGACGTTTTTCCAAACTGTGCCATTTGGCACAATTTGGCACAGTTCAAAAATGCCTGGGAACTACCTGAGTATAAAGCTGTGTAATATATTCATTTTTTGTTGTATTGTTACAACATTTTGACCTCAGCTGGATAACACTTGGCTCTTCATTTCTGTTGCATTTTCCAGCCCGGACCTGACAGCTGTGTGTTATTTGCAAGTATTTGTATCCAAAAAAAACACCCAAGCGAAATTTATTTTCTTCAAGTTCAGTATGTTTAGATGACTGTTACTCAGTGGCCGGAGCACTTAGAGAGATTATGACTGTTTTGCCAAAAAATTCAAAGTGTTTTCTTTTAAATGAGACCAACCCCATGAAGATGCTGCAAAGGGTTGAAGAACAGCTTTTGATTTACTTTGGGTACATTATTTTTTGGCGTTTTTAGGGAAATTGACCAGAGAGCAAGGGGTTAAAGCAAATTTTCATTTAAAGCTTTTTAAATGTTTACTATTTACAGATTAGGAAACACAAGTGAATTGTTTTTGTGTATTTTGCTACTAAGGATTTCTTACAATTAAAACTAATGTTGATTTGTTTGATTGTTATCTATAAAGATTTTATTTACAGAATAATCAATGTTTTCACCTTTTGATTTTTCCTGTGGAGAAAAATATGAACCAATAATAGCACAATGACTTTAAATAACACCTAGAGCTTTTAAGTGTTAATTGATTAATGTGGTTTCCTAATTTTGAAAAATTTTGGTAAATATTCAGTGAATCACTAAATCCTTTACCAGCATGCACAGGGTTAACACTACTTTAAGATCACTGTTGAATAAACATTGTCATTTATTAGAATCCTTAAGCTAAAATGGGCTTCCTTTTGAAGAAATCACATAATGCAGCATTTAAAAACAAAACACACATATACACTACCGTTCAAAAGGTTGGGGTCACTTAGAAATTTCCTTATTTTTGAAAGAAAAGCACTGTTTTTTTCAATGAAGATAACTTTAAACTAATCAGAAATACACTCTAATATCTAATATACATTGCTAATGTGGTAAATGACTATCCTAGCTGCAAATGTCCGGTTTTTGGTGCAATATCTACATAGGTGTATAGAGGCCCATTTCCAGCAACCATCACTCCAGTGTTCTAATGGTACAATGTGTGTGCTCATTGCGTCAGAAGGCTAATGGATGATTAGAAAACCCTTGTGCAAGCAGGTTAGCACAGCTGAAAACAGTTTAGCTGGTTAGAGAAGCTATAAAACTGACCTTCCTTTGAGCAGGTTGAGTATCTGGAAAAAATTATCATTTCAAATACAAATCATTATTTCTAACCTTGTCAATGTCTTGACTATATTTTCTATTCATTTTACAACTCATGGTGGTAAGTAAGTGTGACTTTTCATGGAAAACACAAAATAACTGTCTGGGTGACCCCAAACTTTTGAACGGTAGTGTATATAGCTTCAACAGTTTGCAATTGTTGCATAAAATGTATAAATATATATTCTTTTAACTTTAAAGACTAAAATGTGTGGTTAACATAAGTGATTAAGTACAAAGTGTTTGCTTTTATACGCTTCTACTGTGTTTATATGCAGTTATGCAGTAGAATGTAGTCCACCAATGAGGATAACCTTTCAACAACCAACAAGATTCTTTTTTGCTGTTTTTGGCATAGAAATTTTAAATACGTCTTAAATTTAGGTTATTCTGAATAATATGAGTTCCTTTGAAGTTAATTTGGAAGCTCGATTTGGGTATAAATTGGCTTAACAGATTCGCACTTTGTTTTAATCTGGGTGTAAATTCATGAAAGGAATGCAATTCTTATAGTTGATCACAAGATGGAGGCAGTCCCTTCGGCACTCTAGGAGGAGGAGACACAGTAACATTGCTCGGAGGTGGTCTATCTGTCGCAGCTCTAAAATGGCGTCTAGGGTGACTCACCCCGGAGGCTTGCAAAATGTCATCTGCACTACTTAATCTGTGCATGGACAGTTCCCATGCACATAGCCATTTTGGTCACATGTGAATGTGAGCGTGTACGTGTCCAGCAAATTCAGACGCGGTCTACCGACCACTAACCACACCTTGGTTTTTTGTCAAAACTGGAGAGTTAATCTTCTTAATTTGGTTTTATTCATGCAAAAATAATCTTACAACTTTAATTTTGTGTGCACAATTCAGTGCCGTTACCTCAGTTTCCCCTCAGTAACTTTTTATCAGACTGTGTGTCCAGCGTGATTTAAATTGGGATTTACTGTTACACACATGAGGAGACGGAAAATAACTGGTTAATTTAGTTTATTCCCTTTGGGAATTTTCGCCGAACAAGCTAAATTAACGAAAGGGATCAGATTTCGTCACGGTTCTGTCTTTTCAGGCCTTATTATAAGTAATTCAGCGTATGATAACGCTTCGCTTTTCTGAAGCAAGCTTTGAACAAAAACAGAAATGACTGAGCAGGAGGGGGGAAGCGGGCCAAATTCAAGCCTCCCCCTTATGATCAGCAAGACACCAAAACACTGCCTGCAGACCCCTGTAATGCAGGAGCCACACACACAAAAAAACTCCACCGTTTTTTTTTTTTTTTTTTTTAAGGGGATCACATGTGACCAAAACACACACACAGCTTATGGCTTAAAATTCTTTTTCGTGTCTCTTGCAAAAGTGCACGCAACATCACACTGGAGCACCATAAATATATGTAGGAACATTTAATTGGTTATAAGGAACAAAGATTATTTAATTTAGACTTAAAGGTGTTTGGGGGGGAATGGAGGTTTACTTTGTGGCCACAAACACTCACAAACAAGAGGGAAAACATTCATTTTGGGGGCACCAGTCCAAGACTTGGAAAATTTATTAATAACTAATCTTTATACATTCAATTAATCAGTATCAAATATTTGTGAAGTCTACTGGATGACTTCATAAACAGACACAGGACAAAGAAATCACAAAAACTTCTGTATACCATTTACAGTTTTAATAATCAGACTCAGATTAAATGACATTACATTCAACGGATTTGGTAAGGTGAAATGATGAAGTATCAAGCGTTACATTCAACTTGTAACTGATTATTGAGCAAAAGAGTGTAATCACACTTGCAGAACCAAGGAAACCTTAGTATGAATTTGTAACTGTGATGAAAATGGAGACTGAAATAACTAAACAAAAGATGAAGAAAATTGGACGCAAATTTTATGAAGGAAATTATAAAAGCTAATTATATGGAAAAGAAATTCTGAGTAACTCTAAAAATAAAAATGGAATTTAATGAAAAGAGGAATACTATTTCTCTATAATTCGATAGCTCCAATCAGAGTTATGAACTAGTTTTAAACCTGAGACAAATTATGACACACTGTAAGGTGATGGGCATCGCATTATTCAGCAGATGAAACAAAGGAATCTGGCTCATGTGACCTTTTCTTGCGTTGGCTTCTAGCTTGATCCTTAGCTGAAGCTGTGTGTGTTTCTATATTTACATATTTATTCCATCTAGCTACAATGCTCTGCACTGTGTTTATATATTTACATATTTATTCCATCTAGCTACAATGCTCCGCACTGTGTGTGTTTATATATCTACATATTTATTCCATCTAGCTAACAATGCTCCGCACTGTGTTTATATATTAATATATTTATTCCATCTAGCTACAATGCTCAGCACTGTGTGTGTTTATATATTTACATATTTATTCCATCTAGCTACAGTACTCCGCACTGTGTGTTTATATACTCATATATTTATTCCATCTAGCTACAATGCTCCGCACTGTGTTTATATATTTATATATTTATTCCATCTAGCCACAATGCTCCGCACTGTGTGTCTATATATATATATTTATATTTATATGTACATATGTATACTCGCTGCTCTTGTTTTTCTCTTGCCTTCTGATTGTTGCTCTGAGTGTTGCTATCCCTGTGCTGTTGCAATCCTGGAATTTCCCCATTGTGGGATTAATAAAGGCTTATCTTATTGTGGGACTAATAAAGGCTTATCTTATCTTATCTTATTTGAAGATTATACCCGAGAATATCTGAAAGCAGATATTTCTTCCCAGGGCAACAGTCAGGAGCTGAGGTCTGGTGATGCTGATGAGGCTGCTGGCCATGGAGCATGCCATGTGGGACAACACGAGAATCTTTCAGCAGCATTCTTGGATCCAAAGAAATTGGAGGTAGTTCAAAGTCTGATCAAAGTCACAGAATTGGAAAGACAAAATTAATTTAAAAAAAAAATTCAAGCCACGAAATCCAAATTCTTCAGATGTCGTGGGGGTTGGCGAAAACAGCTTCCAGAGTGAGGAAAAATGATCAGTTCACTTTAAAACACAGGGAGTTAAGTAAACTCAATAGAAAAGGTTTAACAGAATAAAATAGAAAAACGTCTGTGAACACAGCATTTCACTCCATATAAAAGAGAAGTTTGAGCTCAAAAAAGAAGAAAAAGTATTTTTCCCAGACATTTAAAGGAAAGGGAATTCAAGGCAGGTCTGATTCCAAATCAGACAACCTCGCCTCGAGCGCCTCAAAAAGACAACATTTATTACATTTACCGTTATCACTAAAAGAGGCAGAGGTGTAGCTAAACATCTGACAGAGAGAGCACACCAGAGGAGGAGAGGAAGGAGAGCTAGTAGCCATAGCTAGTGGCTGGAGAGCAAACCACACAGGCAGACAGCAAAACAGGAAGTGACGATACGTTACCACAAGGAAGTGACGACCAAGGGAACAGGACTCTATCAGATTTCAGCACTAAATCAGCTAAGAAATCAGCAAATTCGGATAAAAATTCTGAGTAGGTTGATGGGGGATGATAAACTATGGCAAATAAAATTGGGTTTAACCTAAAATTGCTAGAGTGCCCAATACTGAGGACCAGGCCCTCAAAGGAATTATAACATGTTTTTTGCTTTACATTAACTAGTAATTTGGAATGGTAAATTGTTGCTACTCCTCCTCCACAACCAGAACTTCTGGGATTTTGACAGTTTAAATAACCAGAGGGAGTTGATTCATTTAAACCAACATAATCCTCGTGCCCTAACCAAGTCTCTGTAAGGGAAATTAAATCAATCTGATGATCAATTAACAGATCATGGACTAACAGAGACTTGGGAGTTAGAGACCTAATATTTAATAAACCACATTTAATTTTTAAATTATGAGGAGGAACAGAGGCCAAATCATTCAATTTAGAGGCTTTATGTTTGTCTGATGCACCAGATGACTCCCTCCGGATGCCTTCGGAGATTGTCTGGTGGAAGGTTATGGCCGTTGAGGCTGGAGCTGTGCTGGAGTGCTGGGAGGAGCAGCACCGACGCCCCCTCAGGCTATTGACAGCAGTCCCAGGTGGAGAGATGAACCACAGGGCACAGTAGATGGGCAGGTCCTGTACCCATGGAAACACTACCAGACACAGCATGCGCTCCTGCTACCGTGTTGCTGCTGTCCATAATTGGTACTCCTCCTCTGGGCTGGAGGAGCTGTGGGCTGCGGCCACTAGGTCCCACAGGCGGATCATGGCATCAAATTTACTGTCCATTAGCAGACAGCAATCAGCCATAACGAAGCAAACCAAGAGTCTGCTGAGTTCTCACTGACAGTGTCCTACTGTCAAGTGTGGGTGTTGAAGAATGCACCCGAACGTCAGACTCCAGTTTGCGATATTTAATTGAACACCACCTTCAGCTCACAAAACTATAAAAAACAATTTCAAAAAATCAGATGGGCAAAACAGGCAGACAGGACAAGAATAAGTCAGACTAGGCTGACAGGGCAAACAGACATGTGTTACTCACACTGGGATTGACGACGACACCGCGTCCAGGTGAGGAAACGGCGTCCCATAAATAAACTAGATGAAATGAGCATAATTACACACAGGTGTGGACAATGAACAGAATGGGGGCAAAATCATGCTGCACAGAAAAGGAAACTGAAGTCACTGTCAAAATAAAGCTAAACCAAAACAGGGAGATCAAGACAGGAATAACCACAAGCAAACATAAACATTACTATGATGATAATAATAATAATAATAATAATAATAATAATAATAAACAAGACTGAGTATTAATAACCAAGGATACAGAACACAGTAGCCATGATATTAATATTAATCATAAACAACTAAGGACCGGGCAAGGCCAAACAAAGCCTATGGAACACAACAGGAAACATGATAATGAATAATAATAAATACATAAAAACCCAAAATACAAACTCAAGATGAAGACGTGGGCTGGGGCCATGTCCTGGAAACAAGGAATAAAGCAATAACTCAGGGTGAGGACATAGGACCTAGTCCATGTCCTCACATCACCTTGCCTCCAGTTTCCATGACACTGGGTTTGAATGTGTATAAATGTTTGGTAGTTGTCGGAGAGGCCGTTGGCATGAATTGGCTGCCACGTTTCAGTCAGTCTTCCCCAGTGCAAATGTGGCTACAGAAGTAGCTTACCACTATCAATGTCTGTCTGGAGTGAATGAATAATGGACTCACTGTAAGCATCTTGAGACGTCGCTTGACATGTAAAGTGCCATATAAATCTAATCCATTATTATTATTATTATTACTATTATTATTATTATTATTAGTAGTAGTAGTAGTAGTAGTGTGTGCAAGACAACAGGCCAAGTTATGAAGGGAGGGACCGCACACATTTCCTCTTCACATGTATTTTAATTTAGCCCATCTCAGTCCATTTTCTAAAGTGTTTGATTGTGTTTATGCTACTTTTAAGAGACTCCACTTTCTGACTGACTTCTGCACACTGATTTGCGTTCCTGTGCATTTACCTTAACTTCCCTTTTTGTGCTTGGGTTTACCAATATGTGCACATTTACAAGAATTTAAAATATAAAGAGCTAAAAAGTTTCCTTAAATATCAGATATCACAGTTTTAAATGAAACAATCACTTAGGAGTCCTGCATCTTCACTGTTTAACTTGGTGGTTAGCACTGTGGCAGCACAGCATGAAGATCATGAGTTCGATCCCACCCTTGACCATCAGTGACCCTTTTGTGTGGAGTTTGCATGTTCTCCCTGTGTCTGTGTGGGTTTTCTGCGGGTACTCCGGTTTTCTCCCACTGGTCAAAGAGATGCAGGTTAGGATAACTGGCATCAACTGTAAGGGTTCCTGCCTGCTCTGTGCATTCCTTTCTCTCTTCCCTCTGATTAGTGCACTACCTGCAGCCCTGGCCTCACCTGTTGCCAATTTGGATCACCCTTTATAAGGAAGCTTCTCTCATTGCTCTGCCTGGTCGCGTAGATGCAATATCTGATTTTATTCTTGCCTTGCTAACCTTTTTAAACTCTTGTCTTTCCTGCCGTGTTTTGACCTTTGCTTGTTTTAGACCCTGTGACTGCCTGCCCTGCTCTGACTACTGCTTGCTCTTGGATTGGATTTAGAATTTGATTGGATTTGGACTTGGATTTGAATTTGAATTCTACACTGGAATTGGATTACCTGGACGGTGCACCTCTATCCCTTTCCTCACTCCTGTAAAAGTAAGTTGACTTACCAAGAATGTTATCCTCAGCCCGTCACCATTATTCCCTTCTCTCAGGCTTGGCCAGCCTGTCTCCCTTTTTCCCCCACAGCTCTCCCCAGCAGTTCCACCATCACTCTCACCGCTGACAACCTGCTCCTTGGTTCGAAGGCTCTCCACTCTGTCCCCGTCACCACCTCGGAAGAGCCTGTAAGCACGATTCAGTATTAGTCGCACTTAATTGACATTTCAGCATAATTTACCCTTGTTTCTGCTCCTTCCCCGCAGGGTGCCAGATCCTTGCCACACAGTATTCCCTACTACACTTCCTTCACAATTATTGTAATAAAATCATTGTCATTGAACCATCTTGTCTCTGTCCAAGTTGCTCTTTGGTCTTGGCCTAGAAACCCTGACAGTACGTGACCGGCAGTCAGACCCAGCGACTAAGATTGAGACAATTATGTCCCGACTTAGCGCACTCGAGCAACACAAAGACCAAACTGCTCACCAGATTCAAACCGTTCTTAATGAGGTGGCTAAGCAAACACAGCATATCATCAAATTAGAAGAGACAGTGCAGAACCTCGTTATCACCACTTCTGCATCTTCTCCACCTGTGGTGGCACCCCCAGCAGACTGCCAAAGCCGTTCCCCACTGTTTTCTATGCCCACTCATTTTAACGGTCGGTTAGGAGAGGCTCAAGGGTTTCTTTTTCAGTGTCACCTTATTTTTGATAGTTTCCCGGGCAACTTCCCCACAGACCATAGCAAGATTAGCTACTTAACCAGCCTACTTGATGGGTGCACCCTTTCATGGGCACAAGCCATAGTTCAGGGCCCAGATTACCATGCCTACACTTTTGAGTGGTTCACGAGCGAATTTTTACGGGTGTTTGATCATTCTGATCGGGAAGGGAATGCTTCCGCAAGATTAATGGAGTTCCATCAGGGAACGAAGACCGCAGCAGAGCACGCAGTCGAGTTTCATGTTCCTGTGGCCGAGGCAAGGTGGGATTACATTGCCCTCAGTTCAGCTTTTACTCAGTCTGAATTCCACCTTGCACGATGAGCTGGAAGAGCCAGAGTCTCTCTCAATTAATCTCTCTGGTAGTCAAGCTTGATAACAGACTCTGCCAGCATGCGCGAGAACGCCAGTCAGGCTCCCATCCCATTTCTCACTCCGTCCCCGTTTGGTCACAACTTCTCACACTACCAACTGTTGCCACTTCCTCTGATGCGCCAGAACAAATGGCAGTAGTGCGAACGAAGACACCTGCTGAACGGCAGTGGCGTTGCAAGGAGGGGCTTTGCCTATATTGCAGTAGTACCGGCCATATTGCCACTCAGTGCCTGACAAAAGTAAAAGATTAAGCTCGTCAGTTGTGGTGGGGTGCCTGGCGGCTGGACATTCTAACCCCCAACTGAATTTTCTCTCTCTCCCAATCAGTTTGTTGCTCGAGTCCACTGAGTACGTCGGCTCTGCCCTCAATGACTCAGGATCTGAACAAAATTTCATTTCCGAGCATCTGGTAACCCAGTATAACATCCCTTGTATTGAATTGCCCCAACCTGTGCAAATGATTGCACTCTCTGGCAAGCCCCTTTGCCAAGTTACTAAGTAGACTGTCCCGCTTTCCCTATTAGCGTCAGGAAACCATCACGAACATTTGGCTTTCTTTGTTCTCCCTCGGTCCACTTCCCCTGTTGTGCTTGGTTTCCCTTGGCTAAAGCTTCATAACCCTGTTACTGATTGGCAGAGGGCAGCAGTGGCTTCATGGAGCTGTTTTTGTCTGTCAGCCTGCCTCTGCTCCACCGCTTGCTCCTCGGCTATTAATATCTAAACCTCTGCACCAGAATCCCCTGACTTATCTCTAGTTCCTCGAGATTATCATGATCTAGCTTTGGTGTTTAGTAAAACGAAGACTCTGTACCTGCCCCTTCATCGGCCATATGATTGTGCCATTGAGCTCCAGCCAAGGGCTCGTCCACCCTCCAGCAGATTGTACAGCTTGTCAGACCCCGAAAGGGAAGCAATGGACAAATACATCAAGGAGTTGCTGAACGCCGGTATCATTTGCCCCTCCTCCTCTGCTACTGGTGCAGGATTATTTTTTTTTTTTTGTTGGATGGCTCACTGTGTCCCTGTATAGATTACCGGGAACTAAACATTACCACCAAAGACAAGCATGCCTTTCTTCTAATCAATTCTGCATTCGACTAATTACAAGGCTTCTGGGGGTCGTCCACTGGGGGTCGTCCACTGGGGGTTCTGCACCCCCAGTGGACACTTTGAGTACTGTGTCATGCCTTTTGGACTGACTAACATCCCTGCTGTCTTCCAACGCCTAATAAATTATGTTTTGCTGGGCTCGTTTGTTTTTGTTTACTTGGATGACATATTATTTCTCTCAGTCGCTAGCTGAGCACAAAGTACACATCTGAATAGTTCTGCAGCACCTGCTTGAAAATCAGCTATATGTAAAAGCGAAGAAGTGTGAATTCCACACCACCACGACTACCTTTCTTGGGTTCATTATTTCCAAGGGCTGGATTGAACCAGACCCTAAAAAGATAAAGGCAGTTCTTCATTGGCCCATTCCATCCACCTGGAAGCAGCTCCAACAGTTTCTGGGCTAAGCCAGTTTTTATCGGCGCTTCATAAGGAACTACAGTTCCATCACCCACCTCTCACCGCCCTCACTTCCACCAAGTTTCCGTTTCACTGGATACCCGAAGCTAATGAGGCATTTTCCTTGTTAAAGTGTTGTTTCGCCAAGACTCCTATCCTACTCCAAACTGACCCTACCTGCCGGTTTGTTGTTCAGGTAGACAAATCCGATGTTGGGGTGGGTGCCATCCTTTTGCAGCGTTCAGCCGCCGTTAACAAATTGCATCCTTGTGCTTATTTCACTCGGCACCTGTCCCTGGCCGAGAGAAATTATGACATCCGCAGCCGAGAGCTGCTGACAGTGAAGTTGGCCTTAGAGGAATGGTGTCACTGGTTGGGGGATCCACCCTATCCTTCATAGTTTGGACCGATCATAAGAATTTGGAGTACATTAGATCTGCCAAACGACTTAAGCCCCACCAAGCCAGATGGAACCTATTTTTTGGGAGGTTTGAGTTCATTCTCTCCTACAGACCAAGGTCCAAGAACCTCAAGCCCGACACCCTGTCCCATCAATTTAGAATAAAATAGAACAGAATAGAATAGCGTAACGTTACATCTGAGTTCCAATATACATGAACAGTCTCTGTGAACAGAAGACCCCCTTGTTACATATGGAAAACAGTGGTAAGATGGCGGCCTGGGATTTACCAGGGAATAGAGGGAGCTGGCAGCCCACCTTTCCAGTGGTGACACCAGCTGGGATATAAAGGCCACGACTGGAAGGGGCACATCTTCTTTCACCGTTGACGCCTAGATAGGGAGCGCTGTAGCCCACTGTTGTACTGTTTGTAAGTTGGATAATAAACACTGTTAACTGCCTTCCGCCCTACTCTTCATTTCACTAATTATGGACACAATACCCCTAATCACCCTGTTTCCTAAATAAAGCATCATAACACCACATTCCTTGCTTGACTTAAGACCCCAAGGATCCTCTTGGCGCCAGGAAGACACCTGGACTTTTATCATAAATTCCCTAGGAACACTTAGCCTCAGACAGTTTTATGTGCTATAGCTGTTTGATACAAGCCAGAAGACATCCACTACATTACTGAGACCTCCTACCATAATCCAAGGGCCAACAGTGCCCCCTTCTGTTCAACTCAGGAACATGTTGGATCTAATCAACATTGGGATTTTGTTTTATCTGCCTAAAATAATCCTCTCTCCTCAAGACTTTGATATCTTTCCAGGAAATACTGCTCAGAACAGTGTTGAAGATGACCGCCTCTGTGTTGGACAATGATGGGTTTGAAATGTTTCATTAATCATTGATTTTAAATATATTGCATGTCTGAAAATGTTTAAACAAGTTATAAAAGTGCATGCTTACTGAAATGTAGTCATGAATCACTGAAGTTAGCTTAGATTCTATATACAGTGGGGCAAGAAAGTATTTAGTCAGCCACCAATTGTGCAAGTTCTCCCACTTAAAAGATGAGAGAGGTCTCCAATTTTCATCATAGGTATACCTCAACTATGAGAGACAAAATGAGAAAAAAAAAATCCAGAAAATCACATTGTCTGATTTTTAAAGAATTTATTTGCAAATTATGGTGGAAAATAAGTATTTGGTCACCTACAAACAAGCAAGATTTCTGGCTCTCACAGACCTGTAACAACTTCTTTAAGAGGCTCCTCTGTCCTCCACTCGTTACCTGTATTAATGGCACCTGTTTGAACTCCTTATCAGCATAAAAGACACCTGTCCACAACCTCAAACAGTCAGACTCCAAACTCCACTATGGCCACGACCAAACAGCTGTCAAAGGACACCAGAAACAAAATTGTAGACCTGCACCAGGCTGGGAAGACTGAATCTGCAATAGGTAAGCAGCTTGGTGTGAAGAAATCAACTGTGGGAGCAATTATTAGAAAATGGAAGACATACAAGACCACTGATAATCTCCCTCGGTCTGGGGCTCCACGCAAGATCTCACCCCGTGGGGTCAAAATGATTACGAGAACGGTGAGCAAAAATCCCAGAACCACACGGGGGGACCTAGTGAATGACCTGCAGAGAGCTGGGACTAAAGTAACAAAGGCTTACCATCAGTAACACACTACGCCGCCAGGGACTCAAATCCTGCAGTACCAGACGTAGTAGTAGATTAGTTTATTTGACAGGGACAGTGCAATAAACATAGACAATTAATCAAAGACAATCAATCTGATGTGTTGCACATAGAGTGTATAGCTATTAGCTAATTTGCAACTCTTGTCCCTGGATGGGCTTTAGAAAAAAGAATCAAGATAAAAAATATACACAATAACCACATACATCAATGCAGAAAAATTATAAATACACAATTATAAATATTATAAATATTATAAATACACAAATATAACAGCCTGACTCACATTTAACATAAATATTATAAATATTATAAATACACAAATATAACAGCCTGACTCACATTTAACACATATAACATAACTCACATTTGCCTATTTCAGGCCTTCCTCCCTCCGTCACTCACTATAAACAAACACATTTATTCCTTCCCTTCATTCACTCTCACTTTGCAGACAATTAATTCATACATGAGTACATTCTTGTTTATTTTTCAGCCAGTTTTTAACATTTTTAGTGAATGTTTTCAAGTCCGTTATTATTTTAATTTCATTTGGCATTGTGTTCCAGATGTGACTGCCCTTTATAGAGAAAGCTGTTTGTCCAAATGTGGTTCTGCGGTGGAATATTTTACAGTTATTGTTAACAGAACTCCTGTGGCTCTGCTGCTGTCCTGTCTTTGGATGAAACCAGCAAGTGGCTCGGGTGCTGATTTATGGAAACATTTGAACGTTAATTTCAGAAGACAGAGGTCAATGAAGCTCTCAAAACTCAATAGGTTGTATTTTTTTAAAACATTACAGTGATGCCACCTAATGGGCTTTTTGTCCAAGATTTTTAGGGTTTGATTATATAATGAACCTATATGTCTTATTGTGGAAGGGCTGCTTGAGCCCAGACTGTCAAACAGTATGATATATGAGAAAAAACCATAGAATGCATATACAGTGCAGCTGCTTCGTAAGGTATGTAATATCTAATTAATTTAAAGCAGTTCAGATTTTTTTTTACTGTTTTTGAAATTTCTTTATATGAAGATTAAATTTGAGTTGAGGATCTAGTACAATGCCAAGGTATTTGAATTCTGTAGCTAAACTGATGTCATGATCATGTATATTAACTTTAAAATGTTGCAGGTTACATTTTTTGATTGAAAAGCACATTGAGACTGTTTTCTGAAGGTTCAGCAATAGATGGTTCTTGAGGAGCCACTCTTGGACATCAACCATACTTGTAGACAGTACATCTGCAGCCTGTGCTGGAGTCTTGGCAGCTGTGTAAATAACTGCATCATCTGCATAAAGTTGGCATGTTGCAGCTGAGCAGTGTAACGGCAAGTCATTAATAAAAATGCTGAAAAGTAAAGGACCAAGAATGGACCCTTGTGGGATACCCATGCGGTTGTTTAAAAATGAGGATTTATCCTTGTGAACTTTTACACACTGTTCTCTATTCTGGAGATAAGATGCAAACCATTCTAATGTATTTGGGAGAAGTTAAAAGATACCATTTTGGATAAAAGCAAACTGTGGTTTACAGTATCGAAAGCCTTTTTGAGATCTAGAAAAACAGCTCCTACCACATTACCCTGTCCAAGGACTGTTTGACGTTTTCAATAAGGCAACAATTTGCTGTTTCTGTTGAGTATCCTGGTCTAAAACCAAATTGATGTGGATGAAGAAGTTGACTGTCTTGTAAGTAGTCTATCAGCTGTGTAGCTACAACTTTTTCAAGAACCTTAGATAGGACTGGTAAAATAGAGATTGGGCGGTAATTGCATATATCGTCTTTACTGCCTGATTTATGAACTGGTATGACGACAGCTTTTTTCCAGCCAGATGGAAATGTACTAGACCTAATGGAGAGATTAATGAGATGAGTCAGTGGTTTGATTAATATTTTGCTGTGCATTTTGAGAAAGGAGGTGCTCATATTGTAGATATCATTAGTTTTTGAGTTTGACAGTGTTTTAACAATACCAGCAATTAACTTCTCATTTACCTCATCGATGTGAAAAGTATCTGTTGGAAGTATGGAATTTGTGTTGTTGAGCACATTTGGCAGCACAAAATTTTTTGTTAAGTCTTCCACAGAGCCCACAAAGTGTGAATTAAATTCATTTGCCAAAGTAGCCTTGTCACTGACGGTCTTGCCATTGATTCTAAGTTCCTTTACCCCCTTCTGATCGTTTTTTTTATTAGTTAAGTTATTTAAATGCCTCCATAGGGAACTGTTGTTACCCTTTGCATGATCTATCAGTTTATTGTAATAAGATATTTTTGATTTTCGCAGCTCATGTACCACTTTATTTCTTAAACTTTTGTACACAAGGTGATCATTTTGTAGTTTGGAGGTTAGTGATGTTTTCAGTGCATAGTCTCGCCTCTTCATAAGTTTTCTTATTTCATTATTTAACCATGGTAGGCTAATCTTCTGTTGTCTACTTTTAATTTGCTTTGAAAATTTTTCTATAGACTTTGTGATTGTTGCAGTTATAAAATTACAACAATCATCTACTTCACATGTTGACATGAGCTGCTCCCAATTTTGATTCTCTAAGTAATGTTCAAACTCCTCATTTTTTGATTTGGGGATAATAAAATTTGATTTGTCAATATCGACTCCCCCAAAATACTGTAGTCGCTTTTTAGTAAGTTTCCTGACAGCAAGAACCATGTTATGATCTGAGAGACCAGTTACAAGATTATAGGTTCTGGTTATTCGTTCTGGTTTATTAGTAAATACCATGTCAATAAGTGTTCTGGATTGTTTGGTTATCCTGGTGGGTCCTTTGATGATTTGCTGGTAATTAAATTTAGTCATGAGGCTTTTCAGTTTTTGTTTGTCTTTTTTATCAGACCAGTTGATATTAAAGTCACCATGAATTATCGTTTCTCTGTTCTTCTCAAGTTGTTTAACCAGATCACTTAATTCATTATAAAAGGAAGAGTTGTGTGACGGTGGGTTGTACACTACTGCAATGTTGAAATTCATTACCGGAGAGAGACATACATTAACAGCTAAACATTCAAGTGAAGTATTCAAATCAACCAGTTGACATTTATATTTCTCTTTGATGTAAATTAAAACACCTCCTCCCCTCCCTACCTGCCTGTCTTTTCTAAAACACTGGTAGCCCACAATATCGATCATATTAGTGTCTATGTTCCTGTGTAGCCAGCTTTCTGAGAGACAAAGGTAGTCCAGATTTGAGTCCAACAGCAACACCGAAATCTCATCTCTTTTGGGGATTATGCTCCGTATGTTTAAATGACCGCCGAGGATCCCCTTTGGTTTAGCCTTGGTGTCCCAAAGAACTCGTGCATGATTAACAGTTTGGAAAAATAAATGTTGTTTTTGCTTTTGTACAGCTCGGTTTTGTGCTAACCCAGTGGTCTGCTGTTTAATAGTGGCAGGTCCAGGGTTAAGGTGAATATCTCCTGCCAGAAGTAGCAGAACTAACAGAACTTTAATTGTATATCCTCTGCCATATTGTGATTTTTGCTTAACAGCCATGTTTGCCTTAATTTGGAAGTTTTTGCTCAGGGCTTTTAAAGACCACATAGAGTGTAGGGTGAGATGTCCAAGCCCAAATCCATACAGATAAAACTTTTTTAACTTCACCTTTGGTTGAGTTTGTCGGAAAATCCTTCTTGTTGCAGGTCCAGACACACAAAGACAAAACGAAGAGGAAGTAGAGAAGTAGAGAAGGCTTATTAGTGGTGCCCATCAGCCCACTTTTTAATCCGGTGGCAGCCATCTTCAGTCTTTCTTGGAAAGAAGGAAAAAGAAAATCTGTGGATAGTAAAATAAATTCTGCTTATATCGCCAGAATCTGATCCGATCGTGTCCCCCTGCTTAAGCCAGTACATGTCCAGGCCCATCTGAAGTTTGCTAGAGAGCATTTGGATGATCCAGAAGAGGATTGGGAGAATGTCATATGGTCAGATGAAACCAAAATAGAACTTTTTGGTAAAAACTCAACTTGTCGTGTTTGGAGGAGAAAGAATGCTGAGTTGCATCCAAAGAACACCATACCTACTGTGAAGCATGAGGGTGGAAACATCCTGCTTTGGGGCTGTTTTTCTGCAAAGGGACCAGGACGACTGATCCATGTAAAGGAAAGAATGAATGGGGCCATGTATCGTGAGATTTTGAGTGAAAACCTCCTTCCATCAGCAAGGGCATTGAAGATGAAACGTGGCTGGGTCTTTCAGCATGACAATGATCCCAAACACACCGCCCGGGCAATGAAGGAGTGTATTCGTTAGAAGCATTTCAAGGTCCTGGAGTGGCCTAGCCAGTCTCCAGATCTCAACCCCATAGAAAATCTTTGGAGGGAGTTGAAAGTCCGTGTTGCCCAGCGACAGCCCCAAAACATCACTGCTCTAGAGGAGATCTGCATGGAGGAATGGGCCAAAATACCAGCAACAGTGTGTGAAAACCTTGTGAAGACTTACAGAAAACGTTTGACCTCTGTCATTTTCAACCAAGGGTATATAACAAAGTATTGAGATGAACTTTTGTTATTGACCAAATACATATTTTCCACCATAATTTGCAAATAAATTCTTTAAAAATCAGACAATGTAAATTTCTGGATTTTTTTTTTTCTCATTTTGTCTCTCATAGTTGAGGTATACCTATGATGAAAATTGGAGACCTCTCTCATCTTTTAAGTGGGAGAACTTGCACAATTGGTGGCTGACTAAATACTTTTTTACCCCACTGTATAATCTGATCAAGAAAGCTAGCTCTGTCCTGGGGCAGTGCCTTGACCCAGTGGAGGAGATAGGAGAGAGAAGAATGGTGGCTAAACTATCATCTCTGCTGGAGTCCGAGTCCCACCCTATGCAGGACATACTGAATGCACTGAGGAGCTCATTTAGCAGCAGACTACATTATCCTAGGTGCGCAACCGAGAGGTTTTGCAGGTCCTCCCTACCTACGGCTGTCAGACTGTACAACCTAAGCAGGGTTGCTTGCAGAGATTGCAAAAAAACGTGACAACCTAATAGTATTGAATGCAAAGGACGCAATAGACTTACACAATGGTCCCCTCCAGTATACAACTAGGACAATATCGGTCGCTACGGAGGGTGACAATATGTATGGGTACATATTCATACTATGTAGGATAACTAAGTAGACAGCTATGCTGTTTATTCCATCTAGCTACAATGCTCCGCACTGTGTGTATATGGGTGTTTTGTTTTTTTTGGGGGGTCCAGTGCACTATATCAGGGGTATCCGACTTTCAAGCGCTCTCTCTTTTTCTGTAATTTGCAGATGTCGGTTTCGTTTTTATAATATGCAAGGGAACATAAAAGAGTTTCAGACTTGCATTGCAATTTTTTAAAAAAATCATTGATTTTGCCGTTAGAATCGAAACTATTGGTCGTGTCCCCTCATTTTTCCCAGTTTTTGTGTGACATGAAAATCGCATCAATTTCAAAGTACTGTAAAGTGATCTCTGAGTAACTCTTTCTACTCATTTATGCAAGAGATAACAGAGTTGTAATGCAAATTCAAAATAAAACATTCCCCAATGTGATCGGATCTATGGTTTTTGTACGGCGACCCCTGCAAATTTACTCGTACGACGTAAATTTCCGTGTCCCCGAATTTACGCAGCAACATGCAAGTTATTTGGTAAAGTAACCAGAAAACAGGAAGTGCTGATGCTTTTCACGTTGCACCTTTCAAATTCCAAACCATACACGTAAAAAGGAGATCAGTCTTTGTGAAGCTCAGATGTAGAATATTTCAATAAAATCTCAAACATTTATGACACATCGAATATGGTGTCCTTTAAAAAATTTACGTCTTCGGTCTTGGTCGGCTGCGCGCAGCCCCGTCTGGCGAGGTGAGCGCCCTGGGAAAGCCCTTTTATTTTCTCTACCCCGGATGTGCTCAACCCATGTGGAGAGGATTAACCGTGGTCACTTTATATTGAAGTTATCGAAGGTCCAAACTTCCGTGTCCCGCATTTACGCCTTTTGTGATTTTACGTCTTATCCAACAAACAGGGAGAATTTGAAGGTATGTATACACGTTATCACATCTTAATATGTCATGAAAATGCAGCTGTTGATGAGTTTTGATGCGTGAAAAATACTGGAAGTGTTGAAGTTGTTTCGTGTAAAACGTGTGCCACTGCAAAGTGCATTGGCACACGGGGAAACAAAAGCCCGAGTGTCCCGTTTACGTCTCCATTTACAAGTAGTTGAAGTGAGCGCTCATCCTCAAGAGTTCCTGAACGCGAATGCCGTTACGAAAATAGTTAATAGTTTCATAAACCTGACACAATTGGATAGTGATTAGTCAATTTCATGTGCAGATTTGATAAATTTTAAATTTTGCCACCAATGTCACACATTGGACCCCTAATAAATAAAAACACCCATATATATTTATATATTTATTCTGTCTAGCTACAATGCTCCGCACTGTGTGTTTATATATTTATATGTACATATGTATATTCGCTGCTCTTGTTTTTCTTGTCTTCTTGATTGTTGCTGTAAGTGTTGCTATCCCTGCGCTGATGCAATCCTGGAATTTCCCCATTGGGGGACTAATAAAGGCTTATCTTATCTTATAAGTATATAATGTGAATTTCACAGTTAATATGTGTTTGCCTTCTAAAAACTTATGCCAGTCATCTGACTGATACCAGCCAATCACCAGGCCATCTCTGTTGGATGACGCCCCCTTTCATTCTTTTGGTCGGTTACAGACAAAGGACCGCTTTCTTAATTGACCATAGCCCATTCAGATCTCCCACGATAGCCAATAATTGGTTCTTCCTGCTGCCAGTTATATGTTATGACCAAAGAATTGCGCTCAGTTAAATAGGGAGAAACGCCCTAAGAGTGTGTGTTTTCTAAGATTTCTTTAAGTTGTCTTTCATTGTCTTGAAGTCCTTTCTGTTCTCTCTGAAGGTTTTTTGTCTGTGTGTTTTCTGGTACTTGAGGAGGGGACCATCCTTTCTTGTTGAGCTCAACCCTCTTACTTGGGAGTAAAACTCCAAAACACCATTATTTTTCCCCCTCCTCAGATGCCATGTTTATTCTGCTAAACTTTTTCTGTTGATCTTCCTTAACTCACCGTTAAAGTGGACTGATAGTGATTTTTTTTTTAAACTTTTTCTCTCGGGACTGTCTCACCCACGCACCACGACATCAGAAGAACTAGGATTTCGTGGGTGGAACTGTTTTACATCAACATCCATTTTTCCTTCAGCATGTGGTTCTTGTCGGCTGGACATCTCAAAGTTGCGGGTCAGGAAAGAACCTATTGCCTTGGAGAAGTCACCTGCCTAGGGGCCAGCCGCTCACTCTACTGCTGGCTCCACTGTCGCCCTGCTGCTGAGTCTGTAAAAGCTAGAACCGCTGCAACGATTGGAAAGGACTGCAGGCAGTCTTTCCCCCTTTTTGCCATCGGCTGGCGTTCAAGATCATCGCTGGACTCTGAAGACACAGCTGTTCATAAGCCAGACTCCAACTTCCTATTTGCATATGTGATGTTTAATTCTAATTGAATATGACCAATGTTTCATGTTAAAAGTTATTCCATAAGCTACAATAGGAGCTATAAAGCTCAAGGAAAAATAATATTCCTCTTTTCAATAACCTCTGTTTTTTTTAGAGTAACTCATAATTTCCTTTTTCATATAATCAGCTTTTATCATTTTCTCCATAAAATTGTGTCCAATTTTATGCATATTTTTGTTACAGTTACTTCACAGTCTCCCATTGCATAGCAGTTACAAATTCAAAATCTGCTTTCTCTTGTTTCCACAAAGGTTTAACTATAGACTTTATGCTCAGGAATCCGTTAACAGTTAATATATTTGATACTTGTTGATCATTTCACCTGCTTAGAAATCAATTGAATATAATGCCACTTAACTTGTGTTTGATTATTAAAACTGTTAACGGTATATAGAAGTTTCTGCTTGATTTCTTTTGTGTGTGCTTACTTGGGTCACGGCAGCAGAATTCATGAATACTGAAACTGGTTAACGGAAGGTTCAAGGATTAGTTTTTAATAAATTGTCCAAGTTTGGACTGGTGCCCCTACGAGTGTTTCCCTCTTGTTTGTGAGTGTTTGTGGTCACGAAGTAAACCTCCGTTTCCACACACACACACCTCTATGTATAAATTAAATCCTTGTACTTTATCACACTTATTGTTCCTACATATTGTGCCCCATGTGAGGCTGTGTGCACCTGAAAAGCAGATGCAAAAAAGAATATTAAGCCATAAGCTGTGTTTTGAGCAAAAGACAAATTTGATCCACTTTATACGGTGAAGTTCTCTGTCTGCTGTCCTCCAGGGAATCCCGAGGAAGCACGGCCAGTAGCTCTGTGTGTTTTTCTGTACCTCCTGCAGTGAGTCTGTGTCTCTCTGATAACACGAGGGGGGGGGGGGGGAGTGATCCACCCCACTCACCTGAGCTCAGCTGAGAGATTGTGTTTAAAGCACGCTAAAAGTTTCAAAAACAGTGATCATACACTGAATTAATTAAGATAATTGCTTGGAGGGGCGGGATCATGAAGAAATCCGATTTGTCTTTCATTAATTCAACTCGACCGGCAAAAATTCCCAGTGAGGTAAATTGAATTAACCATTTTTTTTCCCCTCAAGTGTTCAGTGATGAATTTAAATCACACTGGACATGCAGCCTGATAAAATTTACTAAGAGGAAATTGTTTGAGGTAACGGCGCTGAATTGTACACAAAGTTAAAATTGTATTATTCTTGCATGAATAAAACCAAATTAAAGACACTAAGTCTCCAGTATTAAAAAAAACAAGGTGTGGTTGGTCGTCGGTAGACTGCGTCCGAATTCACAGGATACGTGCGCGGTCACATTCACGCGTGACCAAAACAGCTACGTACCATCCCCTGTGCACAAGAACTGCGCATGCACAGATTAAGCAGTGCAGGCATCATTCTGAAAGCCTCCAGGGCGAGTCACCCTGGACACCATTTTGGAGCTGAGACAGATAGACCGCCTCCGAGTGACGTTACTGTGTCTCCTCCTCCTAGAGTGCAGAAGGAACTGCCTCCATCTTGTGGTCAACTACAATAATTGCATTCCTTTCATGAAGATACACCCAGATTAAAACAAAGTGCAAATCTATTAAGCTGATTTATAACCAAATCAAGCTTCCAAATTAACTTCAAAGGAATCCATTTTATTCAGAATAGCCTAAATTTAACCAATTTAAAGCTTCTATGCCAAGAGCAGAAGGAAAAGAGAAACTTGTTGGCTTTTGAGGTTGTTCTCGTCGGTGGAATAGCTTCTACTGCATATACACACAGTAGAAGGGCATAAAAGCATGCACTTTGTATTTAATCACTTATGGTAACCACACATTTTAATCTTTAAAGTTAAAAGAACATATATTTACACATTTTATTCAACAATTGTAAACTGTTGAAGCTATATATGTGGGCGTTGTTTTTTTTTGTTTGTTTTTTGTTTTAAATACTACACTGTGTGATTTCTCCCACAGGAAGCCCAATTCAACTTAAGGATTCTAATAAATGCCAATGTTTATTCAAAAGTGACCTTAAAGTAGTATTAACCCTGTGTGTGCTGGTAAAGGATTTAGTGATTCACTGAATATTTACCAAAATTTTTCAAAATTAGGTAACCACATTCATCAATTAACACTTAAGGCTTTAGGTGTTATTTAAAGTCATTGTGTTATTCGTGGCTCATGTTTTTCTCCACAGGAAAAGGAAAACATTAACCAACTTACTACTTCTCACCAGGATTTAAAATAAGAAAGCCAACAGCATTGGGGCAACCCGACTTACAATCAGCAGCATAGGCTGTAGACAAGGATAGCGATGATAGCATGGAAAACAGAGAATACCCTACCGCTATAAAAATTAGGTCTGCCCCAGGATCGCCAAAGTGTTTTGGCTGCGGGTCTACCGAGCTCCAGTACAAGGCAAGAGAGTGTCAAGCAAAAGGCAAATGCTGTGGCAAGTGTGGACTCCTAAATCATTTCGCCAGGGTCTGTAAAAAGTTTGAGCGAGGGGAACGACGACATGAAGTGGATTCCCCTGCCACAACTCCTACGGTTATTCACACGGTATCCCCAAGCACAGAAGGCCGTACATACTGTATTTGGCAGTTACATTGGACGGCAAGGACATGCCATTGTTGGTGGACACGGGCGGGGTGAGGTCCGTGTTGAACTGGTTTACTGTGAGGAGCTTTTTCCACTACCATCATGTGAGAGGTCTGTCAACGCCATTTTGTGGGTATGGTGGTAATAGGCTGTCCATCGTGGGTTCACTGGAGCTGATGTACAAGACAGTGGTGGTGTCCAACATACACTTCGTGGTGACTGCGAGTGAGTCGAATGTGATGGGCTGCGATCTGTTTTATGGACTGGGCTTCTCAATTACCAGCAGCAGCAGAGAAGAATGGTCGGGCTGTGGTTTGTGGGACCGGACGGTTTTGCGAGCGGTCGATGATGCGGTTTGGAACAGCACATGGCCTAGTATTCTGGGAGATGGACAGGACATTTACCACCCAGGGCCATCAGGGCAGGGTTCCGGTGCCAGAGCCCAAGTTACCCTAGGTGAGAGAACTGGGTGGCATGGTGGAACGCCTGTAATGGGGGGTGAGGCTGTGAAGACTACCCCCTATGCTTCCGGGGTTCAGCCTGGAGATACCAAGAAGCATGGGGCTGCAACAGCTTTGCCAGCATTCAAAATGAAAGAGAGCGGAGCAGGACCGGCTGCCATGGGAAACAGACGTGCCACACAGGAACACTGCAGGCCGAGTCGGGCTTCACGGAGGGTCGCCAGTGTGGCGCGACCCGGTGTAGAGGCCCGGTTGAGACATCGTGGATATGGGAAGTCGAGTCGAGCTCCTTTGGGAGTCGGTGACATGGTTCGACCCAGAGAGGAGGCCAGGCTGAAAGGTGTCCATGAAAAGAGGAAGTGACGGGAGCGCCAGGGGCGGCTGACGGTGGTGGCTGCTCGGGAGGACGGATATCTTCAGCTGTCAGATGACTCATGGAGACACCCCAGTGAACTGCAGCACGTTTTAAAGGAGAAGAAGGTGTCGGGGCCCCGACGTGGCTCATCTCCAGGGACAAAGAGATGATGTGTTTCTCATAATAGACTGCTATAACAGGTGCCCATGTGAAAAAAAAAATACCCATGTAATGTGTGTGTCACCGTGTTTAGGGGTGTGTATTATTGTGGGGTTTGCCCAGGTTGGGGTGGTATAGTTGGGAATGTTTTAGCGGTGTATGAATATGCATGTTAACTGATTCGTTGTTTGCTTGTTAATTTGAATTTTCTTCTTTATGTATATAAATTTATGGGATTGTTTTTTGTTATCATGGGAACACAGCATTATTTTATTTTATGGACTTTTATCATAAGGGACGGCAGAATAATCCATCTGGCCGTGCGGAGGTGGGATGGCAATCCATCTGTCCCCCTCTAGTTTTAGTTGTTTGTGTGCATGGATAGGCCTATTTTATTTGCTTGTCATTAGAGCGTGACTCGGGTACAAATTTGGAAGGGCCTAATCAGTGTGTATGTGTTTTGGACTTTTCTAAAGGGGGGGGATGTTATATATTAATATGCTGTATTATTGTGTGATGAGGGTGGTGACTCCACCTTTCCGGTTCCGCCACCACCCTGAGTATAAAAGGCTGATACGGAAGAGGAACGTTCTCTTTTGACCTTCGCCTCTGCCTGTACAGGAGTGCCTAGTGTCTGTCATACAATAAAGTTGAGTTCTATTGCACCTCCGGCCTTGTTATTGGAATACAGATTATAGACATAACAGGATGCCTTCACAAACAGTTGGACTGTTTGAATGACAAAACAATGGATTTGATTTAATTATTAAATATTTATGTTAGATAGAAAATTAAAAAGTGAACTATAAAACTGTTATGTCTGCTATTACCCCTGGTTCACAGAAGAGGCTAGGTGACTTGGAATACAGCTTTATTGAACTCACACTCGTTGACAGCCACAGACAGATCACCAGCCAAGGTCCAGGCGAGACAAGAAAAAGTAAGATGGCCGACCCAGCCTTATATAGGACGGGGCAGAGACGTCACTGGAGGTGCGTGGTACCATCTCACACTTCACAGTAAGATACATATGTCACCCCCCCCCCCCCCCAAGAAAGTCCAAAACCACTCACTCAATTAAGATCATCCTCAATTTGGGACCCTAATCATGCACTAACAAACGAAAACGAATGTCTCTAAATGGCCTAACACGTTCACATGACAAAACCTAAAATAGGGTGGACGGGTAGACTGCTGTCCTGCCCCCATGGCAAGATGGATTATTCCGCAACCTGCTAAAGTAGGTCAGAGTCTATTGATAACTGAAATTGTTCGCCGTGTTCCTAAATTAGAACAAAAAAACCCCAAAATAATCCCTTATATAACTTCTTTTTAACAACAACACCAGAATGTCAACATATACATTTACAACCCAAGTCTTCAGGTAAAAAAAGACATAACTGGCACAGGGAGCCCAGGGCACCCTCTCAGCAGATGCGCCCCTGGAAACAGCCAGTCTTTGGGGTGATGGCTGACCCTCTGGATGCTGAAGGTGCTCCTCCTCACCATCGGCCTCGTCCCACAATCAGCCTCATTTCCTGGAGTCTTCTCCCGGGCACGCCAAAGCCAATTTGCATGCCACACCAAGCCGTCAAGACAGCCTGAAGTGCATCACGTCCAGCATGGCCACTATGCGTAGACTCTCCCGACGCTCCTGAGGTTGTTGTCTGGCCCATCTTCTCCACGGGCGGTCCTCACCTCACACCCGAACCCAATCCAGGACCCTTACCACGGCCTAGCTCGGCTTGAGGCATTGTTGCCAAGTATGCCAATCCCACGTGCTCATCGGTCTTGTCCCGACCTCTTCTAATGCTGGTGTAACCTGCGCCATCATAGCCACAGACCCCCCGTCCCATTGCGGCAAAACTCTGGAGGCATCCGGGGCTAACCCATCGACACTACTCGCCGGCACGGTTGGGACTTTGGAGCTGACTGTTTGGAACAAGTCTGCTCCTGTTCTGACTGTTCGGAACAAGTCGGAACAAGTCTGCGACGGTGTTTGATTATTTGAGTGACAGCCCGGCCACTCTTCCCCAGCATCGTCTTTGATGGCAAAACCCAATCCATAAAATAGATCACAACCCATAATGTTATTGCCCCATGCTGTCACGTGGAATGTGAAATCAAGCACCGTCACAGACTTGTTCCGAACAGTCAGCTCCAAAGTCCCAACCGTGTCCAGTCTTCCACCTCCATAACCGTACAGTGGTGTTGGTTTGCCTCTAACCCTGTGGTGAGGAACAAAATATACAACCCATACTTGTAGTTCAGGATCCCAAGGTGAACCTGTGTACAAGGTTTGGTGGCCCTAGCTATACTCATTTTATAGTAATAATGCAAATGAAATGCAAACCTTGACCTTTGACTTTGTGACCCCAAACCCATATTCCGAGGTCATGATCCTGAGGTGAACCTGTGTAGCAAGTTTGGTAACCCCTAGCTTTCTTGTTGTTGAGATACAGTTTATAAGTAATTTTGATGTTGACCTTGTGATCCCAAATCCATAGTCACCCTTCAGGATCACAGGGTGAACCTGTGTACCAAGTTTGGTGGCCCTAGCTATACTCATTTTATAGTAATAATGCAAATGAAATGCAAACCTTGACCTTTGACTTTGTGACCCCAAACCCATATTCCGAGGTCATGATCCTGAGGTGAACCTGTGTAGCAAGTTTGGTAACCCCTAGCTTTCTTGTTGTTGAGATACAGTTTATAAGTAATTTTGATGTTGACCTTGTGATCCCAAATCCATAGTCACCCTTCAGGATCACAGGGTGAACCTGTGTACCAAGTTTGGTGACCCTAGCTTTACTCATTGTAAAGTAATAGGACATAGGGAAGATTAACCTTGACCCTTGACTTTTTTTTTAACCCAAACCCATAGACTTAAATCAGGATCCCAAGGTGAACCTGTATACCAGGTTTGGTGGCTCTAGCTTTACTCATTTTATAGTAAATTAACATGTACAATTTACCATAGTGCAACACGAATATTAATTTTGACCTTTTGACCCCAAACCCATAGTCAGGTCAAGATGTAAGTCATCCAAGATGCATCTTGGATACAACTACTGTATCGATTTGAAGAGCCTACATCATTTCTTTCAATAGTTATTGCATTCACAAGATTTAGGTAAAACCTGACCTCTGACCTCAAGGTCATCCAGTGACAGTCAAATTGCAATATGCACATCATGAATGCATATCAGACGATGATACCAACTTTCAAACATTTGGAACAAAACTGTAGGAGGAGCAGAATTCACTAAACAGCTGTCTATGAAGTGAGGAGAAACAGCAGGTTGTAAGTCAGGGGCTAAAATTCCTGCAAAAATCATCTGATCAGAAACACATTACATGATGATTCAACAGAAGGCATATAGAAGATAGGTAAGCACAACTGATATTTTGGGCAGTTCAGTACAGGCTCATCATGTACACCACACAGGTAGAGGTGCCTTTTTCAACCGATCTGTTAGATTACTTAAAGGTAAAACTGTGTTACTGGCTGTAATTTGCATGATCTGTGATAATGTGTCACTGAAGTAGATGGTCCTGAGCCACGTCAGAATGAAAACTGGGTGTGTATGATAATTTTCCTCAAAATACAATAATTTTAAGCCACTGGTACGATACTTCCAACACTTCCCATCTGGCAACGCTAATGCCAATTAACCTAACCTGTATGTCTTTGGCCTGTGGGAAAAAACCAGAGTACCCGGAGAAAAAACATACAGACACGGGGAAAACATGCAGAAGCCACACAAAAGGGTCACTGATGGTCAGGGGGTGGGATCTAATCCATGATGGTCAAGGGTGGGATCAAGCCTTTGACGTTCTTACTGTGCTGCCACAGTGCTAACCACTGCTCCACTTTAAAAAATAAAAAATCATATTTTTGTTACAAAATATATGATTCATAAAAATATATTCCATACATACATTTTGTTCTGTCTTCATAAACTGAATAATAGTTGCAGCTAACAGCATTCACACCGCACACCGCATTTCCTAGCAGAAATGCGGTGTGAATGCTAGTAGCTGAAAATGTATTCCTGAAATGCTTAAAAATGGAGAAATATGCTGGCATAACATAGCTTGAAAAGAATACATGTAGACGTAGCTTAATGTTGCCTGAATTTAGTGTAATTTTGCTAAATACAAGCTTAAAAACTAAAAAATGCCAGCTGAAATAGCTAAATTAGCATACTCATAAAAAACATTAGCATAAAAGTATAAAATAGCTTAAGGTTGTAGAAGTTAGCTTAAAAATGCTAAATGCAACCTTAATTAATTGAAAATTAATTCTTTCTTTCCTTTTTTGTTGACAAGGTCACTGCTGTTAGCGCTGGTTTTACTCATTCCTTTCCCCTAATCCTTGATTGTCCTAACAGACAGGCCTTTTTAAGTGATTTTACGCCAATTTCTTTTGAGGATTTGTTAGTGTTGGTGAATTCCATGAAATCCTCCTCCTGCGTTTTAGATATTTTGCCTTCCTCAATGTTAAAAGAGGTAATTGGATCAGTGGGTACGTCTTTGGTTAATATCATTAATAGTTCACTTGAATCTGGTTGTGTACCCTCGTATTTTAAACATGCAGTTGTGCAGCCACTTTTAAAAAAACCTAACCTTGATCCATCTGTTTTTAAAAACTTCAGGCCAATTTCTAAGCTTCCTTTTATTTCTAAGCTTTTAGAAAAAGTTGTTGCCAAGCAGCTCACTGACTTTCTGATTGAACACAATATTTTCGACAAATTTCAGTCAGGTTTTCGTCAGAAACACTCAACAGTGACTGCTCTTCTCAGGGTGTCAAATGATATTTTAATGTCACCAGACTCTGGCAAATGCTCTGTTTTAGTGTTATTAGATCTTACTGCAGCATTTGATACTATTGATCATTGTATTTTGTTACAAAGGCTTAGAGATTGGGTAGGTATTTCTGGAAAAGCTCTGGATTGGATTTTCTCCTACCTTCCTGGTAGGAGTTTTTCCGTGGCTGTTGGCTCTTATTCATCTGACTCTGCTCCTTTAACCTGTGGGGTGCCTCAGGGTTCTATTCTGGGTCCACTTTTACTTGCCCTATATATGCTGCCACTTGGTTCTATTATCAGCAAATTTAAAGGTGTGTCTCATCACAGCTACGCTGACAATTTACAGCTATTTTTCTCTTTTAAGCCTGACCATGTTGACAATTTAAAAATTATTCATGATTGTCTGTCTGCAATTAAGGACTGGATGTCTAGTAACTTTTTGCAACTTAATGCTGATAAAACTGAAGTCCTGTAGTGGAGCTGAAATAACGAAGCGGTTTTGTATTAAAAACAGGGTCTTTAATGAATAGCTCCGCTATCAAATCTCATCAGGTGTAGAGCTTGGCAGAAGGCAAGAGAAAGAACTCTGCTTCGCTCGCTGGTTAAATACAAGCACGCATAGCACCACTCATTGAAACAGCTGACGTCAGAGCCACTCATTGAAAAAGGTAACATCTCCCCGTTATCTTAATCCCCATTGTCCTGCCATCCCCTCTCCCTGTCTTGGGAGGTGATGGGAACTCCCCCTCTCGCTTTAGGGGGGTAAAGGTGTCGAGTCCGTCTCCACTGCCGCGTCCTGGGAGGTCCATTGTCTTTACTCCGGCACGGGGGATGCTCTGTCCTTACTAGGTGTGAAGCTCTTTACATATGCTGTCACAAAACATTTCCACTTGTTCTAACATATGTAGATATGGGATATAAGCGTCATATATACCACAGGCCCCCCAAACACTAGGAAAGGACATAGAAAGAATTACAGTCTAAGATAACGACTATGAAATACTACGTGTTACAACTGTTGCTACCGGAGAAATTTTCTAGCAGCTATGCTCCTAAGAAAGTTCAGTGGTAAACATAACAGCATAGTGAAATCATAAGTAGCCTTAAACTGTTGTAGCACAATTAGTGGATAATTGCGGGGTGATTGGTATCAGTCCTTGTGCTGTCTGGGCTTAATCCTTCTCCCAAAACTGCTGTAGGTTGGCTTAGGTGTCCCGCTGGGACCTTCTCGTGGTGAATCTGCATTGTGGGAAGGAAAGAGATTATTTGTTCCCTGCCTGGGGGCTGAGACTTTTCCTCTGGGGGGTCTACCACGCCGAGGCGCTCGTGCCACCTGTGTAGGCTCGTCTCTCAGCAAGAAGGCAGGTTTGAGTCTGTCAACACTGACCACTTCCTTTCTGTCCCCATAATCAAGCACAAAGTGTTTGTCACCATTTTCCAGCACTCTGAACGGGCCATCATAAACTGGGCGTAACGTTGGTTTAATAGCTTCATGCTTAACAAAAACGAACTCAGCGCTTTTCAAAGTTTGAGGAAGAAAAACTCGTGGAAAAGAGTGATGAGCTGGACCGTGGAGGGAAACCGGTCCACTGCTGCCTAAAAACCTTGGGACGGGAAAGTGTCCTGGTTCTGGGTTCTCTGGTAAAAATTCTCCTGGGAGTCTGATAGGCTGGGCAAAAACTAATTCTGCAGGAGAAGCATCTAAATCCTCTTTAGGTGCTGCACGCAACCCCAATAAAACCCAGGGAAGTTTATTAACCCAATTTGTGTCCGTTAGTGAGGCCCTGAGGGCAGCCTTTAAGGACCTGTGAAAACGCTCGCATAACCCATTGGCCTGAGGGTGATAAGCGGTGGTGCGATGAATTGTTGTCCCTAAACTGTTAGATATGGCAGACCAGAGCTCTGAGATAAACTGAGGCCCTCTGTCTGACGTGATGTCTGATGGAACACCGAAACGTGCCACCCAGTTTGCTAGAAAAACGCGAGCGACTTCCTCCGCTGTGGTTGACGCTAAAGGGACTGCCTCTGGCCAGCGCGTGGTGTGGTCTATCATAGTTAGCAGGTGTGTGAAACCTTGGGAGGAAGGTAGCGGCCCCACGAGGTCGACGTGAATGTGGTCGAATCTTCTAGCAGGAATTGGAAAAGGCTCCAGAGGGGCCTTTGTGTGTCTGTGTATTTTGGCGCGTTGACAAGGAATGCAAGTTTTTGCCCATTCTCTTACGTTTTTGCGCAGGCCTGACCACACAAACTTTTCAGCAACCATTTTGATCGAGGCGCGCACACCTGGGTGCGCGAGGGAGTGAATTGCGTCGAAAATACGGCGGCGCCAAGCAGTTGGTACTAACGGGCGAGGTCGGCCGGTTGAAACGTCGCATATTAGGGGAGGCACGCCGTCGCGCAAGTTTTTTTTCTCCAGCCTTAACCCTGTTGGTCCAGACAGGAGTGCGCGCACGTCTGCATCACTGCTTTGTTCTTCCGCCATGGCTGCATAATCTATCCCATCCTGGATAGGTGCTGCGTATGTGTGTGCGTTAGTGAAGAGTTCCGCTGCTGAGGCGGTGTAATCTGTCTCCTCGTGCTCTGGCGGTGTCACAGCGCGAGAGAGACAGTCAGCTACAACGTTAAGTTTGCCTGCTACGTGTTGAATGTCTGTGGTGAACTCTGAAATCGCAGCTAGCTGTCTTTGTTGTCTGCCCGACCATGGTTCTGAAATTTTATCCATAGCAAAAGTGAGCGGCTTATGGTCCACAAAAGCCGTGAAACTCCGCCCTTCTAACCAAAACTGGAAGTGGCGGATGGACAAATGGAGCGCCAGCAGCTCTCTGTCAAAAGTGCTGTATTTGCGTTCAGTTGGGTTTAGCGATTTGCTAAAGAATGCTAAAGGTTGCCAGACCCCACTGACAAGTTGTTCTACAACTGCCCCTATAGCCAGGTCTGAGGCATCTGTGGTTAGAGCAATGCGGGCTGAGGAATCTGGGTGGACTAACATTGTGGCGTTAGCTAGGGCGCTTTTTACTTCCGCGAAAGCGCGTTCGCGCTCCGGGGTCCATTCAACCGCGTTGGAAGCTTTCTTTTTTCTGAGCGCGTCATATAGGGGTTGCATGAGCTGAGCTGCGTGGGGGAGGAAACGGTTGTAAAAATTAACCATCCCCAAAAATTCCTGTAGCGACTTAACCGTTTGAGGCCATGGAAAACTTTCTATCGCACGAACTTTGTCTGGAAGCGGAATTGCCCCTGCCGGGGAGACCTTATGTCCCAAAAAATCAATTTGTGATACGCCGAATTTGCATTTGGCTGGATTGATTATAAGTCCGTGCTCTTCCAGCCTCTGAAAAACGGTGGTGAGGTGCTGTTCGTGTTCTTCCTCGGATGAACTGGCTACCAGCATGTCATCGAGGTAGACAAAAACAAAGGGTAGGTCGCGTAGGACTGCGTCCATCATCCGTTGAAAAGTTTGAGCCGCGCCTTTGAGGCCGAATGGCATTCTTAGGAATTCAAAAAGGCCGAAAGGGGTTATAACCGCTGTTTTAGGAATATCTTCAGCTCGGACTGGGACTTGGTGATAACCGCGGACTAAGTCTATTTTTGAAAAAATGCGCGCACCTGCTAAATGTAATGAAAAATCCTGAATGTGAGGAATTGGGTAGCGGTCATGCGCTGTAGCGTTGTTTAGCCTGCGGTAATCTCTGCACGGTCTCCAAGAACCGTCGGATTTCGGGACCATGTGAAGTAGTGAAGCCCAAGGGCTCTTTGAACGTCGGCAAATGCCTAATTTTTCAAGAGCTGCAAATTCGTCCCTTGCTATGTTGAGCTTGGCCGCGTCTAAGCGGCGAGCTTTGGCAAAAACGGGAGGTCCCGTTGTTGGGATGAAGTGTTTAACCTCGTGTTTGGCTACAGTGGCTGAGAATTTGGGGGTTGTGAGTGCTGGAAATTGGGTGAGGAGTTGCTCAAACTTACCTCCCGCCGTGGTGACGTTGGCCTGCACAGGTGGTGGAGAAACTCGAGCTGAGCATGGAATAGAAGCAAAAGATGCATTAACTAGGCGTCTATTTGCAAGATCCACTAATAACCCGTGTGCACACAGAAAATCTGCGCCTAACAAATTAAAGCTCACCGCTGCTACGACAAATGTCCATTTGTAGCTGCGGCCGTGGATGAGGTGGTGCAGGCTCTTTTCCCCGAACGTGTCGATGTCAGAGCCGTTGGCTGCCACTGCTCCGTTGCCCCGGGTGCCCATGGCTCGATTTGCGTGGGAGGGCATGATGAAACTCAGCTGAGCTCCCGTGTCGATGAGGAACTGCTTGCCTGTGTATCCATCCGTCACGTATAACAGCTGATTCTTTACGCCGAGGACCGCTGCTGTTAATGACCCTCGGCTTTGGCGTTTCCCGACCTCGTAAACTTGCAAGGAGGAACACATTTGCGGGCTCTCTCTGCGAAGCGGTGATGATAAAAGCAGACGTCGTTCTGCTTGTTGTGCTTGGGCCACGCCGCTGTCACCGTGGGTTGCGTCTCTCCAAGGCTCGGGGTGTCAGTTCTCAGATCTGCGGATGCCGCTGTGGGTGCCCGCTCTCTGCAGGCGTTGACGAGCCGGTAAGCCTCGTTGGCCAGTGTGCGGAAGTCTTGATGATTCTTGCACTTCATACTCGCTAGTGTCCCTCTCAAATGCGGTGGTAGAGTGCTGAGGAAAATGTACTGGAAAAGGAAATTATCATTGTCCTCCTCCTTGAGCTGTAGCAAATCTTCCATGAGGGTCCTTGGATTGCCCCCTCTGTGGCCGTAGACCGCCAGGATCCTTTCGGCTCGTTCCTCTGCTGACGGGACATAATTCGCCACGATGGTAGCCTTGAGTGTCTCATATTTGTCCCGGGTTGGTGGTTGCTGGACCAAGCTTCGCACACACTTCGAAGTTGCGGAGTCGAGCTCGGAGATGATGTGATAAAATTTGGTATCATCTGCTGTGATACCCGCCAGTATAAACTGGGCTTTGGCTTGCTGGAACCAAGATGCAGGGTCTTCTCTCCAGAAGTCTGGCAGCTTGACAGTGACAGCGTTCGTGCACACCATCATTGTCGTGTTCGCCGGGTGAGAGTGTGTTTCTACGGCTCTCGCGGCGGTGCTGGAGCTCGGTTGAGCTCTCTCAGTGCCCTCTGCCGTGGGGAACAGCTGTCTGCTCGTTCCCTCGTCTGCGTCGTCGCTGGCGTATGCCAGAGCCACCATAGATGAGCAGCTTGAAGAACGCCTCCGGTCCATATTCTCGCGTCAGGGTCACCAGTGTAGTGGAGCTGAAATAACGAGGCGGTTTTGTATTAAAAACAGGGTCTTTAATGAATAGCTCCGCTATCAAATCTCATCAGGTGTAGAGCTTGGCAGAAGGCAAGAGAAAGAACTCTGCTTCGCTCGCTGGTTAAATACAAGCACGCATAGCACCACTCATTGAAACAGCTGACGTCAGAGCCACTCATTGAAAAAGGTAACATCTCCCCGTTATCTTAATCCCCATTGTCCTGCCATCCCCTCTCCCTGTCTTGGGAGGTGATGGGAACTCCCCCTCTCGCTTTAGGGGGTAAAGGTGTCGAGTCCGTCTCCACTGCCGCGTCCTGGGAGGTCCATTGTCTTTACTCCGGCACGGGGGATGCTCTGTCCTTACTAGGTGTGAAGCTCTTTACATATGCTGTCACAAAACATTTCCACTTGTTCTAACATATGTAGATATGGGATATAAGCGTCATATATACCACAGTCCTTATTTTAGCACCTGATACTCTTAATTCCTAAGTTGGTTAATAGCATTGGTTCATTAAGCTCTAACATACGGTCTAATCTAAAAAATCTTGGTGTCATTTTCGATCAATCGATGAGTTTTGATCAGCATATCAAATCTCTGACCCGGAGTTGTTTTTTCCACCTTAGGAATATATCCAAAATTAGGTCATTGGTTTCCTACAGTCAGTTAGAAATCATTATTCATGCCTTTGTTTCTTCACGTTTGGACTTATGTAATGCTCTTTTCACACGTCTTAGCAAATCCTCTTTACACCACCTACAGTTAGTCCAGAACGCTGCAGCAAGATTACTAACTAGGTCCAGCAGATTCTGTCATATCACTCCTGTTTTGGCCTCCTTGCATTGGCTTCCTGTAAATTATAGAATTGATTTTAAAGTTCTTGTTCTTACTTACAAAGCCATTCATGAAGAGGTGCCTTTTTATATTAGTGACCTGCTCTCTCTACACCAGCCCAGCAGGTCTCTCAGGTCTTCTCATCAGAATCTATTGGTAGTCCCTAGCACTAGGCTCAGAACCAAAGGTGATAGAGCCTTTGCTGCTGTTGCTCCCAGACTATGGAACTCCTTGCCTTTTGAACTTAGATCTGCACCTTCCATTGGTGTTTTTAAGAAGCAACTAAAGACCCACCTTTTTAGCCTGGCTTTTTAATTAACTATGTGCTGATTGTACTTTTATGTGCTTTTACTGTCTTTTATTTTTTTTTTTTTACTGTTTTATGTGCATGTGTTTTTATTTTGTTTTTTACCATGTTAAGCACTTTGTGACTCTGTCTGTGAAAAATGCTCTATAAAGAAACTTATTATTATTAAAAATGATAGCTCAATGGCAAACTTAGCCTAGTTTTTAAAAACACTAGCATAAAAGTAGAAATAGCATAAAGCAGAAGTAGAAATAGCATAAAGCAGAATAAGTAGAAGTAGCATAAATACTACAAATAGCTACAATAGCTTAACATTGCAGGAAGTTAGCTTAAAGATGGTAAATGTAAGCATAAAATTGCAAAAATGTTAGCTTCCAAGCTGAAACAGCCTCATCTTGACAAACATTAGCATAAAAATAGAAGTAGTTTAATGTTAAAAAAAAGTTTGCGCAAAGATAGTAAATATTTGCCTAAAATGTAAAAAATGCTAGCTTACATAATAGCATATTTTTTAAAAATATTACCATAAAACAAGAGTTGAAAGTTGCCAGAAGTTAGCTTAAATACATCAAAATTTAGCCTAAAATACAAAGAAATGCTAGCTTACATGCTAAATTAGCACAAGCTTGAAAAACATTACCATATTAATTGAAATAGCTGAACGTTGTAGGAAATTAGCTTAAAGATGCTAAATTTAAGATCAAACCTAAAGAAATGCTAGCTTACATGCTAACATACAGTAGCTTAAAGTTAAAAAAAATGTTAGCATTATGCCAATATGACTTACAGTTGAAGAAACCTGACTTAAAAATGCTAAATACAATGTTAATCCAAAATATAATGTTAAAGGTATGATGACACGATTTTAACTTCATCTAATTTTGCAACACATAATTTCAATATGACGAAATAGGTTGGTCTGTGCAGTTCTAAGTCAAACAGGGTTTTTTTCACGCGAATATCCAACGTTTTCATGAATGCCACATCACAAATTGCGTCAGTTGCTGGAAGACCCCCCGGCCATGTTGTGACATCAGCGACAGAACACAGCGCTTGGCAGCACATGGATCAGCCGAGAGGAAACTCACCTCATGACGTTATATCCGGAAACAAGGCGCGTCTCAGGATATCGCATTAGTGCAACATGGCGCTAAATTTGAATTCACTTAGAAATATTTTTCCACTTATTTAGAGTTCACAGTCAACAGAACCAACTATGTGGACAACTGACGATAAATTCATACTGAATATTGATCCATTGTTCCTACATCGTGTCACAGACACTTTCATTCATTGAAAAAAAAAAAAAAAAAAACTAGCTGAAAGGGCAAAATCCCAAAATGTTGCAGCAAAGGACTAACCACTTCAATAAAAACAGACTTATTTTGAAGAACCACTGTATTTCAAAGTGTTTGTTTCAACATCCATCGGTAAGTAAAATGGTAGTGATAGCGCCTCAAATATTGAAATTGGAGCAAAACCACACATTTTTTTAAGGTCATTAATTTTGGGGGGCTTTTATTTTGAAAATGTCTAACATCCTGTTGTGTGTGGGTTCCATTCCTTCCTGCTACAGGTTCAAGTTAATATAGAAAATGAGAGTGATATAGTCACCAAATATTCCAAGAAAATACTGACAAATTCAATATCAAGAGGCTTTTATTTTGAAAAACCACTGCATTTCAGTGTTGTGTGGTTGTCAAATGGCTGTCATAAAGTAACATGGTAGTGATAGAACCTCACATATTCAAATTGAGGAAAAATTACGCACTTTTTAAGGGTTTGAGATTTGGGGTTTTTATTTTGAAAGTCTGTTGAACAACCTGTTGTGTGTGGGTTCAATTCCTTCCTGTTACAGGTTCAAGTTAATATTTTAGAAAATGAGAGAGATCCATCCATCTTCTTCCGCTTAATCCTTTTTGGGTCGCGGGGGGGCTGGAGCCTATCCCCTCATCTTTGGGCGAGAGGCAGGGTACACCCTGGACAGATCACCAGTCCATTGCAGGGCCAACACAGAGAGACAGACAACCATTCACTCTCACAGTCATACCTAAGGACAATTTAGAATCCCCAGTTTGATGCCAATTAACCTAACTTGCATGTTTTTGGCATGTGGGATGAAACCGGAGAAATCCCAGAGTAAACCCACGCAGACACGGGGAGAACATGCAAACTCCACACAGATCACTGTTGGTCAGGGGCTGGGATCGAACCCAGGATCCCCCAGCCAAGGATGAGTTGCTGTGCTGCCGCAGTGCTAACCACTCCCCTACCGTGCTGCCCCATGAGATATAGTCACCAAATATTACAGGAAAATACTGACAAATTCAATATACTGTATAAAGGGGCTTTTATTTTTGAAAAACCACTGTATTTCAGCATTATGTGGTTGACCAATTGGCTGTCATGAAGTAACATTTTTGTTATACCAGAGTACCAGGACACTGAAGTCTGCTGATTGGATTCTGTGGCTCTCAGAAATCCTCCATTCTTTTCAATGGAGAATCAGCTCCCATAGAAATGAATGAGGAGACACAGAAGTTTCCGGAAGGACGTCTCAGCAGCATCATCATCATCATGATGACTGGATCATACACTTAAAACATATAGGAGGATCACCCCTTGAACAACCGTGAATAGAACAAAAACCATAAGACAGATTTATTTTTGGTACTGTGAGAATCCTGCGACTCTGAGCTACGCAGTGATGTAAATTTTACGCTCCGAAATGCAAAACTGTGGCTCACACTCATGAGTTAAAAACCAAATTTTTCTCCCCATTCAAAGGTATGGTAGGATTCATCGCTTTTTCTCCTCTTCAGCGCTTCTGGAGAAAAAACTGCATTACTTATGGCTTAGAGGAAAAGTTTGTGAGTGTCAGGACATCTGTGGCTACGTTTTTGGAAAAAATAAAGTCAGTAGAGTGAAAATTGTGGCCACAATTGCGATTTACCCAGAAATATTTTTGAAAGGTTCTACACTCTAGCGATGATGTCACGCACTCTGTCACATGATAATTTTGAATGAATTGACAAGGCACTGTATATGTGTATTGGGTAGTTGCGAGTTTGAAAGATATATTATTTCTATTCTAGGAGGCAGACAGTTCACAGTCAGGGACAGTGGTAGAAGGGCCAACCAGAAAGCTGGAGACTTCATTTGACAGCCCAGGGGACAGGGATACAGCAGGTCAAGATCAGAAACGTTCTACCAGCAGCAGCACCAGCACAGAGGCAGTAGACAGAGGCGCAGCAGAGAAATCAGACCTCAGTGACTGTACCAAACCGTATCAACCACATCCACAATTTATAGAACCACAAACTCTTACTCATAGAACACTTACATTCCAAGACAAATGGTTTTGGGATTTTCCATGGTTACATTACTGTCAATCACTTAAAGGGGTCTTGTGTTTTTACTGCAGCAAAGGCTACTCTCACCAGTCCTCTTTTGGACAAAGAGCTGATGCTGCATTCATCAGTGCAGGCTTCAGAAACTGGAACAGAAAAGGAAAAACAGACAGACAGGCAGACATATATAGAGTGTGTGGCGGTAATGCACCTGTTAGCTGGTTGCCAACCGCCAATTAAAGCTAAAAGAAGAAGAAATTGGAACAAGATCATTGAAAAATTCACAGCACACCAAAACTCTCAAGCCCACCACCATGTAAGTGTGAGTGCGCATCAGCCAAATCCCATCAGTGCCCAGTTATCCAGCACATGGGGTAAACAGCAGGAGGTAGCAAGACACTGCATAGTGAAAATTGTTAGTTCTATGCAGCATGTAGCAAGACAGGGACAAGCCTTAAGAGGCCACACTACTGAAAGTGGTAATCAATATCAGCTCTTGAAACCTAGGGCAGAGGAGGATGACCCAGTGTTGCAAAAGTGGTTAACAGAGCGCAGCACAATGTACACAAATCTCAAAATTAAATTCTGAATATCATGGCCAATACCATAATTTGAGGCATTGCAGCTGAAATTAGGTCTCTCCCCGTTGTTTGTTTTTCAGTGATTGTTGATGGTACTCAGGATGCTTCTGGTGCTGAGCAGGATATTGTCTGTCTGCGCTATGTGGACCATGACCTCATCCCAAACGAGGAGTGTGTTGGGCTGTACGAGGTGTCAGACAACAGGCCAGGGCATAGCAATGGTGGTAGTTGATGTGTTGTTGAGGCTTAATCTACCTATGTCTTGTTTACGTGGGCAGACTTATGATGGCGCCTCAAACGTGGCAGGACGGTTGACAGGCACACAGGCAATACTGAGGAGGCAGCTGCCATTAGCCTTCCATGTGCATAGTGTTGCTCACTGTGTAAATTTAATTACACAGACTGGCTGCATGTCCTCCCCACTGATTCGGGACTGCCTTTCTTTGGTCCACCAGTTAGGTGTCCTCTTTGGCCAGTCAGGCAAGTTCAAGAGCATGTTTGAAAACATTGCTACCTGTGAAGATATGAGCGGGTATTAACAAGGCTAGAGGAGATGGCAGAAAGCACATCCAGGACAGGTTCAACTGCCAGTGGCTTATTTGAACACTTCAGTAAAGGCAAGACTGTGTTGGGCCTCACACTTGCCACTGCTGTTGTTGGAGAGCTGGAACGCCTGAACATTTCTCTACAAAAGAAAACCCAGACTGTCTCAGGTATGCAGGCTGCAGTTAATTGTGAGGTCTTCTCTTAAGGGAAAGAGAAATGACAAGAGCTGCCTTGCACTATATGAGAAAGCTACAACATTGGTTGACTCCAGTGAAGCCATTGCAATATCTATTGAGTTGAAACATCCAAGATGCTGTGCTGGGAAACCGATTACGACAGGGCAGAGTTCTTTAAAGTGTTGGACAGTGTGGAGGTTCAGTTTGGTAAGCACTTTGACCAGGAGACTCTAAAGCAAGGGTGTCAAACTCATTCCATGGAGTGCCAAGACCCTGCAGGTTTTACCTCCACCCAGTGTCTTCTACAGGAGATTTCACTGAATTTCCCCTCACTGATTGCTGATCAATGAAAACACCTGCTGAAGACACTGGGTGGAGGTAAAACCTGCAGGGTCTTGGCCCTCCATGGAATGAGTTTGACACCCCTGCTCTAAAGCTTCTGCAAAAGGTGGAGAGTGCACTCCTCACCAAGGAATTAGATGACCCTCTAAATCAGTACCATGAGCTGAACAGACCTTCTGTCTCCATGCAGTTGCCCATCTTTCACAACAAATACCCCTGTAGCAGCAGTGTAGAGGCAGCAGAGATTCTCAGGGTGCTGTTAGCGGAGGTGAGGGGGTTGTTTGATCAAGTGGAGGTACTCATCAGAATCTTGGTGGTGGTGCCAGTGTCTTCATGTGAAGTTGAGGAGTTTTAGTGCACTGCGCAGACTTAAGAGTTGGCTTTGGGCTACTATGGTCCAAGACAGACTGAACAATGTGGTTGTCTGTAATGTCTATAAGGAGAGACTGGACAAACTGGACATAAAAATGATCTGCCAGGAGTTTGATGGATCCAATGACACCAGAAGAAATCCATTTGGTTCTTTAGAGAGATGGAGTCTAGTTTGTTGTGGCATGGAGTGTGCAAGATAGTTCCCCTCTCCGTTAGGAGCCAAAGAGTGCAGTTACTTCAAGATACTTGGCCCATTTCCTGTACAACTGCCACTATATGAAAAACAGCCAAATAAATAAGAAAAATCAAATCAACCTTTATTGTCATATTGCTGTACATACAACTGTAGTGCAGGCAAGATGAAATTGCGTTTCTCTCGGCATCCACATAAGTAGAAGAAAATGATTTAAGACACACTCACACATATCTTCACCCCCCCCCATCCATTCACACATCCCTGAGACATACTTGAAAAAACTAAACTATAATATACAAATAATGCACATAATGTCCGTAGGTGCAGTAGTGTGTATGAGAGATTCCGGGTCAACTGTTCAGCATCCTAACAGCTTGTGGAAGGAAGCTGTTGATCAGTCTGGTGGTTCTGCCTCTGATGCTCCGGAATCGTTTGCCAGATGGCAGCAGTTCAAAGTGTTTAAGCAGAGGGTGAGAACGGTCCTTGACAATGTTCAGTGCCCTGCTCCTACAACGGTTCTGAAAAAGTTCTTGGACAGAGGGGAGGGAGACTCCAATTACCCTCTCAGCTCCCTTGACTATCCTCTGCAGGGCTTTTTTGTCTGACATACTACAACTGGAGTACCATGTAGCAATGCAGTACATTAGAACACTCTCCACCACACCTCTGTAGAAGGTCCTGAGGATGCAGATGGGGAGAGAGGCCTGTTTGAGTTTCCTCAAGAAGTGCAGTCTCTGCTGAGCCTGCTTCCTGATCCCCAAGGAATTCTGTTGGAATTCTTTTCCCCAAGGAAAAATGTTGCAAATGTAATAAAAATGCATAGATGACCCTTTAGATAGTTAGGAGAATGTGTTTAAGTGCACATTCCCTCATTACAGACAAACTGTTTTCTTATCTGGCATCAATGATGCTGAAAAGTCATCAGGATAAAAAAAAAAAAAGGAGTGGGGCATTTCTGTTTATATTGTAAATAATACATTTTGTATGATAGAATAATATTTTAAGCATTTTTTGCTGTAAAAAAGTGGTTCAAATACACTGTTGCCCATAAAGTTTGTGTATTTTTGTTAATTTTTTTTTTTTAGGTTTTGCTGCCAGTTGTATTTGTTTTCTTTGCTTATTTTGTTTATTTTGATGCATTTTTGTCTATACAGACGTGGACAAAATTGTTGGTACTCCTCTGTGAATGAAAGAAAAACCCACAATGGTCACAGAAATAACTTGAATCTGACAAAAGTGGTAATAAATAAAAATTCTATGAAAATTAACCAATGAAAATCAGACAGTGCTTTTGAATTGAGGTTCAACAGAATTATTTTAAAAAACAAACTCATGAAACAGGCCTGGACAAAAATGATGGTACCCCTAGAAAAGATTGAAAATAATGTGACCATTGGGACATGTTCAACCAAGATGTGTCCTCTAATTAACATCACAGGTGTCTACAAACTTGTAATCAGTCAGTCGGCCTATTTAAAGGGTGACAAGTAGTCACTGTGCTGTTTGGTGACATGGTGTGTACCACATTAAACATGGACCAGAGGAAGCAAAGGAGAGAGTTGTCTCAATAGATTAGAAAGACAATTATAGACAAGCATGTTAAAGGTAAAGGCTATAAGACCATCTCCAAGCAGTTTGATGTTCCTGTGACTACAGTTGCACATATTATTCAGAAATTTAAGATCCACCGGACTGTAGCCAACCTCCCTGGACGTGGCCGCAAGAGGAGACGGATAATACAAATGGTAACAAGAGCCCAGAACAACCTCTAAACACATTCATGGTGAACTCCAAGGTCAAGGTACATCAGTGTCAGATCGTACCATCCGTCGTTGTTTGAGCCAAAGTGGACTTCATGGGAGATGACCAAGGTGGACACCACTGTTGAAAACAAATCATAAAAAAGCCAGACTGGAATTTGCCAAACTGCATGTTGACAAGCCACAAAGCTTCTGGGAGAATGTCCTATGGACAGACGAGACAAAACTGGGACTTCTTGGCAAGGCACATCAGCTCTGTGTTCACAGACGCAAAAAGGAAGCAGAGCAAGAAAAGAACAATGTCCCTACTGTGAAACATGGAGGAGGTTCTGTTATGTTCTGGGGCTGCTTTGCTGCATCTAGCACAGGGTGTCTTGAATCTGTGCAGGGTACAATTAAATCTCAAGACCATCAAGGTATTCTAGAGAGAAATGTGCTGCCCAGTGTCAGACAGCTTGGTCTCAGTCGCAGGTCATGGGTCTTGCAACAGGACAATGATCCAAAACACACAGCTAAAAACACCCAAGAATGGCTAAGAGCAAAACATTGGACTATTCTAAAGTGGCCTTCTATGAGCCCTGATCTAAATCCTATTGAACATCTGTGGAAGGAGCTGAAACATGTCGTCTGGAGAAGGCACCCTTCAAACCTGAGACAACTGGAGCAGTTTACTCATGAGGAGTGGGCCAAAATACCTGCTGAGAGGTGCAGAAGTCTCATTGACAGAGAAATCGTTTGATTGCAGTGATTGCCTCAAAAGGTTGTGCAACAAAATATTAAGTTAAAGCGTACCTGTGGTGGTCGTGAAGACACATTTGACTTGAAAACATTATGAAAAAGTATTTCTTATCTTGGTAAATAATTTTTGCCAGCCATATACCAACAGACATATATTCAAATAGGACCTTGGCCATGGGCAGCCAATGAAAACTGTGGGCGCAGCCATGACACATGCGGATGTGACGTCACTTCGTTGATACTCAACAGTCAATGCTCCGCCTGTATGAGAGACTAGGGTGCTGTTGTGAGTGTTTTTATTCTATTATGGCTGAATTGTCGGACTCTGAGGAAGAATTTGTCCAACATGGCTACAGGTTTGAGCCAGAAAGGTCTTCTGAGGGTTAAAGTGACGAAGTGGTCCTCACACACAACGCAATTTCGTCTGAAATTATTCGTCTGTGCCCTGTTTCCGCTCCGATCTTCTGACAAGGTGAGCTGGGTTTGGGTACACAAAAAAAGTGTTTCTTTGTTTTTTTCACTTATTATTCAGACATCCAAAGGCTTTACATTCCGCCATGTTGCGATATCCATATCGCATTGTATCTTTTTGTTTTTCCAAGAGCACCGAGTGTCTGCTGCTCTGTATATAGTTGTAGAATCATCTTCCGTGTTGCGGCAGTTACGAGATCAAATGAGACAAGCAGCTGAATTTAAGCATTTATTTATTTTCTACTCGTTTCAGTTCAGCATTTAATATGAACCCTGATTTTGAAATAAACGTCTGAATTTTGGTCCTCATACAACGCAACGCACTGTCTGCTGCTCTTTATAGCGGCGAGGGAAGAGCCGAATTAATCTGCCGTGTTGCGGCTGTTAACGACCTCAGATCAGACAAGAGGACCCGCCGAATTTAAGCATTTATTTATTTATTTTCTACTTGTTTCAGTTCTGCATTTAATATGAACCCTGAGTTTGAAATAAACGTTTGAATTTTGGTCCTCATACAACGCAACGCACTGTCTGCCGCTCTTTATAGCGGCGAGGGAAGAGCCGAATTAATCTGCCGTTTTGCGGCTGTTAACGACCTCAGATCAGACAAGAGGACCCGCCAAATTTAAGCATTTATTTATTTATTTTCTACTTGTTTCAGTTCTGCATTTAATATGAACCCTGAGTTTGAAATAAACGTTTGAATTTTGGTCCTCATACAACGCAACGCACTGTCTGCCGCTCTTTATAGCGGCGAGGGAAGAGCCGAATTAATCTGCCGTTTTGCAGCTGTTAACGACCTCAGATCAGACAAGAGGACCCGCCGAATTTAAGCATTTATTTATTTATTTTCTACTCGTTTCAGTTCTGCATTTAATATGAACCCTGAGTTTGAAATAAACGTTTGAATTTGAATATCCCCAAAGCCGCTGCACATCCGGGTACTCGAGGCTCAGCCAATACTGATCCAGATCGCGGTAGCCACGAAATTACGTCACAGGAAGCGTCCTGGAAGGCCATGTAGCCGCTAGTATGGCTGTACCCTTGTTTTGCTGACATAGCTGAACCAGCACATCAGCAATGGATTTATATCAAATTGCTTTGAACGTGAATTTCAACTTAAACTTGAACTAGAACGTGAGACAGGGGCTCAATATAATATCTTTTTTTTCATGACCACCACAGGTACACTTTAAGGGTACCATCATTTTTGTCCAGGCCTGTTTCAAGAGTTTGTTTTTTTAAAATAATTCTGTTGAACCACAATTCAAAAGCATTGTCTGATTTTCACTGGTTAATTTTCATAGAATTTTTATTTATTACCACTTTTGTCAGATCCAAGTTATTTCTGTGACCATTGTGGGTTTTTCTTTCATTGACAGAGGGGTACCAACAATTTTGTCCATGGCTGTATTTGTTCATTTCTTCAGTCATGAGTCTTTTTGCCTCCACAAAAAGAAACATAAGTAATAATGGATGGGTTTTAATCATGATTACTGTAAATTAATCAACAGTATCACTATGATTAATCAGATTAAAAAATGCTATTGTTTGACAGCCCTAGTTTTAAGACATACTGACATTTTGTTTTGTTGTTGCTTGTTAATAAATACATATTTTTGAAGAATAGTTTGATGTAGTTTAGTTATTCATTAAGGTATTTCTTCTAGGTTTAGAACTTATTTTGATCTTTAAATTATTGAAAAGCTGCTGCGGTGGGGATCAGACCAGTGTTCATGGTGAGCAAAGACATTTTGTTAGATCATACAGTATATGGTGTAATTGACACCGATCACCCAATACAACTTTTGGTATTGTTGGTTGATCGTGTAAAAACCCAAAGACAGGTAGGATATGGACTAATAAGGAACAATGACATAATTATCTAATATCATTTTATAAGACATTTGAGAAAGTATCAGACAACATAGCAAAAATAGCATTTTTTTATGTCCCCCTCAAAAATAAAAGCTCTAAGATTTTCCTGATTATTGCCCCCCCGCCCCCATAGTGAAATGGGATTTTTGCCCCTGAACAGGACTGAAGGCACCATACAATAGAGTAGCCAGTACTGTCGCTCTGTTCAGGGAAGACAAAAGAAGAGGAAAACAGCAGCCTTGTGCGTAGCAGAATGGAATGTACGCACTCTGCTGGACAGAACAACATCACAGCGCCCAGAAAGACAGACCGCGCTTGTGGCCCTGGAAATGAACAGGTACAATGTAGACATAGCTGCACTTAGTGAAACAAGATTGCCTGGATATGACAGCTTGGAAGACCATGGGTACATCTTCTTTTGGAGTGGGAGATCAACTCAAGAAAGGAGAGAAGCAGGAGTGGGCTTTGCAGTTAGAAAGGAGATAGCAGCAATGCTTAATGAGTAACCGGTGCCAATCAACGACAGGATAATGACTATGAGACTCCCACTACAGCGGAAGATGTATGCCACACTCATCAGTGTATATGCCCCAACAATGACCAACACAGAGGAGGTGAAGGAAGAGTTCTACAGTGACTTACGTGAGACTATCAGGCGTGTACCGACTGATGACAGGCTGATACTCATTGGAGATTTTAATGCCAGAGTTGGTTCGGACACTGAAAAATGGAAAGGAGTGCTAAGCAGTCATGGAGTAGGCAAGTGCAATGCTAATGAAGAACTTCTACTTGCACTATGTTCAGAGTACAACCTTGTGATAACCAACACTCTATTTAAGCACAAGGACACACACAAGAAGACATGGATGCACCCAAGATCCAAGCACTGGCACTTATTAGACTACATCATAGTCAGGCAGAGAGACATAAGGGATGTACTGGACACCAGAGCAATGAGAGGCGCGGACTGTGGTACTGATCATGTTATGCTGAGATCTAGATTAAGCATTTGCAGACGAAAACAGCACTGCAGGACGGATGCGAAGCCACCACAGAAGCTAAACACTAGTGCACTGAAAGGCCAAAAGAAGCAGGAAGAACTTAAACAGGAAATGGATGAAAACTTGAAAGACTGGGACAGCAACAACTCAGAGAATGACATAGAAGAGAAATGGGCAACACTGAAGGATACGGTGTATCAGACTGCGAGTGATGTATTAGGCTACCCTGAGAGGAAACATCAAGATTGGTTTGATGAGCATGATGAACACCTGAAGAAACTACTAGAAGCGAGGAATAAAGCTAGGCAGGAAAACCTACAGTAAAACACTAGGTTGAAGAAGAAGAAATACTCAAAGGCTCAGAGTGAGCTACAGAAGTACACCAGAGAGATGAAGTCCAACTGGTGGGATGAAAAAGCAGAGAAACTTCAAACTGCAGCAGACAGGAAGGACATGAACATTCTTCACAGGTTTGAGAGAAATCTACGGCCCTAAACCAAGAGGACTGATCCAACTAAAGGCTATGGATGGTGAAACGGTTTTGCAGGAGAAAGACAAGATCCTGGACCGATTTGCAGACCACTTTGACCAACTACTAAACAACCCTGGAGATCTCACTGAAGAGGCTAAAGAAGCTCTAGTGCAGCGACCAGCTGTATCAAGTCTGGACGAACCACCAAATTTTGATGAACTAATGGCAGCTATCAGGACAACACAGGATGGTAAAGCTCCAGGAAGGGATGGAATTCCAGCAGAAGTGTGGAAATTTGGTGGTGTTCAGCTGACCAACTGCCTGCACAAGCTCATCCAAGAGATATGGAATGCCCAGAAAGTACCTCAACACTGGAAGGATGCAAGTATTGTACCTTTGTTCAAGAAAGGTGACAGGAAAGATTGTGGAAATTACCGAGGTATATCACTGCTAGCTACTGTTGGTAAGATTCTCTCACGTGTACTACTTAACAGACTCAGTGAACACATCTCGCAGAATGTACTACCAGAAACCCAGTGTGGCTTTAAAAGTGGAAGAAGCACAATGGACATTATTTTCTGCTTGAAACGGGTTCAAGAAAAGTGTATCGAACAGAACATGCCGTTTTATGTAGTCTTCATAGACTTCAGTAAAGCCTTCGATACTGTTTTGCGACAAGGACTTTGGCAGGTACTCCAAGAAATATGGTTGTACAGAGAAGTTTGTCTGCCTGATCAAGGCACTCCATGCAGGTATGCAAGCAAACGTGGCAATGAGTGGTTCAGTATCTAAAGACTTTTCAGTAAGCAACGGGGTGAAACAAGGGTGTGTGCTGGCACCTACACTCTTCTCGCTATATCTGGCAGCCATGCTTGAGGTGGCCTTCAAAGACACTTCAGAAAGAGTATACATTCAAAAAAGGAAAGAAGTAGACTTGTTCAATGTGGCACAGTTTAAAGCCAAGAGTAAGACATCGATAAAGGTAGTAAGAGAAATGCTCTTTGCCGACGACAGTGCTCTAGTTGCACACAGTGTGGAAGATATGCAATCTTTAGTGGAGAAATATGTAAGAGCAGCTAGCCAATTCAGCCTCCAAATCAACATCAAGAAGACAGAGTGCCCTGAACAGGTGCAAGAGACAAAAAAATGGAGAGTAGGCAATTTATTGAAGATTGCATTTAAACTCAGGCTGTTCAAAAGTTTAAAACCATAGTGCACCCCCCACCCCCCCACCCCCCCCAAAAAAGAACTACAAGTGTCAAAAAGGACTCAGTAGTGAGTAGCCCCACCGTTCTTGTTGATAACTTCAAACATTCGTTTAGGCATGCATCCATCTCAGTGCTTTACAGATTTACATTCGGGCTCCAAGTGTCTACATCACTTTTTTTTTTTTTTAATTTTGCAAAAAGATAATCTCTTAAAAAAAGAATCATTTCAAAAGGCTTCCATAATGAAAACTTTCATTAAGTATAGAGTTCCAGTCCAAAGTCTGGAAAACTCTAACCACTGAAAATCAATGTACAGTGGTGTGAAAAAGTGTTTGCCCCCTTCCTGATTTTTTTTTTTGTATGTTTGTCACATTTAAATGTTTCAGATCGTCAAATAAATTTAAATATTAGACAAAGATAACACTAGTAAACACAAAATGCAGTTTTTAAATGAAGGTGTTTATTATTAAGGGTAAAAAATAATCCAAACCTACATGGCCCTGTGTGAAAAAGTGACACCCCCCCGCAACCCATTAAAACATAAACAGTGGTTTATCACATCTTTGGAAAGTGGAGTTCAAATTCTCTAGCCACACTCAGGCCTGATTACTGCCACACCTGTTCTCAATCAAGAAATCACTTAAATAGGATCTGTCCGACAAAGTGAATTAGTGAAGTAGACCAAAAGATCCTCAAAAGCTACACATCATGCTGCGATCCAAAGAAATTCAGGAACAAATGAGAAACAAAGTAATTGAGATCCATCAGTCTGGGAAAGGTTATACAGCCATTTCTAAAGCTTTGGGACTACAGCGAACCACAGTGAGAGTCATTATCCACAAATGGTGAAAACATGGAACAGTGGTGAACCTTCCCAGGAGTGGCCGGCCGACCAAAATTGCCCCAAAAGCGCAGCAACTGAGTGGCAGGATTAGTTTTTATGCATTAAAACACAAAAACACATACTTTTCAGTCACAGAAGTGCACAGACTGCCTGCTTGCACTGTGGGGAGCTAATTTTGTCTTTCTATTTTGTATTAAGAAAAATAGACAAATAATTAAAAAGCTCAGAACCAGTCCTTCACCTATGTGTGCTTCTTGTTCTTTACCCACACATCACTACTGTCAAGTAAATGGTGTGGTATTATCATTTAAAATTAAAAAACGTACTCTGTGTACTGCCGTGACTAAATATTGTGTGACTTTTCTGTTTTGCTGCATACAAACAAACACTGCCACATGTTTGCTACTCATTGTTGTGTAACTATGGTAACTACACTGTAACTATCAAGAGTTCTGTTCCAGTGCATACCCTCTGTTGTGATGCCATAGCATCTGTTCTGATGGTTGATGGTTATGTTCAGGAACAAAATGTCTTCCAGCAGGATGAATAAATATTTGATTTCATTTAAAAATACATAAAATACTTGAGTGCCAGGCCTCTTCATGACTTCTTTATTGTTCACCTGGTTTACATTCTCCCAAATGAAGCCTTAGCACTCCCTGGCTGTGCAGACGCAACAAGAGGTCAAACTCAACTGGCATGGCATGGAAAGGTTTAGGCAGTACATGATCATAGTAGTGGTGTGTAAGGGTCCGTAAGCTATATGGGTGATTATCAAAGGGCCAGAAGCCATATATATGCACATTTGAGCAGACTTCCAGTGCGATGGTCACCATGATTAAACCAGTGCTAACCCTCCGTGCCTTGAGGCCATGAGAGCGCCAGAAGGTGTTCACTTTTTGAAGGTATGTAGGGTTGAAGAAAACCACTTGGGTGGGCATTTCAAAATCCTCTAGAGTGTAGAGAACTTGCATAGATATGGGAATGGCGGGAAGGAGCAGATAGACATTTCCGTAACTATGTAGCTTCTCCACAAAGGGACGACGGTGCTCCATCAGAAAGCCATATCTGCAAAACAAAATTGAAGATTTTTTTAAACATGAGCTGTACAGTGGCTTGCAAAAGTATTCACCCCCTCAGCATGTTTTTCTATTTTGTTATGAGCTGCCCAGTGTTAGAATGACTTAAATTATTTTTTTCCTCATTAATCTACACTCAGTACTCCAAAATGACAAAGTGAAAAAGAAGTTCATGATTATTTTCCTAAATTTGTCAAAAAGAAAATAAGATAAGTCACAATAAGTTAAGTTGGCACCAGGGCACCCTAGGTTGCAGGTTGATGATTGATTTTGCTGTTCTGTCATCAGATCTGCGACCGTATGACTTGGACACTCAGGTGAAAAGAGAGGTGCAGAGCTGTCAACTGATCACCACCTGGTGGTGAGTTGGATACGATGGCGGGGGAGGATGCCATTCAGACCCGGCAGACCCAAATGTATAGTAATGGTGTGCTGGGAATGTCTGGCTGAGGCCTCTGTCCCAGAGGTCTTTAACTTCCACCTCCTGAAGAACTTTGAACACATTCCGGGAGAGATTGGAGACATGGAATCTGAATGGGCCATGTTCTCCACCTCTATTGCTGAAGTGGCTGCTCAGAGCTGTGGCGTTAAGGTTGTCATTGCTTCTCATGATGGCAACCCCCGAATCAAGTGGCAGACGCCACAGGTGAGGGGGGTCATCAAGCTGAAGAAGGAGTCCTACCGAGCTTGGTTGGCTTGTGGGACTCCTGAAGCAGCTGAGTTGTACCGGCAGGCCAAACAGAGTGCAGCTTGAGTGATTGCTGAGGCTAAAACATGAGTATGGGAGGAGCTTGGTGAGGCCATAGAGTAAGATTTTCAGTCAACCTTGAAGAGATTCTGGCAAACCATCCGGCAACTCAGAAGGGGAAAGAATTTCCCTGTCCACACTGTGTATGGGGAAGATAGAGAGCTGCTAACTTCTATTGGAGGCATTATCAAATGGCGGAAGGAATACTTTGAGGATTTCCTTAATCCCACCGACACATCTTCTACAGTGGAAGCAGAGCCTGAGGACAAGCGGGATGACTTGCCCATCATGGGCTGAGGTTGCCGAAATAGTTAAAAACCTCTTCAGTGACAGAGCCCCAGGGATGGATGAAATTTGCCCCAAATACCTCAAGGTTCTGGATGTTGTGGGGCTGTGTTGGTTGATAGTGCCTTTGGCATGGCAAACTGGGGTGGCGGTTCCCCTCTTCAAGAAGGGGGACCAGAGGATGTGTTCCAGTTTTAGAGGGATAACACTCCTCAGCCTCCCCGGGCAGGTCTATGCCAAGGTACTGGAAAGTAGAGTCCGGCCGCTGTTCAAACCTGGGATTCAGGAGGAAATGTGGTTTTCATCCTGGTCATGGCATGTCAGATCAACTATCCACCCTCTCAATGATCCTCGAGGGTTGGTGGGAGTTTGCCCAACCAGTCTACATGTGTTTTGTGGACTTGGAGGAAGCATTTGACTTCGTCCCTCCTGGTTTCTTGTGGGGGGTGCTGCAGGAGTCAGGGGTATCAGGCTTATTGCTATGGGCTGTCTGCTCTCTTTATGACCATTGTGAGAGCTTGGTTTGTATTGCCAACAATCAGTCGAACGTGTTCCAAGTGAGAGATGGACTCTGCCAGGGCTGCCCTTTGTCACCGATCCTGTTCTTCATAATCATTAACAGGATTTCTAGGCACAGCCAAGGAATGGAGGGTGTCATGTTTTGTGACCACAGGATCTCATCTCTGCTGTTTGCAGATGATGTGGTGCTGTTGACTTCATTGAGCAACAACCTACAAGTCTTACTGGGACAGTTAGCTGTTGAGTGTGAAGTGGCCGGGATGATAATCAGGACCTCTAAATTCGAGTCTATGGTGCTCAGCTGGAAAAGGGTGGATTGTCCTCTCCTAGCCCAAGCCCAGCAGAGGATGTTCTTCCTGCGGCAGCTGAGGAAGCTCAAGCTACCCACCAAGATGTTAGTGCAGTTCTACACAGCCATCATCGAGTCCATCCTCACCACCTCCATAACCGTGTGGTACGCAGGAGCCACTGCCAGGGACAGACTAAGGCTGCAGCGCGTCGTGCGCACTGCTGAGAAGGTGATCGGCTGCAAGCTCCCATCTCTCCAGGATCTGTACATCTCCAGGACCCGGAGGCGTGCTGGCCGGATCATAGCCGATCCCTCACACCCTGGTCATGTACTGTTTGCCCCCCTCCCCTCTGGTAGAAGACTTCGGTCCATCCAGACTAAAACCTCCCGTCACATGAACAGCTTCTTCCCCTCTGCCATTAGACTGCTGAACACTAAGTGACTCTCGTGCACCATGTACAGCAGCTCAACCAGACTCATGTCAATCATCACTGTTTTCTTCCTGCATTACCGACTGCACTATATAGTTCTCCACAGTATCTGCTGCTGGCTAATATATATTTTAACTGTTGACCAGTATCACTTAATCTTATCCTACACTTTATTACATGTATAGTTTATTTCTCTTATCTTATCATGTTTAATGTTGCAGCATTGTACCGAGACAAATTCCTAGTTTGTGTACTACATGAACAATGGCAATAAACCTGATTCTGATTCTGATTCTGATTCTGGTTGGGGATAGGGTCCTGCTCCAAGGAGAGGAGTTAAAATATCTTGGGATCTTTTTACGAGTGAAGGTAGCTGAGCACTAAAGCAAAGCTGTCACTTTACCGCTCAATGTACGTTCCTACCCTCACCTATGGTCATGAACTTTGGGTGATGACCACAAGATTTAAATCACGGATGTAAGCAGCTGAAATTGAGCTTTCTCTGTAGGGTTGCTGGACTCACCCTTAGAGATAGGTTGAGAAATTCAGTTTCCAGGAGAGGCTCAGAGTAGAGCTGCTCTCCTCCACATCGAAAGAAGCCAGTTGAGGCGGTTTGAGCATCGAATTAAGATGCCTCCTGGGTGCCTCCTACTTAAGGTGTTTTGGGCATGTCCCACTGGGAGAAGATCCACTGAAGAGACTCTCCCAGCTGGGATTGAAATGTCTTGGAGTCCCCTTTGAAGAGCTTGAGGAGGTGGCTGTGGAGAGGGAAGTCTGGGCTTCTGTACTTAGACTGCTGCTTCTGCTACCCGGATCCCACGAAAAGTGGTAGAAAAATCAGTGGGTGGATGGAATAAATAAATAAAAATAATTAGAAATTGAAATGAAATGGCAAAAAAAATGGGGGAATGGTTGATGTTAAAGAAGACCCACCACGGTGTAAAATATTTACTTGTGGCTGAGGATGCTTGGGTTCATCGTCACAAGATAAGTCTTTCTGCCAACATCTTTTTCATATCCTTTGGACAAAGGTGCCAGGTTGCACCTGAAAAACAGCCCCAAAGATGATATAGAAATGTGGTTTTTTTTAACAAACTCTTGAAAGAAATTTGGTTGGTTTTATGGACAAAAAAATGGCTTCTCATCCATGCTGGGATCTCTTACCTGAAAACAAGCTCAGCTGAATCAATCCTTTCTCCACACCTGCTGTTGGCCAGAATCCCACCATTCCCAACAACAGAACAAGTGTCCCATGTTTTATTTAAAAAGGGATGCTCCTGGAAACCAACCAATCAACAAATGTTACAATACAAAGTAACATGTAAGCTGACAGTAGTTTAATGGCACAAGACAATGGCTCACCTTGACAAGGATGGGGGGGGTGTCACACATACTGTATCTTTTTCACATGTATTTTCTTTTAGTCCACTTTCTTATTTTCTCTGCCTCTTTAAGGCAACCTTTTTGTTGCATTAAAGATGTCATGATGGAACCCAGCCACAGGGCGTGCACAAGCCAGTGAACTCCTAGTGCTGGTCCCAAGCCCGGGTGAATGGGGAGGGTTGTGTCAGGAAGGGCATCCGGCATAAAACCTTTGCCAAATCAAACATGCGGATCATGACAAATGAGACTTTCATACCAGATCGGTCGAGACCTGGGTTAACAACGATTGCCACTGGTGCTGTTAACCAAAAGGGTGCCAGTGGAAATTTGGCTACTGTTGGTTGGAGATCGAGGGGAGGAGAGAAGGAAGGCGTGTTAGGAGGGAAGGAGAGAAAAGGAAAGGTAGAAGTGTGAAGCTGAGTAGGGACTTTAAATGTAGGGACTAAGGCTGGGCGATATGGCTTTTAACATCCATTCCGATACATTTAGGGTTAAGACTCATCTTAAAAATTAGCTTTTAAACAACCAAAGTTGTACACATAACTAGTGGATGCTCTGCAGCATGTGCATATATACAGTATCTCACCAAAGTGAGTATACCCCTCACATTTCTGTAAATATTTTATTATATCTTTTCATGGGACAACACTGAAGATATGACACTTTGATACAATGTAAAGTGGTCTTCTATCTGCGTAATATTTCTAAAATTAGGTCCATCCTGTCTCATAAAGATGCAGAGAAACTTGTCCAAGCCTTTATCACCTCTAGGCTAGACTACTGAACTCAGAAAAGATTTATTGCCAAGTACATTAACAGATATGACAACTGATAACATACGAGGGATTTGACTTGACACAGAAAACGACCTGCATTTCCGGTGACACGGCAGCATCTGTGAACGCGCCTGTCATCAGATGGGTACAGGATGCATAGGGAAGAAAGGATAATACAATAGGAAGGAGCAAAAAAAACACTGATTGTCAGAATACTGGTCACATATGATCAATATTATGATTACAAGAAAAAAAAGCCCTCAATGCACAGTTAGCAGACAAAAAAGTTCACAAAGACACAGAGAGAGCAGTGAGTGAATAATCTTTTTCATCAGTTTTTTGAATCAGTGTGGATGTAGTGTTGAATGTAGGTGTTTGTATCAGTTAAGAACAACAAGGTCTCTTTGGCAGGAGATGTTTTGTCTAGCTGCTGGCATTGTCCTTGGGCCATGCAGCTGGCTGTCCGAAGGCCGTGAGCTCAATGTTTTGAAAACAAAAAACTGCAGATAATCTGGAGGATTTGTGTGAGGGGAGTCAGATTCGTCGAATAGTACTGATCCCAGAGAGAAAAAACTTTATATTCTCTTACAGATTCAGTACTTAATCCTTCATTGCTGGACGTTGAATCCTTCATGGACGGCTCTCAGCGTAATCATGATGTAATCCACCTTCCGAGACAGTTCTCCATTTGCCGCTATCAGAGTCCTCTCCATTTTTTCAATTTGATGGTTGAACCTCACCTGGCCAGCGTTTTGATAGGTTGTGTCCATCTTCATCAATTTACGGTACACCAGGACAATCCCAGATCCAATCAGAACGATCCCAATCACCATTACTACGAAGACGTACAAATCTTCTACATCTTCCATGGAAAGATCAGACAGGCACAAGAGTTTCCAATTACTTGTGTCCCTCAAATAGCCCGCAGCAGCCGTTCCTGCGGGGCAAACAACCTCCCCCGGGGCACTTTTCCTCGTTGAAAAAATAGTGTCAATTGCGTTCAAAGCCCAGCTTATTAATTCCATAATTTCTTTCGATAATCAGCAGTAAAGACACGCAGACAGACGATAGCAAGCTGGGATCCAGTTAGTTAGGGGAGGAAGGAGATAAGTCAGAGCAGGAGAGAAGAAAAAGGCGTCTGCTCTCTTTGGAGGGCGGAAGTGAAGGAATTCACTTTGCAATTCACTTGTATCAGGTTGTCCTAATAAGTCCATAAAGTTTCTCCAACTCATTCAGAATGCAGCTGCACACATCCTGACGAGAACAGGGAGATCACATTACCCCAGTTTTAGCTTCTTTACACTGGCTCCCAATAAAATATAGACTTGAACTCATGATATTATTCCTAACTTATAAAGCCCTTAATGGTATGGCTTCTTCCTATCTGCAAGAAGTCATAGTTCCCTATTATCCAATCAGAGCTCTGCGTTCCAAAAAATCCAAACTACTGGTGGTCCCCAAGGTCTCCAGAAGTAGACTGAGAGGTAGAGCTTTTAGTTATCAAGCTCCCCTCCTGTGGAACCATCTTCCCAATTCAGTTCGGGAGGCAGACACTCTCTATTTACTCAAGAGTAAGTTGAAATCTTTTCTCTTTGATAAGGCCTATGTAGTTAAAAGTGTTGCCGCTGCCAGGTCTTCACACACATGTGGAGCCTAACCCAGCTTGATACTGGAAGGTCTGGCTGTGAATGTTAATTTTGAATTGTATTTGTTACGTTTGTTTTGAATGTAGCTACTGACAGGCTTCCTACTTTTTTACCTCTTTTTCAACCCAGCTGGTCAAGGCGAATGGCCGTCCTCTATGAGCTATGGTTCTGCTCGAGGTTTCTGCCCGTTAAAGGGAAGTTTTTCCTCGCCTGTGTAGCCACAGTGCTTGCTCTTAGGGGTCTCTGCTGGGTTCTATAAATTTGAGAGCATGGCCTAAACCATCTCTTTTTGTAAAGTACCTTGAGATGACCTATGTTGTGATTTGGCGCTATATAAATAAAACTGAATTGAATTAAAGTGGTCAGTGTACAACTTGTATAACACTGTAAATTTGCTGTCCCCTCAAAATAACCCAACACACAGCCATTAATGTCTAAACTGCTGGCAACAAAAGTGAGTACAGCCCTAACTGAAAATGTCCAAATTGTGCCCAAAGTGTCAATATTTTGTGTGGCCACCATTATTTTCCAGCACTGTCTTAACCCTCTTGGGCATGGAGTTTACTAGAGCTTCACTGGAATCCTCTTCCACTTCTCCATGACAACATCACAGAGCTGGTGGATGTTGGAGACCTTGCGCTCCTCCACCTTCCATTTGAGGATACCCCACAGATGCTCAATAGGATTTTGATATGGAGACATGTTTGGCTACTCCATCACCTTTACCCTCAGTTTCTTTAGTAAGGCAGTGGTCGTCTTGGAGGTGTGTTTGGTGTGGTTATCATGTTGGAATACTGCCCTTCGGCCCAATTTCAAAAGGGAAAGGATCATGCTCTGCTTCAGTATGTCACAGTACATGTTGGCATTCATGAAACTTCCACCACCATGCTTGACTGTAGGCAAGACACACTTGTCTTTGTACTCCTCACCTGGTTGCCGCCACACGCTTGACATCATCTGAACCAAATAAAATTATCTTGGTCTCATCAGACCACGGGACATGGTTCCAGTAATCCATGTCCTTAGTCTGCTTGTCTTCAGCACACCGTTTGCGGGCTTTCTTGTGCATCATCTTTAAAAGGGGCTTCCTTCTGGGACGACAGCCATGCAGACCAATTTGATGCAGTGTGCACCGTATGGTCTGAGCACTGAAAGGCTGACCCCCCACCCCTTCAACCTCTGCAGCAATGCTGGCAGCACTCATACGTCAATTTTCAAAAGACAACCTCTGGATATGATGCTGAGCATGTGCACTCAACTTCTTTGGTCAACCATGGCGAGGCCTATTCTGAGTGGAACCTTTCCTGTTAAACTGCTGTATGGTGTTGGCCACCGTGCTGCAGCTCAGTTTCAGGGTGTTGGCAATCTTCTAATAGCCTCAGCCATTCTTATGTAGAGCAACAATTCTTTTTTCAGATCCTCAGAGAGTTCTTTGCCATGAGGTACCATGTTGAACTTCTTGTAACCAGTATGAGAGAGTGTGAGCGTGATAACACCAAATTTAACACACCTGCTCCCCATTCACACCTGAGACTTTGTAACACTAACGAGTCACATGACACCGGGGAGGGAAAATGGCTAATTGGGCACAATTTGGATATTTTCTCTTAGGGTGTACTCACTTTTGTTGCCAGCAGTTTAGACAATAATGGCTGTGTGTTAAGTTATTTTGAGGGAACAGCAAATTTACACTGTTACACAAGCTGTACACTGACTACTTTACATTGTATCAAGGTGTCATATCTTCAGTGTTGTCCCATGAAAAGATATAATAAAACATTTACAAAAATGACAGGGGTGTACTCACTTTAGTGAGATACTGTATGTGCCCGTGCGTCACACATATATGCCCCGCCTCTTGTTTGTTGCTGTGGTTTGTTGTTGTTGTGAGGTGCTTGGGTCCATGTGTGCGCATGCATACACAGCACTTCACTTATGTGACATTTGAATGTTTTGTTTGTAGCACCTTAACTCTTGCACGTTTGCAAATCCACTTTGTACAGTTTTATTGTAGATGTTCTTCTCATATATGATTGTGTGAAGTTTGTTTGCAAAAACCAATAAATGCTATTTCCATGAAAATTTCACTCTTTACATCAAACAACTGTTAACATTACCTACTTATAGAAGTCCAATTCATTTTGTCTCAAAAGCCGATATGTCCCATGTTATAAACACTACAAATTCATGGTGTGTTTTTTTTTTCAAAAGCCAATAAACGCCGGGAGCGTTTTTTTTTACAAAAGCAGATAACTCCACAGGGCAAATCAGCGCTTGGCATTTGGGTCACGTGACTCATCTTGGCTGCCTTCCCGGTCTGCTCGCTCTGACTGATTTCTCTGGCTGTTTTCGGAATCTTCACTCACTCATTCCCTCCCTACTCGCTATATAGTGGATTTAGATATAGTGTGACATATTTATCAGACCCAGGGAACACACACACAGGCTCGAGTGAATACAATAATCTTTATTTGCTCCAAGTGAGGGTGTGAGAGCATGTATGTGTTGTATGTGCAGAGTATGTGGTGGTGACGGATAGAAGTCGTGACCGGGGGAGAGCAGAATGCCGTTCAGCCTGGCAACCCTATAATAACACAGAGCACAGATGTTAGCACTGTCCACCAATAAAGAAGCGTGGTAATGACTGGGGCTGACTTTGCAGGTGAAAGTTGGATGCTCAGGTTGGCCCAGGGACTGCAGCCAGGGAGACAGCATTCTCGGCCCACACCGGTGAAGGGCAGGTGGCCCTGTTGGAGCAATGGAGGCTCGTACCGCCGCAGAGAGGAGGAGATTCCGCCACCGGGGGAATCCACCTGTGCACAGGGGAAGATGACTAACAAGGTGAGTGGAAATCAGGCGAACTTGAAGCGAAGAGACGATTCAGGTCAGGGTTGAAGAAGCCAGGAAGTTGGCCGTTGACGGAAGACGTAATTCTGCTGGCAGGATGACAGACGGCTCCGTGCCAGATCTCAGGCAGAGCAGGCTATAAAGCCCATGGGAGATTGGGAGCAGGTGTGCGTGCAGCTGTAGCAGATAATGGCCCAGAGGGAGCCATGACAGTACGACCCCCACCGAGAGGTGCCTCTTGACACCTGACCCAGCCTACCTGGGTGCGTCCGGTGGAAGTCTTTGATGAGGTGTTTGTCTAACACGAATGATGGACGTACCCAGGATCTCCACTCGGGGCCATACCCCTCTCAGTCCACCAGGTACTGCAGACCGCGACCCCAGCGGCGGACGTCCAGGATGGCGTTGACTTTCCAAGCCAGGTCGCCGTCGATCAACACTGGTGTGGGTGGAGCCTTGGGAGAGGGACAGAGAGGGCTGGAACAGAAGGGCTTCACCTGGGAGACATGGAACGTAGGACAGATACAGAGGGCGGGGAGAGCCAGGCACACAGCCATAGGGTTAACAATACGCACAATAGGGAAGGGGCCAATAAACCGTTGGGCCAACTTCCTTTTTTCAGCTTTCAGAGCAATATGCTGAGTTGACAGCCAAACCTGCTGACCCACCTGGTATTGAGGAGCCGGTCTTCTGCGGCAGGTCGCGGTCGTGGCATTGCATTCGGCCATGCGAAGAAGGGCCTTGCGGGTAGCAGTCCAGAGCCAGCGACAGCGCCTCAGGTGGGCGTGGATGGATAGTACAGCCACATCCCTCTGCTCCTCGGGAAAAAGTGGAGGGTTGTAATCCAGAGAGGCCCTGAAAGGGGACATGCCAATAGCCGAGGACACAGTCGAGTTGTGGGCATACTCAATCCAGGGGAGATGGCTGCTCCAGGACGAGGGACTGGAGGCGATGACACAACGTAGCGCAGCCTCCAGCTCCTGATTGGCCCGCTCGCACTGCCCGTTGCTCTGTGGGTGATGACCGAAAGACAAGCTCACCGTTGCCCCCAGTGCATTGCAGAAAGCCCTCCAAACCCGGGACACAAATTGGGGACTCCAATCGGAGACAATGTCGATGGGAATCCCATGAAGGCGCACCACGTGCTGCACCAGCAAGTCCGCCGTGTCCCGTGCCGTAGGGAGCCCCTGTAAAGGAACAAAGTGGGCAGCCTTGGAAAAACGATCCACGATGGTGAGAACAGTTGTGTAATGGTTGGAGAGGGGGAGGCCAGTCACGAAGCCCAGGGCGATGTGGGACCAAGGCCTGCTGGGAACCGGCAACGGGTGAAGGAGACCAGCAGGCGGAGAAGATGATGTCTTCCCGGTGGCGCACTGAGGACAGACGCGGACATAGTTGATGATGTCCCTCCAAAGCACCGGCCACCAGAATGATCTCTGAAGAAGCTCCACCGTGCGAGTCACCCCTGGATGGCACGAAAACCTGGAGGAATGGGCCCAGTGGATCACCTCGCCCCGGACCGACGAGGGGACGAACAGCCGCTCCGCGGGTCCTCCACCCAGATCGCGCTCCACCTCCTGTGCCCTCAGGACCCTCTCCCTGATGCCCCACGAGAGGGCGCCTATGACACAACAGGCTGGGAGAATGGTGTGCTCATGCCCCTCCGCCACATTCAAAGCGAACTGCCTGGAGAGGGCGTCCAGTTTGGCGTTCTTAGCCCCGGGGCGATAAGTAATAGTGAAATTGAAACGCCCGAAGAACAGGGACCAACGGGCCTGACGGGCATTCAGACGCTTCGCAGTCCTCAGGTATTCCAAATTCTTATGGTCAGTCCATACAATGAAGGGTTGAGTGACCCCCTCCAACCAGTGACACCACTTCTCCAGGGCGAGCTTAACCGCCAGGAGCTCCCTGTCACCGATGTCTTAATTCCTTTCCGCCGGGGACAGACGACGGGAGAAGAATGCGCAGGGACGGATCACCCCGTCCACTGGGGAGCGCTGAGAGAGAACTGCCCCCACCCCGGAATCAGAAGCGTCCACCTCGACCAGGCACTGAAGAGAGGGATCCACCTGCGTAAGGACACGAGAGGACGAGAACTCCCCCTTGAGGGCGGTGAACGCCGCTGCAGCCTCCTCCATCCACCGGAAAGCCACCTTGGGGGACGTGAGAAGGGTCAAGGGGAGGGCGACCACGCTGTAATTAGGGACAAACCGGCGGTAGAAATTGGCGAACCCCAGGAACTTGGAGTTGCTTCCTTGACGGGGGGGGGGGGGGGGGGGGGTCAATCCATCACCGCCTTAACCTTGTCAGGGTCGGGAATAATCTGGTTGTGAGAGACGATGAAGCCGAGAAATGAGGTCATGTTGGCGTGGAACTCACACTTCTTGGCCTTCATGAACAACTTGTTCTCCAGGAGCCGTTGGAGGACCCGTCTCACGTGGACCCGGTGTTCGTCCAATGACTGGGAGAAGATAAGAATATCATCCAAGTACACGAAGACAAATGACCCAAGGAAGTCCCAGAGAACGTCATTAATGAGGCGCTGGAAGACAGCCAGAGCGTTGGTCAACCCAAACGGCATCACGAGGTACTCGAAGTGACCGCTTGGGGTCCGGAACCCCGTCTTCCACTCGTCCCCCTCCCTGATCCGCACGAGATGGTAGGCGTTGCGGAAGTAGAGCTTGGTGAACCAGGAGGCCCCCTGGAGGGAGTCGAATGCTGTGTCCATGAGTGGGAGGGTGTACTTGTCCTTCACAGTAATGTCATTAAGGGCCCTGAAGTCAATACATGGCCGCAGGGAGCCATCCTTCTTAACAACGAAGAAGAACCCCACCCCCACCGCCGAAGAGGAGGGCCGGATGATGCCCGACCTGAGAGACTCCTTGATGTAGGTATCCATCGCCTCCCGCTCCGGAGCCGAAAGGCTATAGAGGCGGCTCGACGGCAGCAGGGCACCAGCCCGGAGATTGATGGCACAGTCATAAGGGCGGTGGGGGGGGGGGGGGCAGCGCCTGCGATTTGCTAAATACCACCCCCAGGTCATGGTATTCAGGCGGCACCTTGGACAGGTCAGGGGGGGCGCGAGGGGCCAGGGACACTGACGGAGAGCACGCTGCAGACTGCAAGCACGCACTGAGGCAGAAAGAGCTCCACGAGATGATACTCCCCGTACGCCAATCGAAGGAGGGGTTGTGGAGCCGGAGCCAGGGGTAGCCCAGAATGACCGGTGAAGTTGAAGTGGGTAATACAAACAAGCACAGGTCCTCCCGATGGTTGCCGGAAATGATGACTGACACTGGGGCAGTTTGTTGAGAAACCGTCGCCAGAGGGGCTTTGGACAGGGCAACGAGCCTTAGGGGAGACTGAAGTGGATGGCAGGGAAGCCCCAGTCGGGTTGCCAGTTCCCCCGATATGAAGCTCTGCTCAGCCCCCGAGTCAATCAGTGCATGTGTGAGCAGTTCGGTCTGTTTGTAAATAAATCTAATTGGTAGGAGACACTTGGTGAGGGGATTAGATCGAGACGAGTCCTTGAGACCCCCTACTGCGACGCACGGACCCACTCTTTTGGCCGAACAGGACAAGACTCAACCTCATGCTCATCACTACCACAGTACATACACAATCCTAATTCCCTGCGGTGCTGCTTCTCGACTAACGAGAGCTTGGACAGCCCCACCACCATAGTTTCCGGCCCGTCTAAAGACTCCAATGAAGGCAGGGCCAATTGAGGCGACTGAGGGGAGCGATGAAACTGGGCGCTCCCTCAGCCTATTATCCAAACTAATAGCTAAGGAAATTAGCTCAGTGAGTTTCTCAGGCTTATCTAGGCGAGCCAGCTCATCCTGCAGGTTAGGGCTCAAGCTCCGAATGAATATGCTACACAGCGAGGCATCCTGCCTTTCAACCTCCGCGACCACCACCCGGAAATCAACAGCATAGTCCGCGACGGACCTGCCCCCCATCAAAGATTTAACAGCCAAGTGGTGAGCACGCTATCGCGGTCAGAATGATCGAATGCCTCGTGGAAATCTGAAACGAACTGCCAGTAGGTTAAGTTAGCATAGCTTGGCTTAGCCATCATGGCGTATGCCCAAGTTAGCACCCTACCCTCCAATAGGATAGCCACGTAGCCTATGCGACTATGCTCAGTGGGAAAATCCCCCGGAACCTGCTGGAAGACTGTTTCGCACTGGAGTATGAACCTACAGGCCTCCCCGAGCTTACCGCTGAAGCGAGCGGGCGTGGGAACCGGTGTGAGCCGGGCCAAGGGGACCTGACTAGCCTGGCTAGGAGGGAAGCTAACGGTTGCCGGCATACTCCCGGTGACTGGAGGAAATGCCTGTTGCCCATCCAGACGATCCAACCGGTTGTTAATCTGAGCTAACTGATTGAGGATAACCTGCTGCTGGTAAGCTATTTGATCCACCCGAGCCTCTAAGTTATTAATCTGGTGTGCTAGCACGTTGTTCGCTGGGTCGCTCTGATGGAGCCGTACTGACATATTTATCAGACCCAGGGAACACACACACAGGCTCGAGTGAATACAATAATCTTTATTTGCTCCAAGTGAGGGTGTGAGTGCATGTATGTGTTGTATGTGCAGAGTATGTGGTGGAGAAGGATAGTGATGACATCATGACCAGGGGAGAGCCGAACGCCGTTCAGCCTGGCAACCCTATAATAACACAGAGCACAGATGTTAGCACTGTCCACCAATAAAGCAGCGTGGTAATGACTGGGGCTTACTTTGCAGGTGGAAGTTGGATGCTCAGGTTGGCCCAGGGGCTGCAGCCAGGGAGACAGCGTTCTTGGCCCACACCGGTGAAGGGCAGGTGGCCCTGTTGGAGCAATGGAGGCTCGTACCGCTGCAGAAAGGAGGAGATTCCGCCGCCGGGGGAATCCACCTGTGCACAGGGGAAGATGACTAACAAGGTGAGTGGAAATCAGGCTTACTTGAAGGAAAGAGACGATTCGGGTCAGGGATGAAAAAGCCAGGAAGTTGGCCGTTGACGGGAGACGTAATTCTGTTGGCAGGATGACAGACGGCTCCGTGCCAGATCTCAGGCAGAGCAGGCTATAAAGCCCGTGGGGAGCAGGTGTGCATGCAGCTGTTGCAGATAATGGCCCAGAGGGAACCGTGACATTAGTGGACTATACAGTAAACTCAATGTCCACCTTATTCCTGGAGGTGCCGCTGTACGAACGATTAAGGGCGGAGCTTCCGGTTTCGGCTGACCTAGTGTTAAATCAGTCAGTAAGAGTGGAGTTGCAGGGGCATTTAAAATAGTGTTTTATAAGTTTTTCAAATTCATTTTAATGTATAGTCCACATATGTGTTTTGCACTCAAGTGGCAGCTAATTTCAGCACTTGTAGTTTTTGTATTTTTTAATGTTTTTGCTATTGTTTCTTGCTAATGTTTTTTGCTGTTGTTCGTGGTGTGAGGCTCCTCACAGATAAGCACAGCTAAATTTGTGGCTTCAACGGCAATGAGTAGATCATGCTCTGAAAACTAAAGGATTGTTCATATGACCAGCGGTACAGACACAGCAGCATCAGGTACAGTTAGGCCCAGAAATATTTGGACAGTGACACAATCTTCATGATTTGGGTTCTGCATGCCACCACATTGGATTTGAAATGAAACAACTACAACGGAATTGAAGTGCAGACTTTAAGGTTTAATTCAAGGGGTTGAACAAAAATATACGATTAAACATGTAGGAATTGTAGCTATTTTTATACAAACGCTCCTCATTTAAGGGGCTCAAAAGTAATTGGACAAATAAACATAATCCTCAGTAAAATGTTACTTTTCAATATTTTGTTGAGAATCCTTTGCAGGCAATGACTGCCTAAAGTCTGGAACCCATGGACATCACCAAATGCTGGGTTTCCTCCTTTGTGGTGCTTTGCCAGGCCTTTACTGCAGCTGTCTTCAGTTGTTGCTTGTTTGTGGGTCTTTCTGCCTTAAGTTTTGTCTTGAGCAAGTGAAATGCATGCTCGATTGGGTTGAGATCTGGTGATTGACTCGACCATTGCAGAATATTCCACTTCTTTGCTTTAAAAAACTCCTGGGTTGCTTTTGCAGTATGTTTTGGATCATTGTCCAATCAACTTTGCTGCATTTGGCTGAATCTGAGCAGAAAGTATATCCCTATACACTTCAGAATTCATCCGGCTGCTTCTGTCTTTTGTCATATCATCAATAAACACAAGTGACCCAGTGCCACTGGAAGCCATGCATGCCCATGCCATCATACTGCCTCCACCATGTTTTACAGAAGATGTGGTGTGCTTTGGATCATGAGCTGTTCCAATTCTTCTCCTAACTTTCTTCTTCCCATCATTCTGGTACAGGTTGATCTTAGTCTCATCTGTCCAAAGAATGCTGTTCCAGAACTGGGCTGGCTTCTTCAGGTGTTTTTTGGCAAAGTCAATTCTGGCCTTTCTATTTTTGAGGCTGATTCATGGTTTGCACCTTGTGGTGAATCCTTTGTATTTACTCTCATGAAGTCTTCTCTTTATGGTTGACTTAGATACTGATACACCTACTTCCTGTAGAGTGTTCTTCACTTGAGTGGATGTTGTGAAGGGGTTGTTCTTCACCATGGAAAGGATTCTGTGATCATCCACCACTGTTGTCTTCCGTGGATGTCCAGGCCTTTTTGAGTTCCCAAGCTCACCAGTGCACTCTTTTTTTCTCAGAATATACCAAACTGTTGGTAACTCCTAACATTTCTGCTATCTCTCTCCAAATGCAAACACCACACCTGGAATCAACTCCAGACCTTTTAACTGCTTAACTGATGACAGGTTAACGAGGGAAGAGCCCATGCAGCCTTGTTATTTATTTTTTTTTTTTGCAGCCTTCTGAGTCAATTGTCCAATTACTTTTGGTCCTTGAAAAAGAGGCGGCTATATATTAAAGAGCTGTAATTCCTAAACCCTTGCTCCAATTTTGATGTGAATACTCTCAAATTACAGCTGAGAGTATGCACTTTAAGCCCATATTGATTATATAATTGTATCCTGAATATGTTTTCATAAACAGCTAAAATAACAAAACTTGTGTCACTGTCCAAATATTTTTGGGCTTAACTGTATGTTTTCACTTGTATGAATATCACAGATCTGACGTTCTACCCCAAATTCAAAACGCCCAAGCACAGTGTTGTGGTTCTTTGTAGCTTTGACTAGACTCTATACGTCTGCTCTGAGGTAAATTTGATTATGTCCAACATATTTTAACAAAATGCAGCCGACTTTATTGCGGTGGAAACATTGATATTTCTCAGAGCTTTTATTTGTTTACAGCGTTAGCATGTTAGCAGCAGAGCTAACTAATGGAGCTACTGTCCACGAAGCTACTGGCCACTTTTTAAGGTCATCTTCTCATCCCCCCATAGTCATGGGATGTGGTATGATTATATTACTATTTATGAGGTGCAAAAAGCTGTGTTCCCGCATTTTTGATGACGAAGTCATTGTTTTTTAACATGGAATAGTGTCCCATTTCAGTGACAACAATATGTTCTAAACTAGTACTGGAAGTTTTTTATTTTTTTTTTTATTTTGTTTTGTATACTTTATTGATACCTAGAGGGGAAAATTGATGTCTTGTCAAAGACTGTCCCAACACTATGCCCGTTTTGACACCCCATCATCTGTGTCCAACTCCCCCCCTCCCTCCAGCTCCACTGCCTCCACGATCCCTACTTCATCAAAGGCGCCCCCGCCCCTCCCCCCCTGCCCTTGTCATCAGTGAGCAGGACGTGCTCAAACAGTTCTCCAGACTGAACCCGCGCAAGGCCCCCGGTCCGGATGGCGTGTCTCCCTCCACCCTGAGACACTGTGCGAAAGAGCTGGTGTAACAGAGTCAGAATTTAGCCTTTTTGAATTTCTTTAAAATAGATGTGCTTTTCATTTTTACATAGTTTTTGGAGCCTCCTGGTGGTTTTATTTCGCAGCTGCATAGATAGTTTTCTTTGCACACGGCACTTACCCCAGCAGAGAAAAAGATTTTCATTGCTGGAGGTAAGTGCAATGTAATAGAGCTGTTGCTATATTTATACTTTAAATGTTGTTAAGCCATGCATACAAAGGTTTATATCTTGTAGAGTGGTCATGAGCATTACTACCATGTATTTACGAAGTTTTGGATTATTCTAAGTAAAAATAGTAACTTTATTGTCGAGTGAATGTGTGACCACGTTGAATGAACAGCTAGTCAGTTATTGCTAGTGCAGCATTCTTCTGTATGGTTTGCTGTCATTTCATTTTGTTAAGATATTCATTTTCTTTTACTGTCCGTGTGCAGATCGTGACATATGCAGCTGCAGACTGTTTACTGTGTGCTTTTTCTGATACTTGACCAGGTAGGCTTTGTTTTATATGGTTTTTTATATTTTTTTTTTTCTAAAGAAAAAGAGAGAAAAAGATTTTCATTGCTGGAGATCGTGACATATGCAGCTGCAGACTGTTTATTGTGTGCTTTTTCTGATACGTGACCAGAATAAAGACAGCGTGAGCAACAAGTCCCTGCCTGTGTACTTCCTGCACCAACACGAGCACGCAGAAAACCACCCACGTTACACTGGCTCCTGTCTTCACAGACATTTTTAACACCTCCCTTAAGCTATGCCACGTGCCGTCCTGCCTCAAATCCTCCACCATCATCCCTGTCCCCAAGAAGCCACGGATCACTGGACTTAACGACTACAGACCTGTAGCGCTCACCTCTGTAGTCATGAAGTCCTTTGAGCGCCTGGTCCTGCCCCACCTCAAGTCCATCACCACCCCCCTCCTGGACCCGCTGCAGTTTGCCTACTGAGCCAACAGGTCTGTAGACGACGCAGTCAACCTGGCCCTCCACTCCATCCTGCAGCACCTGGACTCCCCGGGAACCTACGCCAGGATCCTGTTTGTGGACTTCAGCTCCGCATTCAACACCATCCGCCCCGCTCTGCTCCGGGACAAGCTGTCCCTGCTCAACGTGCCTGACTCCCTCTGCAGGTGGATCACCGACTTCCTGACGGACCGGAGGCAGCATGTGCGGCTGGGAAAGACTGTCTCAGACTCTGCTAGCATCAGCACCGGATCACCCCAGGGCTGTGTACTTTCCCCCCTACTCTTCTCCCTTTATACCAACTCCTGCACCTCCAGCCACCAGTCTGTCAAGTTGATCAAGTTTGCGGACGACACCACCCTCATCGGGCTCATCTCCAACGGCGACGAGTCCGCCTACAGGAGAGAGGTGGCCCAGCTGGCGTCCTGGTGCAACAACAACAACCTGCAGCTGAACGCTCTGAAGACAGTGGAGATGATTGTGGACTTCAGGAAAGTCACAACCCCTCTGCCCCCCCTCACCCTCACAGGCTCTCCCATCACCACTGCTGATTCCTTCCGCTTCCTAGGCACCACCATCACCAGGGACCTCAAGTGGGAGCCGACCATCAGCTCCCTCATCAAAAAGGCCCAGCAGAGGATGTTCTTCCTGCGGCAGCTGAGGAAGCTCAGGCTACCCACCAAGATGTTAGTGCAGTTCTACACAGCCATCATCGAGTCCATCCTCACCACCTCCATAACCGTGTGGTACGCAGGAGCCACTGCCAGGGACAGACTAAGGCTGCAGCGCGTCGTGCGCACTGCTGAGAAGGTGATCGGCTGCAAGCTCCCATCTCTCCAGGATCTGTACATCTCCAGGACCCGGAGGCGTGCTGGCCGGATCATAGCCGATCCCTCACACCCTGGTCACGTACTGTTTGCCCCCCTCCCCTCAGGTAGAAGACTTCGGTCCATCCAGACTAAAACCTCCCGTCACATGAACAGCTTCTTCCCCTCTGCCATCAGACTACTGAACACTAAGTGACTTATTGACTCTCGTGCACTATGTACAGCAGCTCAACCAGACTCATGTCAATCATCACTGTTTTCTTCCTGCATTACCGACTGCACTATATGGTTCTCCACATTATCTGCTGCTCGCTAATATATTTTAACTGCTGACCAGTATTACTCTCTTATTCTACACTTTATTGCATGTATAGTTTATTTCTTTTATTTTATCATGTTTAATGTTGCAGCATTACACCGAGACAAATTCCTAGTTTGTTTACTACATGAACAATGGCAATAAATCTGATTCTGAGGGGAAATTGAGGGCATCCACCTGGATGGATGAAGCAGCCACGTTACGGCGCTATCCCTTTACCATTCACACACACATTCACACCTCAGGCCACTTTTAGAGTCTCCAATTAACCTAACCTGCATGTTTTTGGCCTGTGGGAGGAAACCGGAGAACTCCCGGAGTAAACCCACGCAGACACGGGGAGAACATGCAAACTCCACACAGATCACTGTTGGTCAGGGGCTGGGATTGAACCAGGGGTCCCATGGCCAAGGGTGAGTTGCTGTGCTGCCGCAGTGCTAACCACTGCGCCACCGCCCTGCCCCTAAATGTCTAAACTGCTGGCAACAAAACTGAGTACACCCCTAAGTAAGATTGCTACCATAAGTCACACAAGGCATCATGGGACCTAGGAATAAGGTGGATAACAATAAAATTAACTGCTTTCGGACACTACTGGGCTTGTTTTCGCTGCATGGTTAATGACATCATCACGTGAGACAGTAAAATGTAATAGGCTCCAGCCCCCCCGCGACCCAAAAAGGATTAAGCGGAAGAAGATGAATGAATGAATGAATATTTTAACAAAATGCAGACGACTTTATTGTGGTGGAAACATTGATATTTCTCAGAGCTTTGATTTGTGTACAGCATTAGCATGTTAGCAGCGGAGCTAACTAACGGAGCTACTGTCCACGAAGCTACTGGCCACCTTTTAAGCTCATCTTCTCATCCCTCCATAGTCATGGGATGTGGTATGATTATATTACTATTTATGAGGTGCAAAAAGCTGTGTTCCCACATTTTTGATGATGAAGTCATTGTTTTATAACAAGGAAAAGTGTCCCGTTTCAGTGACAACAATATGTTCTAAACTAGTACCGGAAGTTGCTACCATAATTCACACAAGGCATCATGGGACCTAGGAATAAGGTGGAAAACTATAAAATTACCAGCTTTCGAATACTACTGGGCTTGTTTTTGCGGCATGGTTAATAACATCATCACGTTAGACAGTAAAATGTAACAGACTAACAGTGGTAAAAAAAAAAATGAACACCTGCATGTAAGTAAATATGTATTAAATCAAATTGTTTTTGCTGAATAATTAACTATAAATACCTTAAGGTAGTTTATGCTGTGATGTGAAGCTCTTCTCTCACTGCTCCGTTGGCTGCACATTCATTATATAGGGAAGGAGTTTCTTTTTTTTCCAGCCTAATTCCTTTTCTTTTTATACTGTGCACACTAATGAAGAGAGAGAGAAACACCATTTTAATTCTCCTGTATGTCCTGTACGTATAGTAGTATTGACAATAAAATCTTTGATTTTACTGCCATTTTACTGAGTGGATATGCCTAAATCAGTGTGTCAATCATACTACATTGATGCTTATAGACATTAAAGTATGTTCCAGACAAAATAGTACGGTTTTTGGGACTTGTCTGTGTTTGCAAAAGAATAGCTTGTGGACTTATCTGTGTTTGCAAAAAAAAAGTACTAATAAATTGCCAAAAAGTAACAATGAGTTGATGTTTGATTTTTTACTTTATTATGTCTGAGATACTCATATTTCAATTGACCATGTCTTTGAAGCTGATTTGGAAATACTAACACCCATAAACCTACAGAAGAAAAAGTGTTTTCTTCTCATTTTGAATGCAACTGGACTTATCTGTTTTTGCAAAAGAACTCTGTGTGTTTTTGTGACCCACCGGGGGACTACAGATGCAAAGTAGCAGTATTGCTAAATCTGGCATACTTCCATTTGTATTAATGTTCATTAGAATGTAATGTCCCTTTCAAATAAACATTAAACTTAAACTATTGTGATACACGATATATACTCTGTGTGTGTGTGTGTGTGTGTGTGTCTCTCTCTCTCTCTCTCTCCCTCCCTTCTCTCTCTATATATATTATATATATCACAATATCTTGAGATCTCCTCTGAACCACTGTGTAAATGTAAAACCTTTGTATGACCAGTGACTGGATGACCAGTGAAGTCCAGGCTCTGATCAGAGCCCGCAACTCAGCCTTCAGAAAGAGAGACGGCTCTGTGTACAGCACTGCCAGAGCTAACCTGAGAAGAGGGATAAAACTCGCTAAGAACGCCTATAGGAGGAAGGTGGAGGGCTTCTTCTCAGACAACAACTCCCGACAGATGTGGAAAGGCATCCAGGCCCTCACCAACTACAGTGGCCAGGGCCCCCAGCATCAGATAGCAGCCTCACTCTGGCAGAGGAGCTTAACAGCTTCTTTGCCCGGTTTGAGCACACCTCCCCCCAAACCTGTACACCCTCTCCTCCCTCCGCCCCCCTCTACAGGTGCACGAGATGAGGAGGCAACTGACAGCAGTGAACCCCCGCAGAGCTGCTGGTCCAGACGACATCCCTGGAGCGGTGGTCAAAGCATGTGCAGACCAGGTGGCAGGGATCCTCACCAAGCTGTTCGACCTCTCCCTGACGCACGCCACCGCCCCCTCCTGCCTCAAAGCCTCCACCGTCATCCCCATCCCCAAAAAGGCCACAATTGACAGCCTGAATGACTACAGACCTATAGCACTCACGTCTGTAGTCACAAAATGTTTTAAGTGACTGGTGTCCCAGCACATCAGGGACCGTCTTCCCCCCTACTTTGACCCCCACCAGTTTGCCTGGTCTATGGAAGATGCCATCGCCGCGACTCTCCATAGAGTGCTGAGTCAGGAGCTATGTGAGGATGCTCTTTGTGGACTACAGCTCAGCTTTTAACACCATCATCCTGGACATCCTGATCAACAAACTGCACCTCCTCCAGAACCTCACCACCACCTGCTCCTGGATAAAGAACTTTCTCACCAATCGCCCAGAAACAGTCAGACTTGGCCCCCACCACTCCTCCACACTGTCCCTCAGCACCGGCTCCTCCCAAGGTTGCGTGCTAAGCCCTCTACTGTACTTCCTGTACACCTCTGACTGTATTCCAACCCACCCAACCACCGTCATCGTGAAGCACACAGATGACACCGACGATGATGAGAAGGCATACAGGGCAGAGGTAGAGAATCTGCTGCTGTGGTGCCAAGCAAACAACTTGGAACTGAATGTCCAAAAAACCAAAGAACTCATTCTGGACTTCAGGAAGGAACAGACAGGACCACCTCCCCCCCTCCTCATAAATGGTGACCGCGTGGAAAACGTCCCCACCCTCAGGTTCCTGGGCACCCACATCTACTCTGACCTCTCCTGGACTGTCAACACCAAGGCCCTGGTGAAGAAAGCACAGCAGCGGCTGCATTTCTTCTGTGTCCTGAGGAAGCCCATCTGGACCAGAAGCTGCTGTTGGCCTTCTATCGTTGCTCAGTGGAGAGCGTGCTCACCTACTGTCTAGGTGTGTGGTGCGCCGGCACCACGGCCAAAAACAGGAAAGCTGCGCAGAGGGTCATCAACACTGTGCAAAAAATTATCGGCAGGCCTCTGCCCCCCCTGGAAGACATCTCCAGAGCCTTCTGTTTCAGAAGGATTAAGGCCATCACAGGAGACCCCTCACATCCCGCCAACCACTTCTTTGACCTGTTTCCCTCTGGATGACGGTTCAGATCGATCAGGTCCCACACCTCCAGACTGACAAACAGTTTCTTCCCCTGGGCCATCTGAACTTCAAACAGTCAGAGGCCCCACCCCCTCCTCTGAATGTTCATATGCACAGGACTGAGGACCTTTTAATTATCACTATAACTCACCTGTCATTGCACTCCTCACTTTCATGTATATTGACCCATCCATGAAATCACTACAGTGCATATTTTCCATAATCCTTAGGCCATTTTACTCTATTATGTGTTCTGCACTCCGCACTCCTATGTACATAGTTCCACCCGCAAAGCCACTACCGTACCTCTTGTTATAAAAGGGATTTATAACAGTGAGCAGCGTGATGATGCAGCCGGCTGATGCCGTCATCACGCCGACATACATAAGGGAGGAGCCAGCCATGTTAGGTCTCTTCTGCTGGCACTCTCACTCAGGGGATATAGGAGCTCAGGGCTCAGTCATTAATGTGCTCTGAATATTAACATCATATAATAAAGTTCGAGTTCAGCACAGCATCCTCATCCGTATTCTCTGCCAGGTTTGTGGACATAACATTTGGCGACGAGAGGTAAAACCATGGAGGCATGCATGACACCCAGGGGAACCAGCAGTCCTGTGGCCAAGGTGACTGGATGCGTTTGAGATCTATATTAAAGCGTTGGACCTGGGAAAAATAGATAAAGTAAGGATGTGAGCGCTACTTGTCCACAACCTAGGCATAGAGGGTCATAGGATTCTTTACACACTTGGTCCGATGGTTTTGTATGAGGATGTTGTGAAGCTACTGGCTAACTATTTTGCTACACCAGACAGCATGATAGTACAATGGATTTGCTTTCACCAGAGACAACAAAGAGTCAATGAGTCAGTACAGCAATTCATCGCTGACCTGAGACAGTTGGCTAGCATGTGTCATTTTGGGCCGTTAGAAGATGAAATGGTGCGGGACCAGTTGGCCGAACACACATGCAACACTGGGCTACAAGCTAGGTTGCTAACAACACCAAATGACTTGACACTAGCTAGAGCAATTGAGCTAGCGCTCCAGTTAGAAGCAGCAGAGCAGTTAGCCATGGAGCTAAACCATGGCGCCCGCCAAGTAATCCAGCCCGCCCGCCAACAACGACCATTCATTCGGTAAACCCCGATGTCAATGTATATTCGTACAGCATGGTTGAATTAGATGGTGTAACTGTACCACTCCTGCTCAACGTGGCGGCGGTGCGGTCGATGTTAAACTGGGCCACAGTGAAGAAGTTTTTCCCCAACCACAAAATTAAGAAGAACCCAATGCCGCTGTACAGATACAGTAGTCACAGACTGCGCAATGTCAGAACAGTGGCACTGACTGTTTGCTGCAAGCACAAAATTCACGTTCCAGGTGACAGTACACGGTGACAACATTATGGGATGTGACCTTTCCTACAGACTGGGCTTCGCTATCAGAGACAGCGCTGGGTTTGAATGGTCCGGATGCGGCAACTGGGGCACAGCAGACCTGGATGATGACGACGTGATTAAGACCGGCATCACACCAGCTACCCCATGCTCTCAGGAGGAGAACCGCCCAGAGGGGGAGCAGCTGGACTTGCCGCCATTCCCCCCTCAGCCAGAATTGGAGCCATGGGAGAGAGAGCCCAAGCATGCAGAGAGCCCTGAAGCGCAGCAACAGCAAACGAGCATAAACACGATGCAAGACGTGGCACAGCAGAGCTCTTCAGATGGAAGACAGGAGGAACCGGACTGCTCCTGTGCCCTCACTCAACAAGCTACGGAGGTTACGACCAAGCGGACGGGTGAGGAGACCACTTCAACAAGTGACACCGGAGAGGCACCAGACACCTTCTGTACCCTCAATGAGCCTCAACCGACGATGGAGACAATGGGTGAAGGGTCCACAACGAACACAGTGACTACGGAACCGCCGCAGTACAACGGAGGTCCCAAGCCAAACAAGCACGCAAAGCCATCGGGAGCAGAATAACAATGCATGAAACCAAGTAAGGTGCCGCTCCAAGTCATGGACTGGTTTGCGTTCGCACCAGCGAGACCAGGACAGCGACTGACCGGGCCACAGCCAGCGAAACAACGGGCACCGCTGAGGATTGTAGTGAAGCTGCGAACAGCGTGCTTTCGGCTGACATACGGTTCGTTTCGGCACGCAAATCAATAGGGCTGGGAACGAGTATAATCGAAGTAAAATGGCTATTAAAATGGTAATTCCCCAGATTAAATTGGGATCGGATCGAATCGGGATTGAATCGGAATCCAATCGAATCGATTCAGAATCTCAAGAATCGGAATCGAATCGATTCTGGAAATTAGGGATCGTTCCCAGCCCTACTCAGCAGACGTTCACAAACGTAAAAATATTATATTAAAACATATTAATATTAAAAGATCGATCCGCGGATTTTGTGGATCGATATCGGCTCAGTCAAACATGTATCGATCCATATCGATATATTGATCTTTTGAACCCACCCCTACAAATCAACTACGGCATGTCCAGGTGGCTGCTCCAGACGGCGAGGCTTCGCAGGAGTTGGCTACCGCAGTGTGGGACCCAGGCCCTGGTCCCGGAGGTCCGACAGCTCCAAGGATGAGGCTGCCACGGGCCCGCCACAAAACCACTCAGGCAGAACTGTTCTCCCCATGGAAGACTGTGAGAAAAAAAGTGACTGTCTAGTAAGGAGCGCGGCCGCCAAGATGAGTGGCAGAATAATCCACTCAGCCGCGCTGGGTTGAGTGGCGAGCCACCTGCTAACCCTAGTTAAGACTGTGGATTGTTGTTTATGCCAAATTGGGGAGGGTTATGATTTATTAAAGTGTTCTGTGTTTTTCCAAGGTGAGGGTGAATGTTATAAAACGGATTTATAACAGTGAGCGGTGTGATGACGCAGCCAATATACATAAGGGAGGATCCGGCCATGTCAGGTCTCTTCAATTCAACTTTATTTGTACAGCGCCATTTCACAACAACAGTCATCTCATAGCACTTTCAACTGTAGGGGGGACCCCCACAGTTGCAGAAAGACCCCAGCAATCAGGTGATCCCCTGTGAGCAAGCACTTGGCGACGGTGGAGAGGAAAAACTCCCTTTTAACAGGAAGAAACCTCCAGCAGAACCAGGCTCAGGGAGGGGAAGTCATCTGCTGTGACTGGCTGGGAGGTGAAGGGACAGAGAAGATGAAAAGAACAGACATGTAGAGAGCAAACAGCACGATGGGGACTCAGTCTATGGGAGAGAACAAACAGATGCTAATGACCAGCAAAAAAAAAAAAAAAATATTTCATTGAGAGTGAAGAAAGGAGTGAGGCCCAGTGCATTATTGGAGGTCCCCCGGCTGACTAAACCTATTAGCAGCATAACTAAGGGAGGGTTCAGAAACACATGATCCCTCCCTAATTGTAGGCTATATCAAAAAGGTAGGTTTTAACCCTATTCTTAAAAACAGAGATCGAGTCTGACTCCCAAATCCAGATTGGCAGCTGGTTCCACAGGAGAGGAGCTTGATAAGTGAAGGCTCTGCCTCCCATTGTACTTCTGGAGATTCTAGGTATTACAAGTAATCCTGCATTTTGGGAGCATAGTGCTCTGTTAGGATAATACGGTAGTATCAGATCTTTTAAATAAAAGGAGCCTGATTGTTTAGAGCTTTGTAAGTAAGAAGAAGGATTTTAAACTTAATTCTAAACTCTATGGGAAGTCAGTGAAGGGAGGCCAGAACCGGAGAGATATGATCTCTCTTTCTAGTACCTGTTAAAACTCTTGCTGCAGTATTTTGGATCAGCTGAAGACTTTTTAAAGATGTTTTAGGACAACCTGATAATAAAGAATTACAATAATCTAATCTTGAGCTAACAAAAGCGTGGATCAGTTTCTCAGCATCACTCTGAGACAAGATGCTCCTAATCTTGGCAATATTACGCAAATGATAGAAGGCAGTCTTAGAAACAAATTTAATATGTGAATTGAAGGACAGATCTTGATCAAAAATAATTCCAAGGTTCCTCACAGAGCTATTAAGAGAAAGAGTAACCGCATCCAAACTGAAAGTTTGATTTGGAAAGGTATTTCTAAGGTTTTTTGGACCAACAAGAATGACTTCAGTCTTATCAAAATTTAACAGCAGGAAATTACAAGTCATCCAGGCTTTCATTTCCTTAAGACAGGCTTCCAACTTGGCTAATTGATTACTATCATCAGGCTTCACTGACAGGTATAATTGTGTATCAATCTTCTGACGGCACTCTCACTCAGGGGATATAGGAGGTCAAGCTCAGTCATTAATGTGCTCTGTATATTAACATCATGTAATAAAGTTCGAGTTCCAGCAAAGCATCCTTGTCTGTCTTCTCTATCAGGTTTGTGGACATAACACCTCTGTATATACCAATGGGATATTTATTATTTTTACTTTTACCTTTACCTCAGTCGTATGGTTAACCGTGTGTTCTGCAGCTGTTTTATTTCAAATTCTTCTCTCTTACTTTATAGCGCAGTAGCCTAGTGGATCACCCACAATTTTGCTGTGCTGTACAACTGTACAATGGCAATAAAGCCTATTGTATTCTGTTCTATTCTAAAATGACACCAGCATGATAACAGAAACAGACCTATGTGTTGCATTATTTTTAATTGCATAAAAAGGGGGGGGGGGGAAATTAAGTTAAATTTAGCAAACTTGATTGAACCAGTCAGACAACTCCACTCATAAATTTGCAACAAATCAAAATAAATAATAGTAGGCCTTACTATTATGGCCTGTAATGAACACAATAAAAAGTGCATTAAGAAAGAATTCTAGAGAAATATATTTTAAAACCATATAAATTAAAATCCACGTTTTCTGTTTGGTCATGTTTTTAACAGTAAGGGCCATGTTCTTGGCAGTATAATTTGTGACCACAGTTATAATCTCTTTCCATTTTGCACTTTTGTTGTATGGGATAAATTTTCCAAATGAAGAAGCCATATACAGTGATCCCTCACTTATCGCGGTTAATGGGTTCCAGAACCGACCGCGAAAAGTGAAAAACCGCGAAGTAGCGTCACCCCCCTTTGTGGAATTCCAGGCTGATCTCGTTAGTTTTTTGATACATAAAATAATGTATAAATAATATAAATAATACGTACGTTCATTCTCTCACTCTCTCTCTCTCGGGAGAGAGAGAGAGCGAGAGAATGAAAAGAATCTCGCGAGAGTGCATCTCTCGCGAGATTCCCGAGCCGAGTCAACACGAGAACAAAATCTAGAGTCGGGAGCGATCTCTTAGGGGGGAGATGCTGGCCAGCGAATCAGAGAGGTGGATTTTGAGTTGTGCGGGCTCTCCGTGTTGATACGTGATGTTCTAATGTATTTTTTCTCAATTTTGAATTTTTGATGAATATTTTTGAAAAATCCGCGATGCACTGAGGGTACGAAAGGTGAAGCGCGAAGTAGCGAGGGATCACTGTAGTCATTTTCTGAGGGCTGGTTTCTTTATTTTTTGTAGGGGCTACCTGGGATGTTGAGAGTGGATTTTAATGCATTCTTCTTATTATAGTGGACAACATCTCAAGTGGTGAAATTAGTGGTAGTGCAACATAATTTACACAAAAAATGTATTTTGTTCAGTTTCTACCCTCTGAAGTCCAAACAACCGTCAGAGAATGGAGCTGGTGCTTTTTTCTCCTTTCGTTCAAGTCTGCTTCCACTGCAACTGGTGTGTGCATGTGTGCCATTTCATTTTGTTGCACCTTTCCCCACACTCTTCCAATGTTGCTAGATTGTACATAATAAACAAGCATCTTTGCTCCACAAAAACAGGCTCAAAAGAAGCAGTTTCTAAAGAAAATTGCAGGAAAAAAACAGAAATGGCAACGACCCTGAAATGAAACATGGCAAGGGGAGGCGAGGGGGAAGGGGGTGCCTGAGTGCAGCTGTGTGAGAAAGAAGAGAGAAGCTGACAGCTTACACTGCCGCAACAATGCTTGATATACATGATAAAGGCATACAGTATACATCACAGATAGTAGACTATATTGATATAATGAATATACTTTGGATATCGCTCAGCCCTAGTAGGGACTATGACTGGTAAAGGCAGTGAGTTGGCTGAAATGATAGAGACAAGAAAGGTAGGTATACATTGTGTTCAAGAAACCAGATGGAAGAGAAACAAGGCTGGGCGCATTGGAGTTGGACTTAAACTGTTATTTATAAAAACGTATATACAGTGCTGTGAAAAAGTGTTTGCCCCTTCCTGATTTCTTATTTTTTTGTATGTTTGTCAGACTTAAATGTTGCAGATCATCAAACAAATTTAAATATTAGACAAAGATAACACAAGTAAACACAAAATGCAGTTTTTAAATGAAGGTGTTTATGATTAGCAACAATGCTCTGCACTGTGTGTGTTTATATATTTACATACTTATTCCATCTAGCTACAATGCTCTGCACTGGGTGTGTTTATATTTATATATCTATATATTTATTCCATCTAGCTACAATGCTCCGCACTGTGTTTTTATATATCTACATATTATTCCATCTAGCTACATTGCTCCGCTCATCGAAGATAATATTTTGGATTTGGAATCTCGGTCGAGACGGAACAACTTGAGGCTGGTGGGTCTTCCAGAGGAATCAGAAGGTCGGGACGCATGTTCCTTTCTGGAAAAGTGGATTCCGGAGGTGCTGGGCAGCGCGGAGTTGCAATCAGCAGTGGTTCTGGAAAATGCACACCGTATTGGCCCACGGAGAGATAAGGGACCGCCGAGGACCTTAATTATGAAGTTTCTCAGCAACAGAGACAGGATGAAGATCTTCAACGCTGCACGAGCTAAAGGAGAGATTAAACACCAGGACCAGCAGGTGCGGTTCTACCCAGATTTGGCCACAGGAATCCAACAATTGAGGAAGCAGTTTGATCCCATACGTAAGGAGCTGCACAACCTTGGGATTCGTCATGGTGTAATCTATCCTGCGAGACTGTTGACCACGTATGAGGGCAGAACCCACATCTTCAAGACCCCAGAGGAAGCGCAGGAGTTCATCAAGAAGATCAAAGAAAAAGAAGAGACTGGTGGGAGCTAAGCATGAACAAAATATAAGGTAGAATAATTAAGCATTTGCACAGCCATCTGACTGACTTGAAGTAAATAGCAAGTTTACAAAATATAGATTGTATTATATATTAAAAAAAACAAACAAAACAAAACAAAAAAAAAACTATGATGTACAAAGTTGCTAAAAATTTTGGAGTTAAGTTGGAAAACTACAGAGGAGAGTTAATGTTACGTCATTAAAAGCAGTAGAGTTAGGGTGATTGGGAGGATGAAGGAGGAGTGGCTTAGGCTGTTCCCCGTGGATGTGGAACGGTCGATGGCTATATCGGGAGACGGAATTTTTCTTTTGATTTTGGGGGGTTTGCCACAAGTGTGGGAAGGGGGAATTTGTTTGTGTGTAGTTTGTAGGATGAATGTTCAACCACTCATGTTTTTGCTTCTCTGTATGAGCATGTTTACACTACAAGGTAATCCCAAACTCTCTATTGATCATAAACCAAAGCGTTAATCTTAATTTAACTTCATGGAATTGCAGAGGTCTACAAAATTTAAAAAAACTTAAACAAGTTATGAATAAAATAAAAGACATGGGTTCAAAAATTGTGTTTTTACAAGAAACTCATCTAATAGAGGAGGATATAAAAAGAATTAGGAGTAGATGGCAAGGAAATGTCTTCACTTCATCATTTTCATCCCGGGCCAGGGGAGTTATGACTCTCATACATAAATCAGTCCCTTTTCAAGTGAAAAATGTAATTGGAGACAAATTTGGAAGATATGTAATCATTCAAGGTTCTTTGCTATTAGAAAATATAAATCTTGTGAACTTATATGGTCCCAATATAGATGATCAAAAGTTCTTTGCTAATTTATTTCTTATCTTATCATCACTTACAGGGCAACATATAATAGCAGGGGATTTTAATTGTACATTGAATCCAGGTATAGATAGATCAACAGGACTGGATTGTACGCACATTGGATGTAGGATGACTATTAATCATTTTATGAAAGAATTGAGATTGTTAGATATATGGAGAGAAATGAAACCACAAGTTAAAGCCTATTCTTGTTATTCCAGTACCTACAAGACATTCTCACGTATTGATTATTTTTTGATTTCCACAGAATTAAGGTCCAAGATTCAAAACTGCTTTTATGATAACATCGTGATCTCTGATCATGCACCCTGCTGTCTAATATATGTAGATAAAAAAATTGACAAAGGAATCAGGTAGATGGCAATTTCAGCATAAATGGCTTCAGGATGAGGAATTTGTCAAGTATATAGAAAAACAGATAGATGAGTTCTTTGACATCAATACTACACAAACATCAGCATGTGTAAAGTGGGAGGCTTTCAAAGCTTTTATTAGGGGAAATATTATAAGTTATACAGGTTCAAAATCTAGGAAGACTCGAGAGGAGAGAGCCAAATTGGAACATAAAATAAAAAGTCTTCAGGAAAAAGTGTATGCAGGAAGTGATCCAAGGTTGGAGAATGAATTACTGATTTTGAGAGCTGAATACGACAAAAAATCAGCGAATAGAGCTGCCTCGAGTCTTCTAAGATTGAAACAATCTTTTTATGAACAAGGTGAAAAATCAGGAAAATTATTGGCATGGCAGATTAAACAATTAGAAATTAAAACACCAATTACCAGTATTATAAGTAACGGACAGGTAGTTATAGATCCTTTAGAAATTACCAGAGCCTTTAGAGATTACTATGAAAAATTATATGATACCAAAAATGAATCTGATTTAACAAAACTAAATGGGTTCTTGAACGAACTATCTATACCGTGTATTCCAAATGAAAACAGGGAGATATTGGAGTCTAAAATTAGTCAAGAAGAAGTTGGGCTAGCCATTGATAATATGAAATCAGGAAAAAGTGCAAGACCAGATGGTCTTCCAGTTGACCTTTATAAAAAAATTAAGAATAAATTAATAAAACCTTTTTTGGAAATGGTTTTAGAAGCATTTCAAAATAATTTACCATCATACATGAACAATGCCTTAATTATACTGCTGCCAAAACCAGGTAAGCCCTCTAATAAATGTGAAAATATGAGACCAATAAGCCTATTAAATGCCGACCTTAAGATAATCTGTAAAATTTTAGCAAGACGAATACAAGAAATTTTACCAAATATTATTAATCGAGATCAGAATGGCTTTATAAAGGGAAGACAAGGCTTCCATAATGTAAGAAGACTATTTAATATTATTTACTTTAATAAAGAAGCACCGGATACAGCTCTCCTATCACTGGACGCCGAAAAGGCCTTTGATAGAGTTGAATGGCCCTTTCTTTTTGAAGTCTTACAAAGGTTTGGACTTGGAAATAATTTCATAAAATGGGTTCAGATAATATACAATAATGCTACAGCAGAAATCCTAACAAATAACAATATTTCAAAATCAATAAAAATCAATAGAGGATGTCGACAAGGCTGTCCACTTTCACCCTTACTGTTTACTATGGCAATTGAACCTTTAGCGATAGCGATACGTTTACATTCACAAATATATGGAATTAAAGTTGGACCAACAGAACATAAAATCTCCCTGTACGCCGATGACATAATTTTGTTTATGTCGAATCTAAAAAAATCAATTCCAACCTTGTTGAATTTAATAAAGAATTTTGGGGAAATATCAGGATATAAAATAAATAAAACTAAATCTTCAGTATTAATGCTAAATGAGACCCAGAGAAATTACCCAGACCCTGAGGTAAATCAATTCAATGTTGTAAATCAGTTTAAATATTTAGGAATCCAAATTGTGCCTAAGCTAGAATCAGTCGCCAGTGTCAACTATGAAGCCTTAATGTCAGATATCAATGAGTTAACTCAGAGATGGATGTCACTACCAATGTCAATGATCGGGAGAATCAATATACTTAAAAGTAATATTTTACCTAAAATACTTTATTTATTTCAATACATTCCCTTACCACCACCTTTAGATTTATTCTCAAGAATTAAAAAAAAGTTAGTGGAATTTATATGGAACAACAGGAGGGCTAGATTACGTCTGTCTTTATTATATTTACCATTTGATCGTGGAGGTCTGAAATGTCCAAACTTTATGTTGTATTATTGGTCGGCACAACTGAGGTCTATGACATATTATTTTTCATCAAATGATCTCCCTCACTGGACTGAAATGGAATCATACAATTTACCTTTACCTCTTCCCATATTCATATACTCAGATTCGGCAAAAAAATTACAAAAACAAGTTAAAAATCCATTTGTAAAGCATATGATCAAAATATGGTGTGAAGCTAAAAACTATTTAAAAGAACCACAGTTATTGTCACAATTTAGTCCAATTTGGGGTAATCAATATTTTAAACCAGGGAGAGCGGACGCTGTATTTAAAGTATGGAATTTAAAAGGGATACAAAAGATTCAGGATTTATAGTTGCCATGTGCAGATAACATAATGTCTTTTGAAGAGCTGAGGATCAAATTTAATCTCAATAGAACACATTTTTTTAAATATCTTCAACTTAGAAACTTTATTCGATCAAATCAAAATAAAGCTCTCACTCGACCTATTTATTCATCCTTGGAAAAAATGTTGATGAAAGATAGTAAAAGAAAGGGTATTATTTCAGAGTTTTATAACTCATTGACACTATCTTCAAGTGAAAATTCACTGAAAAGATTAAACTACTGGAAAGAAGACCTGCAAACTGAAATTTCAGAGGAACAATGGGAATTGGCTTGTACAGAAGCTCAAACCAAATCAATAAATGTACGTCTTAAATTGATACATTTCAAATGGTTAATGCGGATGTATGTTACACCGGAGGAGTTAAATAGATATAACAAAAATATACCAGATACGTGCACAAAATGCATGGAAAGTAAAGGAACCCTATTTCATTGTGTATGGGAATGTAGATTAATAAGAATGTTTTGGGAAGAGGTGAGGGTAACAATTGAAAAAATAATCTCAAAACATATCATATTGAATCCTAAACTGTTTTTGTTGGGTCTGTACCCAGAAAAGCATAATTTTAATAAAAGTGAAAGAACATTCATAGACCTCAGTTTGCTTAATGCCAAAAAAATGTATTGCACTATTATGGAAAAAGACTCATAGACCAGATGTGACTCAGTGGTTAAGACAGATGTTAACAAACATTCCATTAGAAAGAATAACATATATACTGAAATCAAAGGAAATTGTGTTTGAGAATATATGGAGACCTTTTATTGATTATGTAAAAAATTTAAACATAACTCTTGAAGAAGAAGGTGAATGATGTGTGTGGACCTTGTAAATTCCAAACTGGTGAACATAATATGTATACTTATGTATTGGATTGTCTAGACTAAACAGAGGAGCATTGTTGAAGATTTGATTTTGTTGGTGGTTGTTGGTGTTTTTAGTGTATTTTTTTTTTGTAGTACTTTAGTGTTAGTGTTTGAGTGTTTGTATCATGTTTGTTAAAAAAAAAAAAAAGGTTCAATAAAGATATTGTGGAAAAAAAAATGTGACCCAAAATGAAGCAAGACATTGTTGATTTTATGCAAGACATTTTAAGACATTTTCGACAATGACCATGCTGAACTAGGGCCATCACTTAAGGAGGAAGAGGAGTGCTGGTATCTTCCCACGTATGCCAAACCAAATAAGGCTCGTCTTTGATTTGCGTGTATGCCATAATGGAGTCTCTCGAAATGACATGCTTCTCTATGGGCCCAACCTCAGTAACAACCTGCTGGGTGTGCTGGTGAGGTTCCATCAGGATTGAGTGGCAATCACTGCTGACATCAAGCAGATGTTCCATTGTTTCTTACTTTGAGAGAGTTATGGGAACTTCTTGCACTTCCTTTGCTACAAGAACAACGACATGAATGAACCAGTGGTTGAGTACATGTACATGTTTTTGGGAACACCCCTTCACCAGCTGTGGTGATCTGTGGGTTCAGACAGATAGCCAAGATCAAGAAGGTGAGGACTCCATGACAAAGCAGTTTGGAGAAAGACCTTTCTATGTTAACAACAGCCTAGTCTAATTCCCATCAGGCTCTCAAAAAAGACCACGAAACAATGACTGCATTCAGCCTGAAGTTACACAAGATTGCTTCCAACAGCAATGTAATGCAGAAAGTCCTGAAGGAGAACCTTTGAGCATTTTGTGGATTTCAGTTAATTATCATTTACATTGATGCATCGCCACATTGCACTGATATGTAGCCAGGTTGGACAATATAGCTTTTTAAAAAATGTATCATGATAAAATTTCTCTATATCACACTATGCGATATACAATATAATATACAGTATATTTAATGCACTTAAAATTCTTTAAAATTTGGTTTTAAATACAATCAGAATTCCCCTCATGGATCGTCACCTTATCGTGGTGGTGGATTTGCATGCCCCAGTGATCCCAGGTGCTATGTTGTCCAGGGCAATTTGCCTCTGATAGGGTCACCCAAGGCAAACTGGTCCTGGGTGAAGGGCCAGACTGAGAACGATCCAACAGACTCATGATAAATTCTACATCAAGGATTCAGTGTACCCCGCCCGGTATGGGGTTACCGGGGCCCCACCCTGGAGCCAGGCCTGGGGGATGGGCTCGATGGCTAGCGTCTGGTGGCCGGGATTCCACCCATGGGACCCGGCCGGGCTCAGCTCGAAGGAGTTACATGGGTCTGCCCTCCAGTGGGCTCACCACCTGCAGGAGGGATCATGGGGGTCCGGTACTATGTGGATTAGGTGGCGGTCAAAGGCGGAGATCTTGGCGGACTGATCCCAAGCTTTCTAAACTGACTTTTGGGAAGTGGAATGTCACCTCTCTGGTGGGGAAGAAGCCTGAGCTGGTGTACGAGGTTGAGAGATACCGGCTAGACATAGTCGGCCTCATCTCAACACACAGCTCCGGTTCCGGAACCAGTCTCCTGGAGAAGGGCTGGAGTTTGGCCTTTTCTGGAGTTGCCCCAGGCGAGAGGCGACAAGCAGGGGTGGGTATTCTTGTATCCCCCCACCTTGCTGCCTCCATATTGGAGTTTTCTCCAGTGGATGAAAGGGTTGCTTCCCTGCGCCTTCGGGTTGGGAAATGGGTCCTGACCATCATTTGTGCCTATGCACCAAATGATGTTTCAGAGCACCCACCCTTTTTGGAGTCTCTGACTGGGGTGCTGGAGGGTGCACCTCTTGGAGACTCCATTGTCCTACTGGGGGACTTCAATGCACACGTGGGCAACAACAGTGAAACCTGGAGGGGGGTGATTGGGAGGAACGGCCTGCCCAATCTGAACCCGAGTGGTGTTCAGTTATCGGACTTCTGTGCTAACCACAGTTTGTCCATAACGAACACCATGTTCAAGCATAAGGTGTCTATATGTGCACCTGGCACCAGGACACCCTAGGTCGCAGGCCGATGATCAATTTTGTTATTGTGTCATCAGACCTGCGACCAAGGTTGGTCGCAAGGTTGGTTCCAAGGTTGTCACAGCCAGGAGCGGCACTGGGGTTAAGCTCCCAGTGCTCATAAAATGCTCCTTACGGCGTGCGTCTCGAAAAGCCTCTGACAACTAAGTCCAACTCCTAGCCTGCCCATGTGGTTTAGTCTCTAAGCCCGGCGGAACTGCTTTTACTAATAGGAGAAGGGGCGAGGGCGGACCTCTGGCGCCTTAAAACCAGATGCTTCGGGTAGATGGTGGCTCGTCAACCTGGGAAGGTAGCCCATCTAGGGGAAGGTAAACCCTGATTACAAACCTCCGCTGCCTTGCGGCACACCCGGTCACGGGAAAGGCTTCGGGAGTCAACCCTGAGGAAAAATCCGGAGTTGAAGCGCCTAAGGCAGTTCTCTGTTGTGCTCAACATCGCTCTGGCAGCTCCTGCGACGGCGCTGGTGCCAAACTATAGCAGCCCTGCTGTTCCTTTGGATTCATCAGTGACGTGGAGAGGGGGGACATGCTGCATGGGTAACATCTTGTCCTCCATATCTTCCTGCCCCGGCTTGAATCCTACCAACGCCCAACGCTGGAAGGTAGAACACCGGTGCGCATCGGCCTGTTCAGCCACAGGCGGTGCTGTTCCAGCAGAGTAGAAGTTTAGGATTCTCTTCCATGGTCATCATAGACCGACGGAGGCCGACGAGAGACCTGCGACCGTATGTCTTGGACACTCGGGTAAAGAGAGGTGCAGAGCTGTCAACTGATCACCACCTGGTGGTGAGTTGATCCAATGGCAGGGGAGGATGCCATTCAGACCTTGTAGATCCAAACGTATAGTGAGGGTGTGCTGGGAACGTCTGGCTGAGGCCCCTGTCCGGGAGGTCTTCAACTCCTACCTCTGGAAGAACTTCAACCACATTCCGAGGGAGTCTGGAGACATGCAGTCTGAATGGGCTATGTTCTCCACCTCTGTTGTTGAAGCGGCGGCCCAGAGCTGCGGCCGCAAGGTGGTCGGTGCATCTCATGGTGGCAACCCCCGAACCAAGTGGTGGACACCAGTGGTGAAGGGGGCCATTAAGCTGAAGAAGGAGTCCTATCAGGCTTGGTTGGCTTGTGGGATTCCCGTAGCAGCTGAGGTGTACCGGCAGGCCAAGCGGAGTGCAGCTTGGGTGGTTGCTGAAGCACAAACCTGGGTAAGGGAGCAGTTCGGTGAGGCCATGGAACAAGACTTTCGGTCGGCCTCGAAGAGATTCTGGCAAACTGTCCGGTGGCTCAGGAGGGGGAAGGAGCTCCCTGTCCACACTGTGTATGGTGCGGATGGGACGCTGTTGACTTCAACTGGGGATATCATCGGGCGGTGGAAGGAATACTTCGAGGATCTCCTCAATCCCACTGATACGCCTTCCACAGAGGAAGTAGGGCTTGTGGACGAGGGGGATGACTTGCCTATCACAGGGGCTGAGGTCGCCAAGGTGGTTAAAAATCTCCTTGGTGGCCGGGCCTCGGGGGTGGACGAGATTTGCCCTGAGTACCTCAAGGCCCTGGATGTTGTTGGGCTGTCATGGTTGACACGCCTCTGCAACATTGCGTGGAGTTCGGGGGAAGTGCCTTGTTGTACCGGTCTGTTGTGGTGAAGAGGGAGCTGAGTTCTAAGGCAAAGCTGTCAATTTACCAGTCAATCTACGTTCCTACTCTCACCTATGGTCACGAGCTTTGGGTAACAACCGAAAGAACGAGATCGCGGATACAAGCGGCTGAAATGAGCTTTCTCCGAAGGATTGCTGGACTCACCCTCAGAGATAGGGTGAGGAGCTCAGTCATCTGGGAGAGGCTCAGAGTAGAACTGCTGGTCCTCCACATTGAAAGGAGTCAGTTGAGGTGGTATGGGCATCTGATTAGGATGCCTCCTGGACACCTCCCACTTGAGGTGTTTTGGGAACATCCCCCGGGGCAGACCCAGGACTCGGTGGAGAGACTATGTCTCCCAGCTTGTCTGGGAATGCCTTGGTATCCTCTCTGAAGAGCTGGAGCAGGTGGCTGGGGAGAGGGAAGTCTGGGCTTCTCTGCTTGAACTGCTGCCTCCGCAACCCGGACCTCCGGAAAAGCGGTAGAAGATGGATAGATGGATGGATGGACAATCAGAATTCACATTCAGTGCATATACCACGTTTCACTGTCTCCCATTCTGCCCACTTTCACCCAGTATGTCACATGCCACACTAGAGACAATAAAACACTGGATTTGTTCTACGCAAACACTAAGGAGGCGTACACCTCATCACAACTCCCCCCACTTGGGAGATCGGATCACAACTTGGTTCATCTCCGACCGGTGTACAAACCCCTAGTGCACAGACAACCTCCGGCCATGCACACTGTGGAGTTATGGTCTGAGGAGACAATGGACACTCTAAAGGACTGTTTTGAAGCCACTGCCTGGAAGCAGCTCTGCGATCCACATGGTGAGGACATCGATGGCCTCATTCACACCTTCACGGGCTACCTCAGCTTCTGTGTGGACAAATCCGTTCCCACCAAGACCATACGGCGTCACTCAAACAACAAACCCTGGATCAACCCTGAGATAAAAACACTTCTGAGAGAGAAGAAGAGGATCTTCAGGTCGGGGAACAGGGAGATGCTGAAGTCCGTACAGAGGGAGCTGAGGAGAAAGATCAGAGAAGGCAAGGACAGCTTCAGGAAGAAGATGGAGGACAAGCTGCAACAGAGCGACATCAGCGGGGTCTGGAGAAACCTCAAAACCATCTCGGGGCTCCAGAATACCTCCCCCCAGGCCACGGGGGGGCAGGGAGTGGGCGAACAACCTGAATCTGTTTTTCAATAGATTTGACCAACCGCCCTCCCCCCTGTCTGCACAACAACCACTGCTGCCTCTAAGAAATCAAGTCCTGCTACCCACTCCCCACTCCACCGACACCCCCCCCACTCCCAACACACAGCCCCCCATCCTGACCCTGACCAAGACCCAGGTGAGGACGGAGCTGAGGAAGATCAAGGCGAGGAAGGCGTCGGGACCGGACGGCATCAGCGCAAAGCTCCTCAAGTCCTGTGCAGACCAGCTGTGTGGGATTGTGACGTATATCTTCAACATGAGCCTGAAACTGGGGAGGGTACCACAGCTGTGGAAAACATCTTGTGTGGTACCTGTACCAAAAACTTCCCACCCCAAAGACCTGAACAGCTTCAGACCGGTGGCCTTGACGTCCCACTTGATGAAGACCCTGGAGAGACTGCTCCTTGCTCATCTCCGCCCCCTGGTGGAACCAGCGATGGATCCACTCCAGTTCGCCTACCAGCATGGCATTGGGGTGGAGGATGCGGTGATCTTCCTCCTTCACCGTTCTCTGTCCCACCTGGAGAAGCCCGGGAATATGGTGAGGATCATGTTCTTTGACTTCTCCAGTGCTTTCAACACCATCCAACCGATGATCCTGAAGGACAAGCTGCTGCGCGCAGGGGTGGACCAGCACCTGTCATCATGGATCCTGGACTACCTCACGAACCGGCCTCAGTTTGTGAGAACCCGGGACTGTGTTTCCGACACGATCATCAGTAGCACGGGGGCCCCCCAGGGAACGGTGCTGGCTCCCTTCCTGTTCACTCTTTATACTGCGGACTTCTCACACAACACAACACATTGCCATCTACAGAAGTTCTCTGATGACTCTGCGATCGTTGGTCTCATCTCCAGCGGAGATGAAGCTGAGTACAGAGGGCTTATCCAGGACTTTGTGGACTGGTGCCATCGGAACTGCCTCCAGATCAACGCAAGGAAAACTAAGGAGCTGGTGGTGGACTGCCGCAGGCATGGGCAGCCCCTCACAGCACCAGTAAATATACAGGGAACAGACATCGAGATGGTGACATCCTACAAGTACCTGGGTATTCATCTGAACAATAAACTAGACTGGTCACACAATACTGACGCACTCTACAAGAAGGGACAGCACAGGCTGTTCCTGCTGAGGAGACTCAGGTCTTTTGGTGTACAAGGGGCGCTGCTGAAGTCATTCTATGACACGGTGGTGGCATCAGCCATCACTTTTGGAGTGGTCTGCTGGGGCAGTGGCATTACTGCAGCCGATAGGAAGAGACTGAACAAACTGATTAAGAAAGCTAGCTCTGTCCTGGGGCAACGCCTTGATCCGATGGAGGAGATAGGAGAGAGAAGGACGGTGGCTAAACTGTCATCTCTGCTGGAGTCCGAGTTCCACCCTATGCAGGACATACTGGATGCACTGAGGAGCTCATTTAGCAGCAGACTACATCATCCCAGGTGCACAACCGAGAGGTTTCGTAGGTCCTTCCTACCAACGGCTGTCAGACTGTACAACCTAAGCAGGGCTGCTCGCAGAGATAGCAAAAAGACGTAACAAACTAATAGTTTTTTTTGAATGCAAAAGATGCAATAGACTTACACAATGGTCCTCTCCGGCATACAACTAGGAACATACCGGTCGCTATGGAGGGTGAGAATATGTATGGGCACATAATGATACCATGTAGGATAACTAAATAGACGGTTATGCTGTTTCATCCCACCTAGCAACAATGCTCTGCACTGTGTGTGTTTATATATTTACATATTTATTCCATCTAGCTACAATGCTCTGCACTGGGTGTGTTTATATTTATATATCTATATATTTATTCCATCTAGCTACAATGCTCAGCACTGGGTGTGTTTATATTTATATATCTACATATTATTCCATCGAGCTACATTGCTCCGCACTGTGTGTGTTTATATACTTGCATATTTATTCCACCTAGCTGCAATGCTCCGTACTGTGGGTGTTTATATATTTACATATTTATTCCATCTAGCTACAATGCTCTGCACTGTGTGTTCATATATTCATATATTTATTCCATCCAGCTACAATGCTCTGCACTGTGTGTCTGTGTGTGTGTGTGTGTGTGTGTGTGTATATATATATTTTATAGTAATATGTACATATGTATATTAGCTGCTCTTGCTTGCTTGTTTTTTTTTGTTTGTTTGTTTTTTCTTGCCTTCTGATTGTTGCTCTGAGTGTTGCTATCCCTGTGCTGTTGCAATCCTGGAATTTCCCCGTTGTGGGACTAATAAAGGCTTATCTTATCTTATCTTATCTTATATGAGTGGTGAAAGTCAAGAAAATGTCTAATTGCAATTAATCTCCAAAATTAGCTTATTAATCAAGAATAATCACTGACATTTTTTCTATTTAATGTACTTTAAATTGGTAATTTTTGCACATGTTTTATTCTTATTAGCATGGGAGTGGGCAAATGTTCTTGCTTTTTACAAGTGCAGGTTTATTATTATGTCATGAGGTCTGCCCGTCTGTCCATCCATCCGTTCATATGCGTTTGTCTGGCTAACTCCTGTTCTTTGCACACAATGTTTGTACTGTGGAAACCTGGGGAGAGCCTAATTGTTTACCTCCTTAGACAGGAACAAAGGACGAGAAGAGTACCTTTTGTGTGTAGGAAGTTTCTAGATACCCTAGTGAGATAACAGGGAGGTGTTGCAGCTGAATGGAAGATCAGCTTTTGTGTGTGAGAAGAGTCTAGAAGAATGTCATAGTATTTAACAGAAGAGCCTCTGCTTGAATGTCATTCTGTCTATGCTTCTTGTGTGAGTCGTGTAATAAACCGTCTGAACCAAATCCGCCTCTTCATTTACACGCTCCACACTGGTGACCCAAGACGAATCATGGAACACGATGGAAGATCCCCGGAGCCAACCTCGACGGAAACCCCCAGCTTCGCGTGCGCTGTCGCGATCAAGCTACCGGATTTTTGGCAGCACAACCCGCGCTCCTGGTTCCACCTAATTGAGGCACAGTTCGCCCTCTGGGGGATATCGGCGGATGATACAAAGTTCCACTATGTGGTCGCAGCGCTCGATGCCCGCACAGCTCAGCACATTGAGAGCCTGCTCGATCAGCCACCAGCCGACGGCAAGTATGACGCGCTGAAGGCTGCCCTCATCCAGCACTACACACTCTCGGATGGCGAAAGAGCAGAGAGACTCCTGACGCGGACCGAGTTGGGAGACGGTTCGGCCATAGACATGATGGAGAAGATGCTGAGGTTAAAGGGCACTGACGATGACCATTTCATTTTTACCCACCTCTTCCTACGGAACCTTCCGACAGCGGCGAGAGCAACCCTGGCCAATTCACCGTTGCTGGCCCAGCGGGACTATCGTGCGCTAGCCCGGGAAGCAGACCGGATCATCGTCGCTACCAGGGCTTTCACGACCATTGCGACAGCGACGGAGCTCGGCGCGTCGACCAGAGGAGGCGAGGAGCCACCGACGGCAGCAGCAGAATCGCCGACGGCAGCAGCAGCGAGGGCCAAGGAACGTGGAGGAGACACGCTTTGCTTCTACCACCGCCGCTTCGCAGAGAGGGCACGCAAATGTATACCACCGTGCCAATTCAAGCGCTCGGGAAAACGCCAAGACCGGGGGTCGGTAGCAGCCGCGACCCTCGGGGAGGAGAACAAGCTGCTCTATTTGACAGATGCACACTCGGGGAGGCAATTCCTCATGGACACCGGCGCACAGAAGAGTTTCATCCGGCCAACCTACGCTGACCGGCTGGCAGGATCCCGCGGCCCCGAGATGGCAGCAGCAAACGGCTCAGAGATTAAGACCTTTGGTGAGAGGACTCTACTCTTGTCTGTACACGGTCGTATATTTGAGTGGACTTTTGTTGTAGCAGCATTGAATTACCATATACTGGGGGCTGATTTTCTGTGTGCACATAGTTTGTTGGTAGATGTCGCTAACAGACGCCTAGTTAATGCACTGTCCTTTGACTGTCTCCCCTGTATAGCTCGAGTGACCCGGCCAACAGCACAAGCCAACGTCACAGCAACATGCGGTAAGTTCCACACACTGCTCACTCAGTTCCCAGCACTCACAGTCCCGACGTTTTCAGCAGCTATCGCTAAACATGGGGTGGAGCATTTTATCACCACTACCGGGCCGCCCGTTTTTGCAAGACCTCGGCGCTTGGACGCAGCTAAACTGGCCATAGTGCGCGAGGAATTCGCCAACCTAGAGAGGTTAGGCATCATCAGGCGCTCAAACAGCCCATGGGCTTCCCCGCTACACATGGTCCCTAAAGCTGAAGGTTCGTGGCGACCTTGCAGTGATTTCCGCAGGTTAAACAATGCTACAGCGCACGACCGCTACCCAGTTCCTCACATTCAGGATTTTTCCGTTCACCTCGCAGGAGCGCGCATTTTTTCTAAGATAGATCTGGTCCATGGTTACCACCAAGTCCCAGTGCGCGCTGAGGACATACCCAAAACAGCGGTAATAACTCCGTTCGGTTTATTGGAGTTTTTGTGCATGCCGTTTGGGCTTAAAGGGGCGGCACAGACGTTCCAACTCATGATGGATGCAGTGCTGCGCGATCTCCCTTTCGTGTTCGTCTACTTGGACAATATCGTAGTAGCCAGCGCGTCCGAAGACGAACACGAAACCCACCTCACGACGGTTTTCCGGAGGTTGGAAGAGCACGGTTTAATAATCAACCCAGCGAAATGTCAGTTCGGGGTGACGGGGATTGATTTTTTGGGGCACCGCGTCTCTCCCGAAGGAGCGATTCCGCTGCCTGATAAAGTGCGTGCAGTGGCAGATTTTCCCCGGCTGCAAACAGTCAGGGCGCTACAAGAATTTTTGGGAATGGTAAACTTTTATAACCGCTTCCTCCCCCCGCGCAGCGCAGCTCATGCAACCACTGTACGCTGCGCTCAAAAAACAGAAACCCACGAATAGGGTCGAATGGACCCCGGAACGAGAGCAGGCGTTCTCGGAAATCAAAGCAGCCCTGGCAAACGCCGCATTGTTGGCACATCCAGACCCAACGGCCCGCACAGCGATCACTACCGACGCCTCAGATGTGGCCATAGGGGCTGTCGTGGAGCAGCACGTCACCGGGGCTTGGCAGCCGCTCGCCTTTTTCAGCAGGACTTTGCGCGATAGTGAACGTAAATACAGCGCGTTCGACAGAGAGTTGCTGCCTCTCCACCTGGCCATTCACCATTTCCAGTTCTGGCTGGAAGGGCGCAATTTCACCGCATTCGTTGACCACAAGCCACTAACATTCACGATGACCAAGGTTTCAGAACCGTGGTCCGGCTGGCAGCAGAGGCAGCTGGCCGCGATCTCAGAGTTTACTACCGATATTCAGCATGTGCCGGGCAAACTGAATGTAGAGGCGGACTGCCTCTCGCGCTCCGTCGTGGCCCCGGTCTGCGTAGGGATAGATTATGCAGCCATGGCCGCGAAGCAGGCTAGTGATGCGGATGTGCGCGTGCTCCAGTCTGGACCAACAGGGTTAAGGCTGGAGAGCAGGGTGCTGCAGGATGACATGCCCCCCTTAATCTGCGATGTCTCCACGAGTCGCCCACGTCCTGTGGTCCCGGCCGTGTGGCGCCGCCGCGTGTTTGAGTCAGTTCACTCTTTGGCGCACCCAGGAGCGCGCGCGTCGGTCAAAATGGTAGGAGAGAAATATGTGTGGCCGGGCCTTCGCAAACAAGTGAAAGAGTGGGCGGCAGCCTGCGTGGGGTGCCAACGAGCCAAAGTACACAGACACACGAAGGCTCCTTTGGAGCCATTTCGCATTCCGTCTAAGAGGTTCGACCATGTTCACGTGGACCTTGTGGGCCCCCTCCCGCCATCAGAAGGGTACACGCACCTCCTGACAATGGTGGATCGCACCACGCGCTGGCCGGAAGTGGTTCCGCTGGCGGCAACCACAGCCGAGGAGGTGGCGCGCTCGTTTTTAACAGCATGGGTGGCGCGTTTCGGAGTCCCGTCGGACAGTACGTCTGACAGAGGCCCTCAATTCGTTTCCGAACTCTGTTCAACAATGGCCCGCAGCCTGGGTGTCACAATTCACCGCACAACCGCGTACAACCCACAGGCTAATGAGTTATGCGAATGTTTTCACAGGTCATTGAAGGCGGCTCTAAGGGCTTCACTGACGGATGCAAATTGGGTAGACAAGCTACCGTGGGTTTTATTGGGGTTACGTTCTGCACCTAAAGAGGACCTGGAAGCTTCCCCGGCAGAGCTCGTTTTTGCGCAACCACTCCGGCTGCCCGGGGAGTTTCTCCCGGATAATACCGCGCCAGGCAGCTCCCCGTCTCAGTTGTTGCAGCGTAGCATAGACACAAGCACGCTGCTGGGCCCTGCCCACCACAGTTTCCGCACGTGTTTGTGCCTAAAACTTTGAAAAATACGGAGTTCGTGTTTGTCAGACACGACGCCCACCGCCCTCCACTGCGCCCACCTTATGATGGACTGTTCAGAGTGCTGGAAACAGGGGATAAGTATTTTTTGCTAGACTTGGGGGGTAGGAGGGAAAAATTGGCATAGACAGACTCAAACCCGCTTTCGTTGTGGCGGACGAGCAAGTGCTGTTGGCGAGGGCCCCTCGGAGTGGAAGATCCCCACGGGGAGCTCCCCAGGGAAAGGATTCCCCAGAGCACCCACACGGACAGACACAAAGTTTTCCCCCCCAAACATCAGCCCCCCAGCATGACAGCGCCACAGAGGCAGTGAAACCTGGCTACAGCAGATACGGGAGAAGACTGAAGCCCAAGCAGCATGTGGACTGATGTTGATGGTTCTATCACAGCATGTGGACTGTTACCCTTTTGTCCCATCTAAGTTGCTGGGGGTGGTGGTGTGGCAACCTGGGGAGAGCCTAATTGTTTACCACCTTAGACAGGAACAAAGGACGAGAAGAGTACCTTTTGTGTGTAGGAAGTTTCTAGATACCCTAGTGAGATAACAGGGAGGCGTTGCAGCTGAATGGAAGATCAGCTTTTGTGTGTGAGAAGAGTCTAGAATAGGGGTCTGCAACCTTTGCCAGCCGAAGAGCCGTTTTGCCCGTCTCCGACTAAAACAGACGTGGCTGAGAGCCGCAACGGCAATTTGACCTTTAAAATAGAGATTATGCTGCTTATAAAGTTTTTCATATACTGTACATAGCTCTGAATATTATGTGGCATTAATGAATTCCTACTACAGCAGTGGAAAAAAACTGCTTATAGCTTCATTTATATAGCTTCATTCATGAAATAAATGTTAGATATATATTATAAATTGTTTTGTGCTGAAAAATAAATTTCTGAATATCTGACCATAATTTTTGCATAGTTTTAATTATCAGCACATTCATAAATTGTTTAAATCTGAAAAATATCACCCATCTCCTACTTTCAACAGTGATCACACAGCTTTAGTTCCTGATATTTTCATAAATTAGAGATGAAAGTTTTATTTAGAAGAAGCTACTTTTCATCCTGTTTCCTCATAATGCTCCTTGTTCAAATGTATTAATATAATATAAATCTGTATCCTTCACTTGTTCTCCAGACTCTCAATTTGACAACTAGTGGATTGGTTGTGGGCAGCGCAGTGGCGAAGTGGTTAGCACTGCGGCAGCACAGCAACTCACCCTTGGCCGGGGGATCCTGGGTTCGATCCCAGCCCCCGACCAACAGTGATCTGTGTGGAGTTTGCATGTTCTCCCCGTGTCTGCGTGGGTTTACTCCGGGATTTCTCCAGTTTCCTCCCACATGCCAAAAACATGCAAGTTAGGTTAATTGACATCAACTGGGGATTCTAAATTGTCCTTAGGTATGACTGTGAGAGTGAATGGTTGTCTGTCTCTCTGTGTTGGCCCTGCGATTGGCCTTGCAGCATTGTACCGAGACAAATTCCTAGTTTGTGTACTACATGAACAATGGCAATAAACCTGATTCTGATTCTGATTCTGATGGACTGGCGACCTGTCCAGGGCAGGGGTCAGCAACCTTTACCGCTCAGAGCCATTTGGACCCGTTTCCCACAGAAAAGAAAACACTGGGAGCCACAAAAACCCTTTTGACACTTAAAATGAAATAACGCTGCATATAACTTTTTTTCCCCTTTATGCTATGTATAAACAAACTATAATGTGTTGCATTTATGAAATCAGGGAACTCCTGCAGAGAAAACAAAATTACATTTCTGCATGCAACAAAAACATTTTGAACTCCAAAAAAAAAAAGACATTGGGTTGAAGGTTGACATTGGGTTGAAAGGAGAGTGCTATTTCTAGCACTGATGACTCCTGATCCTTCTATAAAAATCTCATAATTCCGCTGAAAACAATACCGAAAGCTCAGAATTCCAACACGAACCAGCGATGTGATTTGGGGTTGGGGAAATTTTCTGAAAATTCAGCAGGGGGTCTGGGGGACATAGCCCCCCGAAGCTCCTGGGTTTTTATGATTTTTAAGTACCAGAACTGTGCTTAAATGACATAAAACAAACAGCTGAATGCCACTTATTACTGTATAATATTGACTTATGTTCCAAGAAGATAGCATTCCTAAAATATTCCAACAAGCATTATCCATCACGCTTTAACACTTGATCAAATCAAAATCAGTTAATTTTATCTGTTCCATAATAGAAATAAAATTCCAACATACCATTACTTTTTATAATTTCAGCATTCATTTCAGATCACCAGTTTCAATCTCCATTGAGACTTGAACAGTTCATTTTGCACAATCACTGATGTAGCCAAGTCTTAGAAGTATTCAAAAGTTATGAGTCAATGTCCACTGTGCACTGTCAATTTCAAACTGTTTGGAATCATATAAGGGGATGGTTAACTTTTATTACCGTTTAATCCCTCGCGCCAGCCCAGCTCATACAGCCGTTGTAGAGTTAATGACTCTCCACCTGGCCATATCGATTACCGGTGGCCATACGCCACTTCCAGTCCTGCCTGAAAGGGCGCAGCTTCACTGCGTTCGTGGACCACAAGCCGCTAACGTACTTAACGTACTTTATCTTCCTGGAAGATAAAATAAAGCGGAATTCGGCGAATTAACAGAAAATCACATCCCTGAGAACACGCCGCCATGAATCTTTGAAAAAGCATACAACGAGCCATTTGATTGGTCCAATCGTTTGCAACTATCCAATCGCAGGGCTGTTTACAATACAGCAGTAGCTTGAACACAACACACCCAGGTTATCGCGGGAGACGACTTCCGACTTCGTGTTGAGCTTCGCTGACGGTGATTAAACTTTAACACGTTTTTTTTTTAAGATTTCACAAGATCACCATAATCTTCAAATTTAGAATTACATTTTAAAAACTAATGAACTAAAATAAAATACATTTTAATTAAATACTCATTATTTATTTTCCAAAGCCACAGGGAGCCACAGCAGAGGGATGAAAGAGCCGCATGCGGCTCCGGAGCTGCGGGTTGCCGACCCCTGGTCTAGAAGAATGTCATAGTATTTAAGAGAAGAGCCTCTGCTTGAATGTCATTCTGTCTATGCTTCTTGTGTGAGTCATGTAATAAACCGTCTGAACCAAATCTGCCTCTTCATTTACACGCTCCACAGTACATGTATTGAAGATGTGTATATTTTAGGAGGCTAAATGATTTTCTGATATTTACTCAAAAGTTGTTCCACTTTGAAATGTAGATTGTTTGCTTAATCTCCATGCAATTACATGGTTATTACTTTTATTACAGCTATGGAGTATATTGAATCTTGATTTTTTTAAATTTTCTGGTTGTAGGTGGGCTAGTTATAATGTATGATGAAAAGAGATTCCAAATTTATGTGGAAAAAGTAGCAAATCTGCATTTAAAAAAAAATCTAACATTTACATCCAACAAAAGTTGCAATTTTATGTGAAAAGTCAAACTTGCAGTGGACTTGGGCCTGGCAGTCTGGTCTGGCTGGAGGGTCATCAGGGACCTGTGCAGTCTGCACATGGGCAGCCATGAAAAAACACTGGACAGCGGAGCGAAGGGCGGCTGCGTGTGTGCGCATTTCAGAACACAGTTTTGTTTTTAACTACCCTGGCCCTATGACACATTACACACACACACACACACACACACACACACTTAGTGTTAATTTTTATTTCTTTAAAGGGGCCCTGTTGTAATAGGTCACTGAATGACTTTTGTTTTTAATCCACACTTTTGTTTGAATCACAAACTTGCAGGAGGAGCATAGCCTGCAGATTAGGCCTATGCATCATTTTATTTATTATAGTTTTGTGTTTTTGACAATGCACTTTTGACAGGATCATCCTAATATAACCCATGTTTTCAGATCTGCTTGAATTAAAGTATGCAATACTTTTTTGAAATATCCTTACCGGAATTTCTGGTAATTCTTTTCCTGCTTCTGCCAAGTTTTATTGTAAAGTTGTTTCACTTTGGCCAAGACTTTTCTGCAACACACACAAATCCAAACACGATCAAAAGCACAACCTCCACAGACATGCCTTGATTTTAGTGGTGGTGGAAGCATTGTTCACTCACTTGCATTGCTTACAAAGCTGTCCAGGTTTTTCTCTCTTCTGAGGAAGAGGAATGCTCAGCTCAGCATAACTTTGAAGAGAAAAAAAAAACTATGTGAAAATGTAAACACAATGAGTAATCTATTTGGATTCAGTCATTTTCCTGGCACTATTTATATTCATGCTACAAATTATGAACCATATATGGCACACAGTTATCATATATAACATACACTCACCGGCCACTTTATTAGGTACACCATGCTAGTAACGGGTTGGACCCCCTTTTGCCTTCACAACTGCCTCAATTCTTCGTGGCATAGATTCAACAAGGTGCTGGAAGCATTCCTCAGAGAGTTTGGTCCATATTGACATGATGGCATCACACAGTTGGCGCAGATTTGTCGGCTGCACATCCATGATGCGAATCTCCCGTTCCACCACATCCCAAAGATGCTCTATTGGATTGAGATCTGGTGACTGTGGAGGCCATTTGAGTACAGTGAACTCATTGTCATGTTCAAGAAACCAGTCTGAGATGATTCCAGCTTTATGACATGGCGCATTATCCTGCTGAAAGTAGCCATCAGAAGTTGGGTACATTGTGGTCATAAAGGGATGGACATGGTCAGCAACAATACTCAGGTAGGCTGTAGCGTTGCAACGATGCTCAATTGGTACCAAGGGGCCCAAAGAGTGCCAAGAAAATATTCCCCACACCATTACACCACCAGCCTGAACCATTGATACAAGGCAGGATGGATCCATGCTTTCATGTTGTTGACGCCAAATTCTGACCCTACCATCCGAATGTCGCAGCAGAAATCGAGACTCATCAGACCAGGCAACGTTTTTCCAATCTTCTATTGTCCAATTTCGATGAGCTTGTGCAAATTGTAGCCTCAGTTTCCTGTTCTTAGCTGAAAGGAGTGGCACCCGGCGTGGTCTTCTGCTGCTGTAGCCCATCTGCCTCAAAGTTCGACGTACTGTGCGTTCAGAGATGCTCTTCTGCCTACCTTGGTTGTAACGGGTGGTTATTTGAGTCACTGTTGCCTTTCTATCAGCTCGAACCAGTCTGGCCATTCTCCTCTGACCTCTGGCATCAACAAGGCATTTCCGCCCACAGAACTGCCGCTCACTGGATATTTTTTTCTTTTTCGGACCATTCTCTGTAAACCCTAGAGATGGTTGTGCGTGAAAATCCCAGTAGATCAGCAGTTTCTGAAATACTCAGACCAGCCCTTCTGGCACCAACAACCATGCCACGTTCAAAGTCACTCAAATCACCTTTCTTCCCCATACTGATGCTCGGTTTGAACTGCAGGAGATTGTCTTGACCATGTCTACATGCCTAAATGCACTGAGTTGCCGCCATGTGATTGGCTGATTAGAAATTAAGTGTTAACGAGCAGTTGGACAGATGTACCTAATAAAGTGGCCGGTGAGTGTATACATACTGTGGTGACACAATAGAAGATGGCACTCCACCCAGGACTTGGGGTTGGTGGGGGAGAAGGAGGTGACAGATGGCAATGGGAGAAGAAGTGAGAGGAGCCAGAGAAGGGCACCAGAGCGCTAGGGGGTACTTTGCGCGACAACAAGCATAAATATAGCGCTTTCGACAGAAAGTTGTTGGCTCTCCACTTGGCTATGCGTCATTTTCAACTCTGGCTCAAAGGTCGCAAATTTACCACATTTGTCAATCACAAACCACTGACTTACGCGATGTTCAAAGTCTCAGAACCGTGGCTGGCTCAGTAACAACGGCACTTGGACGCAATTTCGGATTTCACAACCAACATCCCACATGTAGCCGGTAAACTTAACGTGGTGGCGGACTGCCTGTTATCTTCCTGCCTGGTATCTTCGGTCTTCGTGGGTGTCAATTTTTCCGCAATGGCCACCGATCAAACCGGGGATGCAGACATTTGCACACTCCAGTCCGCAGCTACCGGATTAAAACTGGAAAGCAGGGTGGTACAAGAAGGGTGCCCCCCCCCCCCCGCTCTGTGACATCTCCACCGGCCACCCCTGCCCGGTGGTTCCGAGCTCTTGGCACTGCTGCGTTTTCGAGTCTGTCGACTCCCTTTCACATCCTGGTGTGCGAGCCTCAGTTAAACTGGTGGGGTCCAAATTTGTCTGGCCGTGCTTACACAGGGATGTGAAAGAATGGGCCGCAGAGTGCGTCGTGTGCCAGCGGGCTATGGTGCACAAGCACACCAAAGCCCCCCTCGAGCCCTTTCACATTCCAGCCAGGAGGCTCGACCACATACACGTGGATTTAGTGGGTCCCCTTCTGCCATCACAGGGATTCACACACTTTTTAACAATCGTGGACTGCACTACGCGTTGGCCAGAGTTGGTTTCACTGAATTCCACCACATCTGCCGAGGTAGTCCACGTGTTTCTGTCAGCTTGAGTTGCACAGTTCGGATCCTTGTCGGACATCACTTCTGACAGGGGTCCGCAATTTGTTTCAGAACTCTGGTCTGTGATGGCCGACAGCCTGGGGGTCAAAATTCACCACACCACCGCGTACAACCCACAGGCTAACGGTTTGTGCAAGCATTTTCACAGGTCGCTTAAAGCAGCACTCAGAGCCTCGCTAACAGATGCAAATTGGGTCGACCGCCTGCCTTGGGTCCCATTGGGGTTGTGCCCCGCACCTAAGGAAGATTTGGCAGCTTTCCCAGCAGAACTCATTTTTTCCTCAGCCGTTGCGATCCAAGGGGGAATTTTTGCCAGAGAGCCCCGCGCCCGGTACCAATCCGCCCATGCACCTTTTTCTGGTACAGAGGCTGTCAGCATTCTGGGCCCCACGCACCATTGTTTTCCCTGCACTTTTGTTCCAAAGCGCCTAGAGAACGCCAAATTTGTTTTCGTCAGGCATGACGCCCACAGAACCCTACTGCGTTCGCCGTACGACAGCCCAATCAGTGTTGGAAACAGGGGAGAAACACTTTGTGTTAGACTTGGGGGGGGGGGGCGTAAGGAAACCGTCTGCATAGACAGGCTGACGCCCACTTATGTGTTGGCAGACAAGCAGGTAGTGTTGGCTCAAGCTCCCCGGCGCAGGCGACCACCTACAGTGGGTCCACATGTTTGTGTTCCCCCTGCAGAGAATTGTTTTCACGGAACTAACTCTTTTCCCTCCCCACCCTTTCCCCCTCCCCACATCGACAGGAAGGCGCTTCGACCGGCGAGGTGATAGATGGTAATGGGGGAAAAAGTGAGAGGAGCCAGCGAAGGGCGCCAGAGCGCTAGGGTGTATGAAACTAGAATAAGATGTGCCTTTGCCCCTGCTGTGCCAGGTGCTGATGCATTGTGCGAAGGGCAAGATGCTTTTCACACCTGAGGACGTCTGGGTGCAAAAGTATTGTATTAAGCCATGCTCTGTGATGTGTATGTGGATGTGTGTACATGCTTTGTGACTTGTATGTTAACGTTTCTCACCCTGGGTGCCAAAAGCGGGAATAAAGTAGATAAAGGAGGCCGCTTTGGGACCCAGGTCGGTCTGTTCTGTTTGTTGGAGGTGGAATAAAGTTCTGTGTCGTCAGCTCATGTCTCTTCTGATTCCATCCTCCCCAATACTATACATTCAATTGTTATTGAAACTAGAATTTCTGGAATTTGCAGTGGCCAGGTGAGCGTGTCAATCCATATATGATACACTTATGCGAGGGCAAACGCAATCAGGGTAGACCAAGGCTCAGATTTAAAGACACTGTAAAAAGAAACTAGAAGAAGTTGGATATAGACAGGAGTTCCTGGCAGCAGAAGGCTAAGGACAGAGCTGTGTGGAGGAATCTGATCAGACCTAAATGAAACAGTCATTGTCGCCCATGACAGACTGATATGATGATGATGATGACGACTTTATTTTAAGACTGCACTTTGAAATACGTTCACCACTTTGACTTAACAAAAAACAATCAAGAAAATAGAAACAAGAAAAGAGTAGAAAAGAGCAGCTACTGCAAGAAAGGCTGTTGTCCGTGCGGCGCCAGAAGTATGAGCCTTAGTTATCAATATACGATGCCTGTAATTTATTTGAAGACTGCACTTTCAAATGTGTTCAACCAGTTTGACCTCATATCTTTAAAAAGTTTGCACAGTTTTGGTATGCTACCTGCTTATTTTCTGACTGTCCTTCCAGATACTATCTGTGTGTGAGGCTATTTATTTTTTGCCGGTTATTATGCAGTGTTATATGGTGTCTTTAAAGAAAATATTCCTTCAGTTTAAAGGACAAGTTTTGTTTTGCTGAGCGCTGTCAATTAGCTAGCAGCTTTGGATCAAATTGTTACTGAAACTAGAATTCCTGGAATTTGTAGTGGACAGGTGAGCGTGTCAGTCTCATCACACAGTGTTTCAAACTAGGGATCCCTGGAATGTTCAGGTTTCTGTGAGAAAGTTTCTAATTTCACTTCTTAATTGGACAAAAAAGTTGCAAATAATGTCCCGTTGTTATGTGTGGGCACCTACAGAGCAGTCTATACGTCCTCCATTTCTTTTATTTATTTCTATTCATGTTTTTGTTTGCAATGATTTAATTTTAATCTTTTTTATGGTTGTTAACAACCATCTTTTCTCTAACATTATATTATGGAGGTGCACAAATAATGGCAACCCCTGCCCCCAAGGAAAGTCAAGTTAATTTTATTTAATTTTATTTTCTATATAGCACCATATCACACCAGAAGTCTTGTAAGGTTACCTCACTTAGAGAACAGCTCTATGCCATCTATCCATTTAAAACCACTATTCTGGAGGTCCGGGTTGCAGAGGCAGCAGTTCAAGCAGAGAAGCCCAGACTTCCCTCCCCCCAGCCACCTGCTCCAGCTCTTCAGAGGGGATACCAAGGCATTCCCAGGCCAGCTAGGAGACACAGTCTCTCCAGCACCATCTTGGTCTTCCCCATGGTCTCCTCCTAGCGGAAGTGCCTTAATCACCTCAAGTGGAAGGCATCCAGGAGGCATCCTGATCAGATAGCCAAACCACCTCTGCTGGCTGTTTTTGATGTGGAGGAGCAGTGGCTCTACTCTAAGCCTCTCCCAGATGACTCTCAGATTACTTGCGGCAGGAGCTCATCCCTGACCTGCAGAGGGCAATCCACACTTTTCTGGCTGAAGACCATGGACTCAGACTTGGAGGTGCCGCTTCTCATCCCAGCAGCTACTATACACTCAGTAGCAAACTGCTCCAGTAAGACCTGTAGGTCATTTTTCAATGAAGCCACCAGGGCAACATCATCTGCAAACAGCAGAAACGAGATCCTGTGGTCACCAACCATGACGCCCGCTGTGCCTAGAAATCCTGTCAATAAATATTATGAACAGGATCGGTGACAAAGGGTAGCACTGAGGGAGTCCAACTCTCACTGGGAACGAGTTTGACTGAGTGTTGGCAACACAAACCAAACTCCCTCAATGGTTGTATAGGGACCGGATAGCCTGTAGCAACAAGCCTGATACCCCATACTTCCAAAGCACTCCCCACAAGAAACCATGTGGGACGTGGTGAAACGTTTTCTCCAAGTCCACAAAACACGTGGACTGGTTGGGCCAGGACAAAAATCACATTGCTCCTCCTGGATCCAAGGTTTGAACAATGACCCAAGTTCTATACCTGGTTCTTTTATTAACCAAACTAAACAGCCTTCTGTTCATTCTGTCAATACATGGTTGTGCAGTTACAACTCTCTCTGCTCTCTGTATCGTGCATGCACGCTAGAGTTCTGCCTCAATGCACACCAGTGACTGTTTCAGTTATGCTGGCTACCGTGTTAAATGCACTAAATTAGTGGATTCAAAAAGTAGTTTACTCTTTTTCATTTTGGACTGGAAGAAGTTCTTTTAATTTTCACCGGAAGCCAAATTTAACTTTGAAACTTCCAGTCTCAGCAAGGTTTCAAATAAGATGGACTAGCTTGTTTTTCTTTTTTTACTTTTATGGAGTTGAATGTTGCTCTAGTTTGTTCTCTGTTATTTCGTTGTGTTGCTACAAACACTTTTTATTATACTGTCTGTAACCTGTGACACTTACTTGTCTCGCCAAATTTTGTAACAATATGTACCACACAGTGACACAGTATACAATATATACCTGTGCTACACAGGGGGTAATACAGTACTATACAGGGTATAATATCACTGGGTTGGGGGGTAACACCCACTAACACCTGCGCTCGCCAGATTTATGTGTGTAACCCTTACTAACTAACACCTACTCACTTTAGGTGTAGTACCCTTTTTGGTAGTGGTGTGTTATGGCAATGTATTTACCATAACTTTTCTACCTGAGGGAAAAGGGATAATTGGGCCAGGTCAGACCGACTCTGGGTTCGTAGGAGCCTGGGAGGTGCAGCAACAGACGACACATACACAGCCGTATATGGAACTTGCAACTATGTATATTATTTACAATTATGTACACAAAAATAAATACATAGCGCGATAAAAGAAAAAATAAAAACAAAATACTCCAAATTATATTTACAATATTCACAGTCCTGTTTTGTCCTTTCCAGGTGACTAGTGGAGTCACCTTTAGCAGTTTCTAGGACTCGGGCTTCGGCTCGCCATCCAGATCTGGAGATCCACGCTCTGGTCAAACCAGTCCACAGAAAAAAAAAAAAAGAAAAGAACCTGACCTATAAAACAGGTCAGAACACAACAAATGAGCTACTGCTCTAAGCTTATCACATGTGTAAAATATTCTAAAATATACAATAAGTCAATTTCCCCAAATCAACAAATTGCCACAACTCGCCGCTCCCAGTCATCTACCTCAGCTGCACGCACACCTGCGCCTCGTCAGTCACGGGCTATTTAACCCACTCGCCCCAGAGCATTGGTCTGGAGCCGTCTGTGTATCTACGCTCTCAAACTCTCCGCAGGATCGTTTCTTCCCGTCCTGCAGTTCCTCTCATCAGCGCGTAAGCTGTATTGCCACTCACCTGTCTACCAGTCTCTCCCGTGCACAGGTGGATTCCCTGGCGGCGGATTCCTCCCGTCTTCACCATCTCCTCTCCCCTCTTCTCCACTCCTCGTCGTGTGCGCAGCAGGGCGCTGTCTCCCAGGCAGGAAATCCTTTGCCAACGCCAGCCACCGTCCCACCTGCAAGTAAGCAACTCTCAGTATATCTCCCCGTATGGTGAAGCCCAACTCATATCTCTGTCTCTGCTCTTCCCATAGGGTTGCCTGGCTGCACGGCGTGCCGTTCTGCTCCCGACGCTCCTCGTTCACCCACAGTCCATACACATACCACATACACGCACTCATTCACCCTCTTGTTGTTGAATAAAGCTTTTGAATCTTACCTGAGCCTGCGTGCGTGTTTCCTGGGCCGATAATTATGTCAGTACGGCTCCAGCAGGGCGGCCCAGCAGACAGCGGGCTCGCACGCCGTTTTGATAGCTCATCAACAGCAAGTGATATTAAACCAATTGACTACAATTATTCACCGGTTGGACCGTCTTGACCCCCAGCAGGCGTTCCCCCCGGCTCATCATGGCGGATCAGCTCCGGCTATTTCCGCGGCTGGCCAGCCTAGCTCGGGAGCGCCAACCCGGCTCACTCCAATCCCCACTCCCGCTCGCTTTAACGGGAAGCTCGGTGAAGCGCGGGGGTTCATCCTGCAGTGTGAGTTGGTGTTTCAGCGCGTTCCCGGGGATTTTCCCTCAGATCACAGCCGAATTGGGTACATGGCTAATCTCTTGGAGGGGTGAGCGTTAGCTTGGGCTTACGCTGTCATGGCGAAGCCCAGCTACGCAAACCTCTCCTATGACCAGTTCGTGCGGGACTTTCTCGAGGTGTTTGACCACTCGCGTTGCGACAGCGTCCTCGCCAACCGGCTCCTTGGTCTTCAACAGGGTAGCTGGTCGGTGGCCGATTATGCTGTTGACTTCCGGGTGGCAGCGGAGGAGGTTGGCTGGGGCGAGGCTTCTCTCGGCAGCATCTTCCTTTGCAGCCTCAGTTCTGGTCTGCGGGATGAGTTGGCCAGCCGGGACCTTCCGGGGCGGCTGCCCCAATTAATTTCCCTAACAATTAGTTTAGATAACAGGCTGCGAGAGCGGGCCGCCGAGCGGAAGTCCAACAGCCGCCTGCGCGGATTCCCCGCCTGCGCCTCTCAATCTCGCCCCCTGGTGTTACCCGCTCCGGAGTCCGCCGATGAGCCAGAGGCGATGTTGGTCGGGTGAACCAGGCTCCCTCTAGCGGAGAGACAACGCCGCCGGGAGCTGGGCCTCTGCATGTATTGCGGAGGCGATCAGCATACCGTGGAGCATTGCCCGATCAAGCCAAACGGGGGGGTTCGCGAGTCACTGTAGGGGGCCTCGCAGACACCAACCAGCAAAATCCCCTCTCCAATTGTTCCTTGCCCATTAGGTTCTGCCACAACTCCACCGGGCACCTCACTCACGCACTGGTGGACTCGGGGGCAGAACAAAGCTTCATTTCCAAGAGCCTGGCAACCCGCTTGGGCATCTCCTGTCAACCATTGTCAGCTCCCCTTAACCTCGTCACTCTCTCCCGTTCGCCCCTGGGAGTAGTGACACATCGCACCAGGCCGGTGCCAATTATTGTCTCGGGCAACCACCGAGAGGACCTCAGCCTGTACGTCCTGTCAACCGCGGCGGCCCCCCGTCATCTTGGTTTACCCGTGGTTGCACCTTCACAATCCTGTGCTTGACTGGCAATCTGGAAGTGTCCTCTCGTGGAGCTCGTTCTGCATGGGCACCTGTCTTCAGTCTGCGGCTTGCGCCCCATCCCCTCCTCTTCCTGCTCCTGTCTCCTCTCCTCCGGACCTCACCCTGGTGGCTCCAGAATTCCATGACTTGGGGCTCATTTTCAGCAAGTCCAAGGCGATGTCTCTTCCTCCTCACCGCCCGTATGACTGTGCCATAAACCTCCGCTCGGGGGCGCCGTTACCATCTGGCTGCCTCTACAGCCTTTCTGCCCCGGAACGAGAGGCCATGGACACATACATCAGGGAGTCGCTCAGCGCTGGGATTATTCGCCCCTCCTTGTCTCCACTCAAGGCCGGCTTCTTTTTTGTCTCGAAGAAGGATGGGTCCCTGCGTCTGTGCATCAACTTCAGAGCCCCGAACAACATCACGGTGAAGGATAGATACACCCTGCCTCTCATGGACACCGCCTTCCACTCTCTCCAGGGGGCCACCTGGTTCACCAAGCTAGACCTCCACAGCGCATACCATCTCGTTCGGATCCGGGAGGGCGATGAGTGGAAGACGGCCTTTCGGACGCCCAGCGGCCACTTCGAATACCTGGTTATGCCGTTTGGGCTCACCAATGCCCCTGCCGTCTTCCAACGGCTAATTAACGATGTCCTGTGAGATTTCCTAGGGGTCTTCGTCTTTGTGTACCTAGATGACATCCTGATCTTCTCCAGGTCTCGGGGGGAGCACCAAGCCCACGTGAGGTGGGTTTTGCAGCGGCTGTTAGAGAACAGACTTTATGTCAAAGCTGAGAAGTGTGAGTTCTTTGCCAAGACAACCTCTTTCCTGGGTTTTGTTATCTCCCACAATCAGATCCTCCTCGACCCCGCCAAGGTTAAAGCGGTGGTCGAGTGGCCCACTCCTTCCTCCAGGAAACAGGTACAGCAGTTCATCAGCTTTGCTAATTTCTACCGCCGCTTTGTGCCCAACTTCGGCACCATCGTCACCCCTCTGACCCGCCTCACCTCACCCAAAGTGCCCTTCCAGTGGACTGAGGAGGCAGCGGCCGCATTCGAGACCCTGAAGACGGAGTTCTCTTCCTCCCAGGTCCTGATCCAGGTTGACCCCGCGCTGCAGTGCTTGGTGGAAGTGGACGCATCTGATACGGGGGTGGGGGCGATTCTGTCCCAGCGCTCACCAGTGGATGGAGTTAAGCGTCCCTGCGCCGCCTTCTCCCGGCGCCTGTCTGCGGCTGAGTGGAATTATGACGTCGGCGACAGGGAGCTTCTGGCTGTGAAGCTCGCGCTGCAGGAGTGGCGTCACTGGCTGGAGGGGGCAGCTCAGCCTTTCGTGGTCTGGACGGACCACAAGAACCTGGAGTATTTGAGGTCAGCCAGGCGTCTGAATGCCCGCCAGGCGCGCTGGTCTCTGTTCTTTGCACGGTTCCGGTTTACCATCACCTACCGTCCAGGCTCCAAGAATGGGTTGCCTGACGCACTGTCCAGACAGTTTGCTCCTGAGACCCCGGAGGAGCAGGACCACACCATCCTGCCCAGCTCGTGTGTTGTGGGGGCGGTTTCCTGGTCCATCAGGGACAAGATCCGAAGGGCGCAGGAGACCGAACCAGATCCTGGCGGCGGCCCGGTTGGGAGGCTCTTCGTTCCATCGGCGGTTCGAGGGGATGTCATTCACTGGGCCCACACGTCCAAGCTCGCCTGTCACCCTGGCATCTCCCAACTGGTGGACCTCCTTCAGCGCTCTTTCTGGTGGCCCGGTCTACAGAAGGACGTCGCAAATTACGTCCGGGCCTGCCCCAAGTGTGCTACTAGCAAGACCCCGAATTTCCCCCCCCCCCCCCCCGTGGGTCTGCTCCAGCCCCTGCCGGTCCCGGGCAGGCCCTGGTCACACATCGCTCTGGACTTCGTTACTGGCCTCCCCGTCTCTAATTCCTACGACACTGTTCTGACCATTGTGGACCGATTCTCCAAGGCCGCTCACTTTGTGCCTCTCCAGGGTCTCCCTTCGGCACGGGAGACGGCCGATCTCCTTGTCCAACATGTGGTCAGGCTACACGGGATCCCAATGGACGTCGTATCCGATTGGGGGCCCCAGTTCGTGTCCCAAGTGTGGAAGTCCTTTTGCAACGCCCTGGGGGCCACGGTGAGTCTCTCCTCCGGTCACCACCCCCAATCCAACGGGCAGTGTGAGCGCGGCAACCAGGAGCTGGAAGCTGCCCTGCGCTGCGTCACCTCCTCCAACCCATCCTCCTGGAGCTCTTACCTGGCCTGGGTGGAATATGCCCACAACACGACACTGTCATCGGCTATCGGGACGTCTCCCTTCCGGGCGTCGATGGGCTACGATCCCCCCTTGTTCCCCGAGCAAGAGAGTGAGTTGGCCGTTCCTTCCATCCAGGCGCATCTGAGATGCTGCCGGAGCCTGTGGACCAGGGGGCGCGAGGCGCTTTTACGCACGGCGGCGCGCAACAGCACCACGGCTAATCGCCACAGGAAGCCGGCCCCCGGTTACCAGGTGGGCCAACAGGTCTGGCTATCGGCCCGGGACGTTAATCTTAAAGCCGAGAAGAAGAAGCTGGCACCACGCTTCATCGGTCCCTTCACCATCTCCAAGATTATCAACCCGGTGGCTGTGCGTTTGGCCCTCCCCCACTCCCTCCGTGTTTGCCCCACGTTTCACGGGTCCAAGATCAAACCCGTGATCTCTGACCCACTCTGTCCTCCTCCTAGGGCACCGCCCCCTCCCATGATGATCGATGGCCACCCGGCATGGGGGGTTGCATCCATCCTGGACTCCCGGCGTCGAGGTCGTGGGCTGCAGTACCTGGTGGATTGGGAGGGGTATGGCCCGGAGTGGAGATCCTGGGTGCGCTCTTCCTTTGTGCTGGATGAAGATCTCATCACGGAGTTCCACCGGGCGCACCCGGATAAGCCAGCACCAGGAGGCGCTGCTCGGGGGGGGGGGGGGGAGTACTGTCACAACTCGCCGCTCCCAGTCATCTACCTCAGCTGCGTGCACACCTGCGCCTCGTCAGTCACGGGCTATTTAACCCACTCGCCCCAGAGCATCGGTCTGGAGCCGTCTGTGTATCTACGCTCTCAAACTCTCCGCAGGATCGTTTCTTCCCGTCCTGCAGTTCCTCTCATCAGCACGTAAGCTGTATTGCCACTCACCTGTCTACCAGTCTCTCCCCTGTGCACAGGTGGATTCCCTGGCGGTGGATTCATCCCGTCTTCGCCATCTCCTCTCCCCTCTTCTCCACTCCTCGTCGTGTGCGCAGCAGGGCACTGTCTCCCAGGCAGGAAATCCTTTGCCAACGCCAGCCACCGTCCCACCTGCAAGTAAGCAACTCTCAGTATATCTCCCCGTATGGTGAAGCCCAACTCATATCTCTGTCTCTGCTCTTCCCATAGGGTTGCCTGGCTGCACAGCGTGCCGTTCTGTTCCCGACGCTCCTCGTTCACCCACAGTCCATACACATACCACATACACGCACTCATTCACCCCCTTGTTGTTGAATAAAGCTTTTGAATCTTACCTGAGCCTGCGTGCGTGTTTCCTGGGCCGATAATGATGTCACAAATGTGCATAAAACAAACACATCTACCATTCAAATTTATCAAAATGGTACTATCACGATGAGTAAAGTGCATTTGGAACACTTGACATCAAGCTAACATCACATCTAGCACAACAATTTATCACAAATTTTGCACTTTAAACACACATAGACCACAGATTCATCATTCATCATCAAGTAGCAATTAATGGCAAGGGAACTGGGACCTTTGCTAACCATTACAGCCTTGAAAAATAGCTTTTTCTGATGAAAAAACTAGCCGAATTTAGCATCGGCGGCTAGCGTTTTTAAGCTAGCGATTAGCATCCACATACACAATGAATAATAGCACTCACCATGCCAAGTGGCTCGTGCTTCATTGGAGTTCCCGCGCTCAACGGCGTCGACAACCTTTGGATCCCAATCTTAAAATTTAATAGACGGGGCATTAGAATTTGGCAATACCGCAATGTCTCATTTCTCATTTTGGTTTAGGCTTACCAATTTCAAGGATTTTATCCAGGCAAAGGCTGCTACCAGCACGCTAGCGTCACCATATCACCAAGGACCATCTCTCTCTCTCTGGTCTGTGTCTTTCGTCGTCTGGCGTGACTGAGCCAAAAAATGCAAGTCATCCCAGACCCAGGGAGAGAGCGCTTAATCCACTGGGTGGCATGACCCAGCAACGGCGCAGCCATTGGTTACAATAAATATCAACACACAATACTAGGAACTTTATCAGAATATTCTAGAAAACGTTCCTAACTATTTATGAATATATATTTATTTAAATATTCATATTTGAATTATGTATTCCCATTGTGAAATGAATGTATCCCCTTCTTCTTAAAGTGTTATCGACATTCATAATTTTAATCACGTTTTTAACACTGGGTTACACTATACCCCCTTAGAATCATGCAAGTCCCTTTGCATGGGATTAGCTAAATATTAAAGACAAGGGAACCAGTGTTCATGGGAATAATCTTAGGCTCTGTCTCTGTTAAGGCTCTGGTAAAAGCCAGGTTTAATCCTTGAAACAGGGACTGGGCAACAGTTAGGAGAGGGTTTCCCAACTGACTATACTGTAGTCTTTCTGGCTGGGAGGTTGTCCTCTCGGAGCGTCTCACGGTCTGTGGGACTTCTTTTTCAAGTTCTTTTTCTTCCACAGGTTCATCACAGGTACTTTTATCAGGCAAGTTGGTTTCACTTTCAGTTCCATTCTCATTGTTTGATGGTTCCACATTTGTTTCAGTTTCCTCCTGGTTTCCATCATTCGGTAAGTTGTCGCATCTAGGTGAATTGTCATTTTCTATTTGGTTGTCATTCTCAGGTAAGTGAGTTTTAGCAGGAATGTCTTCTTTAAAGAATGTCTTTGGATGGGGAATTTCATAAACTTGAGTGAGCTTTATGGGCGTTTGGACTGGTTCTTCTCTGTACCAATAGACACCTTCATTTTCCGGTTCTGAATTCTCACATTCATCACTTTGTTCAAGTGATTGTCTTGTCTTAGGTTTGCGGACACGTTTTGGTTGGACAGGTTCTTCTTCAACAGGGGCAAGAAAACCACAGGGAAGCAAGAGGTCGCGGTGAACGGTGCGAACAGGACCATCTTTTGTCTCAGGTCTTATAGTGTAAACAGGCAAGTCACCTGCTTGGCTCACCACAATGTGAATTTCAGCTTCCCATCTGTCTGCTAGTTTGTGTTTGCCTCTGAAGTGGACTGCACGTACCAAAACTCTGTCGCCTGGTTCTAGTTTTGAGGGTTTCACTCGCATATCAAATCTTGTTTTGTTTCTTTCAGCCATCTTGTTAGCATTTTCTGTTGCTAGTTTGTAGCTTTCTTGTAGAGTTGTCTTCAGTTTTTCAATGTACTGGGAATGTGACTTGAAACTTTTGTTGTGAAATGGGAGCCCAAATGCAAGGTCGATGGGCAATCTCGGCTGACGACCGAACATTAACTCACACGGGGCAAAACCAGTAGTGTCATTCTTTGTACAATTGTATGCATGTACAAGTGGTTTCACATAGCTGTGCCAATGAGTTTTGTTCTTTTCCTCTAGAGTACCCAGCATGCTCAATAACGTTCTATTGAAACGTTCTACTGGGTTACCTCTGGGATGATAGGGTGTCGTCCAGATTTTGCGAATGCCCATGATTTTGCAAAGTTCTTTTATGATATGGGACTCAAAATCGGGACCCTGATCACTATGTAACCGTTCGGGTATCCCGTAGTGGACTATAAAGTTGTCCCAAAGTGCCTTTGCAACGGTCTGAGCTTTCTGATTGCTGGTAGGGATGGCTATAGCGTATTTCGTGAAATGATCAGTTAGCACAAGCACATCCTTTGTGTTACTTTGATCGGGCTCAATGGACAGGAAATCCATACAGACAAGTTCAAGCGGTCGGGTGGACTTGATGTTGACAAGCGGAGCAGCTCGTTCTGGAGAGGTTTTACGTCTTACGCGGCGATTACATGTCTTGATCTTCTGTTCAAGATCTGCCGCCATGCGAGGCCAATAGAACCTTGTTCTGGCGAGATCCAAAGTACGCTCTGTGCCTAAATGGCCCATGTCACAGTGGAGGCTTTGAAAGACTGAATCGCGGAGCTGTTCAGGTAAGACGAGCTGGTAAGTAACATTTCCTCCGTCTTGACGAGTGCGGTAGAGGATGTTATTGCACATTTCAAGTCGACTGAGCACTTGGAGTAACAAGTTGATGTCAGGAAGTTCAGTTCGTACAGTTGGAACTTTTAGCCCAGTTTCAATTTGTGCAATCACTTCTCTTAAACAGGGGTCAGTTCTCTGTTCGTTTTTGATCTGTTCAGGGGTCATGTGGGGTACAACTGGAAGACCACCACAGCCATCTTCATCGGCGTAGTCATCTGGAATGGCGGCTACAGAGATGGCTAACGAGTGAACTAAAGGGAAGGTGTTGTCTGGAGAGCTACAGACAAGGTGTTTTTCACATATAGCAGACACTACCTCGGAACTTAAACTGTTCTCAGGAAGAGACAAGTGAGTTTGAGTGAACTGCTGTATGCAGTCAAGCTCCTTTTGGGACACTGCGTCATCAAGTAACTCGCCATATGGCCGTCTAGAGAGGCCATCTGCAGCTGAGTTAAGCTTGCCTGCTCTGTATTGGAGCTTAAAGTTAAACGTTGACAGAGCAGCTAGCCACCTATAACTCATGGCATCCATCTTAGCAGTAGTTAAGATGTACGTCAGGGGGGTTACTGTCTGTCACGACAATAAAGTGATTGCCATATAAATAGTCTGCGAACTTCTCCGTTACTGCCCACTTTAGAGCCAAACATTCCAAATTGTGGGCGGGGTAACGGGATTCACTTCTAGACAACCCCCGGCTTGCATAAGCTATGACCCTAGTCTGGCCCTCCTGCTCTTGATAGAGGGCGACACCAAGCCCTGCAGTGCTGGCGTCAGTATGGAGGGTACATGGCAACTGAGGGTCAGCGAAACCCAGGACAGGCGCAGTACTGAGATTTTCAATGATGGTTTTGAATGCAAGATCACAGGAAGAAGTCCATCGCTCACCAAATGGTGTCTTTGAGTCATGGTACTGGGCAGGCTTAGCTTTGGGCTTTTTCACAAAGGAGGGTAACCTGCTGTTAAGTCAGTGAGGGGCTTAACGATGCTGGAATAGTTCTTAATAAACCGCCTATAGTACCCTGAAAAGCCTAAGAACGAGCAGAGCTGTTTGAGATCATGGGGCACAGGCCAGGTACTTGGGGCTTTCACTTTTTCAGGGTTGGTCTCAACTCCTTTACTGGACACAATGTGACCAAGGTATCTGACAGAAGTTTGAAAAAAATCTGCATTTCTCAGGGGAGAGTTTAAGCCCGTACTCTTTTAGGCGATTAAGAACTTTCATTAAGCGAGCCTCATGTTCTTCAGGCGTCTTGGAGAATACAATGATGTCATCGAGGAACACAATCACCTCATGCAGATTCATGTCGCCCATGCATTTCTCCATGAGGCGCTGGAACGTGCTGGGGGCGTTTGTAATGCCTTGGGGCATTCTATTGAATTCCCAAAAGCCCATGGGACATACGAACGCCGTCTTTGGTTTGTCCAGCTCCTCTACCTCAATTTGGTAGTACCCCGACTTTAAATCGAGGACGGAGAACCACTGCGAACCAGTCAAGGTGGAAAACGTTTCCTCCAAGTTGGGGAGAGCATAAGCATCTTTTACAGTCTGCATGTTAAGCTTCCTGTAATCAATACAAAGGCGGACATCGCCATTTTTCTTTCGCACCACTACAATAGGCGAAGAAAATGGGGAAGTAGGCTCTCTTATCACGCCTGCTTGTTGGAGTTCTTTGAGATGCTTACGGACCGCTTCCAGGTCATTTGGATGTATGGGGCGTGCTCTGTGTTTGAACGGTGTTTCATCTGATAATTTGATTGTGTGTTTCACTTGATCCGTTTTGCCAAAGTCAAGATTGTTTTGTGCAAATACTTCAGGCATTTGACTGAGTCTTTCTGTTAGGCGCTCTTTCCATTCAGCACTAATGGGGGAAGAGTCAAAGTTGAACTTCAGAATGGACTTTGGTTCAGTTTTGGACTCTGTAACTTTTACGGAGTGTTCTTGCGATAGGACTCGTTGATATGCACAAATTTCTCCAATGACACACTTCTGAGGGATTGTCACGTCATGTTCCAACTCATTGGTGAGTATAACTGGAACAAGGTAAGATGCTCTTTCAGGTAAGTCTATGAGACATGGTTTTACCAGGATACCACCAGGTAAGGCTGACATTAACGGGTGTTCTAACAAGACAGATTTTTCACTGCTGCCGGCTGACACAGCTACAGCGCCATCTAGAACAACTGTTTGGCCTGCAGGAACTAAGTGTGGCTCTTTGTTGCGCATGGTCACTAAACCAAGGCTAGGGTCTTTGGACTGTCTGTGCTGTAGCTCAAGGACTTTTAACACTGCCCTATAACCAAGTGACATGGTTGGCTGCAGTTCAGAACATGCATCAGAGTACAGCTCATAAAGTACATCTAATGTGTTTGTCCCTATTAACACTAAGGACTGATCAGCTGCACGTACATCAGGAACCACTAATACAAGTGTTGGCACTTGGGCTTCAATACCGAAAAAGTCTTTTGGAAAAGTGACATTCATTTCAATGTAGCCTAAGTAAGGTACACTCTGACCGTTAGCTCCCTCCACTTCTAACAGCTCAAAAAGTGGCTTAATCTCATGGTTGGATAAGTACTGTCTGTAATAGGACTCAGGGACAGTAGTCACCTGGGAACCTGTATCTAACAAACAGCTCACAGTACAGCCATTCACTTTCACTTGTGCTGTACCTTTTGTACCAATTAGACCATTAGGAAAGCTAAAGGGGTCTGTTTTGTAATGTGACTTCAGTTTAGCACGTGTCTTGAATGGAGCTTTTGGTTTGGGACGGGTCATCTCTGAACTAACCTCTGTTTGTCCCGCAACAGGAGTAGACTTCAGTTGTAAAGAAGATTGGGGGTTCTGACTGTCCCAAATCTGTCTTTTTACTCTTAGTTCTTTGCGTTTTGCAGTTACAAGTGCAGGGTTTGGCTCTAAGTCACAAGTGGCTACAATATGCCCATCTTCGCTACAGCAGAAGCAATACCATGGTCTGGGCCTAGTACTGGGACGGCTGGACGAAGGTAAGTTTTCAGGTTTGGCATGGTCAGGTTTTTTATTTCCAGATTTCTTAGTTGGGTCTTTCTTCGGTGGTGCTTGTTTCTTTTGTTTCACGACAGCAGCCAATTGGCTTTTTAGATCAGCGACTTCCTTTTTCAGCTCTTTCAGACTGTCCGACTATTTCGCTATTTGTACTTGTTTCGGTGACTGTTTGTTCGTAGGAGGCTGCTTTTGGTTTTGTGGCGCTCAAGTGTTTTTTCATGCGGGTGTTTTTAACTTCATGTCTGTTTTCAACAGTGCGAAGGTGAAGCAATAATTCTGCATACTCAGGTGGATGTTTATCTTTTAGTTCCAGCTGTAGCTCTCTTAGCACAGATTGTCATCCCAACAGCCTCTGTTAAACTGCTTGAGAAGCTGTTTGTTCACTTCACGTGGCTCTAGACCGCCTCTACGCACTGTGAGATTTAGCGCCACCTGCAAACGATCCAGATATGCAGAGGGTTTTTCTCCATAATCTTGAAAAGTGTTCATGAATCGCACAAGCAGTTCCTCACCGTCTTCAACAGTCCCAAAAGCTGAATCCAACAACTTAAGATAGTCGGCTGAAGTGGCTTCAGGCCCAAGAGAGCGAATAACAGACGCAGGAGCAAGAAGACTTTCAAGGATCCTGCAAGATTTTTCCAAGTCAGACAAAGAAGTATCTTCCATCATCAAGTCAACATGTGAACGCCATGTTTCATAGTTAGCTTCAGTATATGGTCTTGGCGTTTTGCCAGAGAAAGCTCTGATTCTCCAGGAGAAATGAGCGTTTGATGGCTTCTCTGCATGTTTAATGACATGCTTGACTACGATTTTCTGAACCTCGGGTGGGTTAAAATCAGCTGGACTCAACATTTGAGGTGTTAAGTTTGGTCTAAGAGGGCTTTGGAAGAGTGCTTGAGTGGTTTTAGGGGTGCGAGGCACTTCAACTTGGAGTGGAGGAGAGACTCCACTTTGTGTGGGTTCTACAGTAAGGAAAGCAGGATCAATGTCAGCAGAGACCGTTTCAGCTGTCTCAGCAGCTTCAATAGACTTCCCTATTTTGGACATAACCTCCTGCAACACCTCTTCAAAACCTTTTCCACTTAGCTTAGCTAAACCCCTCAAGTTGCTAAGATAAGCCTCAGTAACACTGCCCCCTACAGTTTTAGTGTAGACATCGATTAAAGCTTGAATACAGTACTTAACCTCAGTATTGTCAGTGGATGGAAAGGAGCACGGCAACATAGGTGCTAATGCTTCAATGCTGAATCCAGATTCAAACTCTACAATATGACTTTTGTCAGTCAGATGAGTTATGATTAATACTGAGCACCCTACGGATAGTGCCATGTTGCGCTATAAACTCAAAAACGTCTTTTTCTTTGTCAACAACACCACTAACAATGACTGCATTTGGAATTTTAACACTGTGGTGACATTAGTTGTTGGTCTCACACACAAAATTGATCTTTTAATGTGAAGGCGGAGTTTTTCCGTTTTGGACAGAGATAAAAGGAGGAAGTGGAAAAATATAAATAAAGTGTTTTATCAGACAGACTTACGCGTGTTCCATCTGTTTTTCTGCATCTTCCACATTGGTGACCCCGACGTTTGAAGAATGTTTGTTCAGGCGACCTCTGCTGATATCGCCGCTACGGCATTTGTATCCGCCGCGGCTCCCGCACCGGCTGTTTTTGCGGCTACCATTAAACTACCGGACTTTTGGCAGCACGACCCGGAGCCCTGGTTTCAGCATGTCGAGGCTCAGTTCCATCTGCGCGGAGTAGCCACAGATGACACGAAGTATTTCCATGTTGTTGCAGCTTTGGATTCTGTTACTACTCGTCGTTTGATGGGACTGCTCCGGGACCCGCCTCTCGCTGACAGGTACGTCACTCTGAAGAGGGCTCTTCTGCACCTGTACCAACTCTCTGATATAGAGCGCGTTGATCGTCTTTTGTCTATGACTGGTTTGGGGGACAGCAAACCTTCTGAGCTGGAGAATATGTTGGCACTTCTTGGTTCAGGAGACGGCTCATTTCTGTTCACCCACCTGTTTCTGCGTCAGCTTCTGCCTCCAGTGCGCACTGTCCTGGCCAGCTCGCCCCTCATTCGTACTAAGGATTACCGGGGTTTAGCTGAAGAAGGGGACAGGCTTTTGCTGGCTTCTCGTCATTTGTCTGTGCATGCACTGCTGCCTGAGCAGTCTGATGGAGAAGTCTCGGTGGATGTGGCCGCAGTTTCGGATCGCCGTAAGAAAGGGAGCGGCCTGTGTTTCTACCATCGCCGTTTTGGACCGAAGGCTCGGCGCTGTATTCCACTGTGCTCTTTCCAGCCACAGGGAAACGAGAAGGCTGGTGCTCGCTAGCAGCTGCGTGCACCGGCACCAACAATAAGCTGCTTTTTATTGAGGACTGCGCTGCTGGACGTCGCTTTTTGGTGGATTCAGGAGCGCAACGGAGCATCGTTCCCCCCTCTTTGGCTGACGTCATGGGATATGGACATGGACCTCCATTGGACGCTGCTAATGGTACTCCTATTTGCACTTTTGGCACCAGGTTTATTACTGTATGTTTTAACGGTCGTGACTTTAGTTGGGACTTTGTGGTAGCATCTGTAGCAGTCCCTATCCTTGGTGCAGATTTTTTGTGTGCTTACAGACTGTTGGTTGATGTAGCTAACAGATGTTTGATTGATGCTGTGTCTTTTGATTCCTATCCATGTACACTGGGTGAAGCTGGTCCACTGCTTGCTAACATGCTCGCCTCAGGAGACAGGTACCAGCGCCTTCTCTCTGAGTTTCCTGCGCTTACTGTGCCTACGTTTTCTGCGGCAGTAGCCAAACATGGGGTTGAGCATTATATTACTACTGTGGGTCCACCTGTTTTTGCCCGCGCACGCCGTCTGGATGCTGCTAAGTTAGCCATCGCTAGAGATGAGTTTGCCAATATGGAGCGGTTGGGTATTGTGCGCCGTTCCGACAGTCCATGGGCCTCTCCCCTCCACATGGTCCCTAAGTCAGATGAGGGTTGGCGCCCTTGTGGAGATTTTAGGCGCCTTAACAACGCTACTACCAACGACAGGTACCCAGTCCCCCATATCCAAGATTTTTCTTCACGTCTGGCAGGGACGGTCATTTTTTCTAAAGTGAATTTAGTGCGTGGTTATCATCAGGTGCCTGTCCATCCCCAGGACGTCCCCAAGACAGCGGTGATCACTCCATTTGGACTGTTCAAGTTCTTGAGAATGCCATTCGGCCTTAAGGGTGCTGCACAGACGTTTCAACGGCTTATGGACTCTGTGTTACGGGACATGTCTTTCCTGTTTGTATACCTAGACGATATACTGGTGGCGAGCGCTTCGGTGGAGGAACATGTGTCGCACCTTCGTCAGCTCTTCAGGCGCCTCTGTGACCATGGACTGATAGTGAATCCCGCGAAGTGTCAGTTTGGGCTCTCAGAACTGGAGTTCTTGGGGCACAAGGTATCCCAGCAGGGTGCAGTACCCCTCAAGGCTAAAGTCGAAGCGGTTTTAGTTTTTCCGCGCCCCTCCTCTGTCAAGCCCCTGCAGGAGTTTTTGGGCATGGTCAATTTTTACAACCGTTTTATACCTCATGCTGCCCATATTATGCGTCCGCTGTATGAGGCCTTGAAGGGTAAGAGGGATAATCTGGACATTGAATGGACCCATGAGAGGTTATGTGCTTTTGACGGGGCTAAAGCTGTGCTGGCTGATGCTGCCTTGTTGGCTCATCCAGACCCCACGGCCGCCATTGCTCTTACCACCGATGCATCCGATTATGCTGTCGGAGCAGTTTGTGAGCAGTGGGTGGGTAATTCCTGGGAACCTCTAGCCTTTTTCAGTAGACAGTTACGCGAGTCAGAAAGGAAGTACAGCACTTTTGACAGGGAGCTGTTGGCCCTTTTCTTGGCGACAAGGCATTTCAGGTTTCTCTTGGAGGGCCGTAAATTTACCGCTTTTGTGGACCATAAACCCCTCACGTTTTCCATGGCCAAGTCCACTGAACCTTGGTCAGCTCGGCAACAACGGCAGCTTTCGGCTATTTTCGAGTTCACTACTGACATTCAGCATGTGGCTGGTAAGACCAACTTGGTGGCGGACTGCCTTTCTCGTGCCCCAGTTGCTGCTGTTCATTTGGGCATTGACTATGCTGAGATGGCTGCCGATCAGTTGTTGGACCCGGAGGTGCAGGTGCTTCGTTCCACTGAGTCCAGTTTGCAGTTGGAGGATGTCTGCTTTCAAGACAGTGGCGCCACTCTTCTGTGTGACACTACATTGGGAAAACCACGACCTTTGGTGCCTGTGGCTTGGCGTCGTCGTGTTTTTGACGCTGTTCACTCTTTGTCGCATCCTGGGGTTAAGGCTTCGGTTAAGTTGGTGAGCACCAAGTTTGTATGGCCGGGCCTCAAAAAGGATGTGAAGACTTGGACGACAACCTGTGTGGCGTGTCAGCGTGCTAAGGTGCAGCGCCACATAAAGGCTCCATTGGGGCCTTTTTGGATTCCGGAGCGACGTTTTGATCATGTTCAGGTGGACCTGGTCGGACCTCTTCCTCCATCTCGTGGTTTTACTCACCTCTTCACTATGGTGGACCGGACTACGCGGTGGCCGGAAGCAATTCCCCTGGCATCAACTATGGCGTCTGATGTTGCCCGGGCATTTATCTCCCCTTGGTTGTCCCGTTTTGGTGTCCCCTTGGACTTTACCTCTGACAGGGGCCCGCAATTTACCTCCGCACTTTGGAACGAAGTAGCTGGTAGTTTGGGGATTAAACTCCATCGGACCACAGCATACCATCCACAAGCTAATGGGCTATGCGAGCGGTTTCATCGGACTATGAAAGCGGCCCTTCGCGCGTCATTAGTGGACAGTGGATGGGTGGACAGATTACCGTAGGTTTTGTTGGGTTTGCGTTCAGCCCCCAAAGAACACCTGCACTCCTCTTCTGCTGAGTTGGTCCTCAGCCAGACCTTGAGGGTTCCAGGGGAGTTCCTTCCTACCAGTCCAGGGTTAGGTCCCAGTATGGTTAAGAGGCCTAAGTGTCGAGAGGAAGCCAGGGCTTTTGTTCCCGTGGCTGCGCACCACTGTCTTCCTCAGTCTTACGTCCCTGACAGCCTTATGTCAGCTAAATATGTTTTTGTCCGGCAGGATGCCCATCGTTCTCCCCTGCAGGCACCTTATGATGGCCCTTTTCGGGTGTTAGAAACAGGCCATAAGGATTTTTTGGTTGAGTTGGGGACTTGTCAGGATCGGGTTTCGGTGGATCGTTTGAAGCCCGCTCATGTTCTTTGTGACGATGAGGTTGAGTTAGCCCGCCCGGCTCGGCAGGGGCGCCCTCCTGAGGTTATGTCTGCTCCGGTTACAGTTGCGCCCCCTAGGACTGCGCAGTGCAGTCGTCGGGGCAGAGTAATTAGGGTGCCTAAGAGGTTCTCGAGTTATTTCCTTTTTTTTTTTTTGTTTATTTATGTTGTTATTTGTGTGTTCTGGGGGGGCCTGTGTGGTGACATTAGTTGTTGGTCTCACACACAAATTTGATCTTTTAATGTGAAGGCGGAGTTTTTCCGTTTTGGACGGAGATAAAAGGAGGAAGTGGAAAAATATAAAGTTTTTTATCAGACAGACTTACGCGTGTTCCGTCTGTTTTTCTGCATCTTCCACAACACCATGTTTTTCCACAAAATCTATTTTGACCATATATCAACTGTTTGGTCAGGGGTCAAAACAGAATCCTCATCTGTTGTGCAACGCTCCAGGCTCCTGGCTGTGCTCGCCACTTTTTTCGTTGTAACCTGTGACACTTAAGGGCCTTTTCCACTAGCACGCTTTAGCGCGACACGGGACGGCTCAGCATGCTTTGTACGCTTTTCCACAAGCCCCAACACGGTTTAACAGCCGCGATTCTCAGCCCCACTCCAGGGCAGGGTACAGCAGTGCTGAGCTGTGCAGTGTTGTGACGTTAACAGACTGGTCGCCGCTGATTGGTCAGGTCGTAACCGGCGCTGATTGGTCAGGTTGTAATCGCCCCTCTCCTCCTCCTCTTCTACCGAATCTTCACGACCTTCTCAAAGTTTTTGGAAAAAAAAAAATCTTCACGACCGCCTTTACTCAGCACGCAACCACTGTTGGCGGTTTCTTTTCAGTGTATTGCTGTGCTATTTTCATTTATTCTCTATCAAAAATGGCTTCGCGTAATAAGGGCGTTCCATGGACCAATAAGGAGGTGCAGTGTCTGCTCACTGCATTGTCAGACGAACGTATCCAGTGCGAGTTAGACGGAGCCGCCCGGAATGAAAAAATATACCGGGAGGTCTCGACATCAGAGTCCTTTAACGGTGAGTTTTAATTTTTTTTTATTGTGCATTTTTTCGCAAATATATTCGGTAAGACGCTCAGTTTATTTATGCAATAAAAAAGCTGTTCATTTGTGGATGTGCAGCACACTGCGGACTAAAGCTTTTATTTTAATTATTCATGTGAACAATACGCTGAAATAAGCTTATGTTGTTAAAAACTATTGTCTTTTCTGTATATCTTGCACTTTCGTGCTGTATTTTATTGTGTGCATTTTCCTTGTAGAATCATCCCACGCGTCCGCCGCGACAGCCCGCACGGATTAATTCAACCGAGCCTTCATGACCCACAGCTGGCAGAGACGGCTTCATTCAACCGAGCCTTCGTGACCCAGTTTGGGAAGCTGGTGTAGAGGCACTCAGTGGTCGGAGTGTATAAAATGTTGATTAACCTTCATGTTGTGTTGCAAAGTTTTTTTTTCTTTTAATATTTTGTATATAATAAAATGGAATTGTTTTGGAAAGTGTGGTTTGTCTGTTATAACACTGAATTATATAAAACAGTATAATTACATAGAAATTCCATTGCCTAGTCTGATCAAAATGATGCTGATCATCCTGTCAGGGGTCAACCATTGTAAAGGTAATGTAATTTTTAACTAGACCAAAAAAGAAATCTTTTTGTAAGCTTTCTGTTCTTTTTATTGAAATATCATAAAAAATTAGCACCAAGTCAAAGTAGGTACAAGTATATGTAAATTGAATGTTCTATCGGCATTCCAAATTCAGAGATTTACAATACTTTAGGAGTGTAGCATCATCTAAACGGAAAATAATAATACCGTTGTTCCAAACGTTGACCTGAAGGTGAAAAACATGAATTTTTTTAATTCAGTACATCCAAAATGCCCTAGGATGTAAAAAATAATACAATTTGGTGTTGGCCAGTGTGCCACCGTCTCATTATTTAATACGAATAAAAACAAGTTTCAGCTCATTATTTCTAGGTCATTTGGCAGTTAATTCAAAACAAAGGTGACTTGTGTTGTTGCAGCTTAATTATGAGATAAAATTAATTGTGAGATAAAACCACAGAGCAAGCAAGGCAATAATCCTTGGATCCTCCATTTTTTGTCTCGTGTAAATAAGGACTCAGTCGGGTGCGTAACGTCACGGGAGTGTGGCCCCGCCTCGCTGAGAATCTGCCGCCGCCCCGCTTCTAAAACCTCCTAACACAAACCATCACAGCACAAGCACAACACCATGCTAATGGAGACACAAGCATTCCGAGCCGTACTGAAGTGAATCGAGCCGTACAGAGGTGTGCTGGGCTAGTGGAAAACAGGCTTTACTTGTCTCGCCAAATTTTGTAACAATATGTACCACACAGTGACACAGTATACAATATATACCTGTGCTACACAGGGGGTAATACAGTACTATACAGGGTATAATATCACTGGGTTGGGGGGGGGGGGGGTAACACCCACTAACACCTGCGCTCGCCAGATTTATGTGTGTAACCCTTACTAACACCTACTCACTTTAGGTGTAGTACCCTTTTTGGTAGTGGTGTGTTATGGCAATGTATTTACCTTAACTCTTCTACCTGAGGGAAAAGGGATAATTGGGCCAGGTCAGACTGACTCTGGGTTCGTAGGAGCCTGGGAGGTGCAGCAACAGACGACACATACACAGCCGTATATGGAACTTGCAACTATGTATATTATTTACAATTATGTACACAAAAATAAATACATAGTGCGATAAAAGAAAAAATAAAAACAAAATACTCCAAATTATATTTACAATATTCACAGTCCTGTTTTGTCCTTTCCAGGTGACTAGTGGAGTCACCTTTAGCAGTTTCTAGTAGTGATGTTCAATACCACTGATTTCCTTTCCGATCCGATACTGAGTAAAATTCAGGCTGGTATCGGCGATACCGATATTTTTTGCGACTACACCTAATATGTCTTTTAAATCTAAAAAAACGCATGAGGCACTTACCCAGGCGGAAGAAAAAGTAGTCCCACCAACCGCGTGTCACTTAGACAACATCTCAATAGTTTAGTTACTTTTCACCGTGTTTCTGTTAAGGATATATATATGTATACTCGCTGCTCTTGTTTTTCCTCTTGCCTTCTGATTATTGCTCTGAGTGTTGCTATCCCTGTGCTGTTGCAATCCTGGAATTTTTTTATTTTTTTTTTTTACCTTTATTTAACCAGGAAAAAAACCCGTTGAGATTAAAAACCTCTTTTTCAAGGGAGTCCTGGCCAAGAGGCAGCAAAAAAAAAAAAATCACAAATACACTTACAATGACATACAAATCATAAAAAACAGTTACAAATTAGTGAGGCCGTCTCAAGTGTTCTCAGTCTGGATTTAAAGTCGTTCATGTGGGGAGCGTGAAATAACGAGGCTGAATTATTTCTTAATTCAGGTTTTAATGTTGCATTCACATCCCCAGCTATCTCTCAAGAACAGAAGAGAATGAGCTGAGTCAAAACCTTCTTATTTATACAAGATCACAGGAAGAATCACATATCACCGTCAAAACCCCCTATTGACAATAACTCCCCCCCCCCCCCCCCCCCCGAGTCCTTCAGTCCTCTGCCTGGCCCCCAGGAGGTCAGGAAGTCCTTTCAGCTCCTTATCGCCATACCTCCGTCTTCTTGCTGTTATCCACAGGCGGTCCGACATATTGTCCCATCCAAGACGTGAGGTCAAACCACACATGCAATCTCAAGCATCCCATTGTGCTTATACATATGTAGGTAAAAATACATGAGCTACATAACCCCCCCCCCCCAAACGTCAAAGAATGGACAATATATCAGAGTTCACAAAACATGATAACCTCAATAGCATAGTCTATACAACATGATCACATCAAAAATCAGTCCGTATGCCGTCTGGGCTTCAAACGTCTTCCGAATCTGCTGTAAGCAGGTCTCGCCGTCCCTGCGGCGCCGTCCTGCAAAGAATCTGCTGACTGAGGAAGAGAGTGGTTATTTGATCCCTGCGGGGGCTCCGAGACGTGTTCCCTGGGGGGTCTGCCACGTCGAGGTGCCCTCGCCACCCGTACAGACTCGTCGTTCATCACAAAAGCAGGCTTTAGTCTGTCAATACTGTCTCTTTTGTCTCCCAAATCTAGCACAAAATGCTTATCACCTGTTTCCAGCACCCTATATGGACCATCATATGGCGGTCGGAGGGTCGGTCTTAGAGCCTCGTGCCTGACAAAAACGAACTCGGCATTTTTTAAAGCTTTGGGAACAAAAACGCGCGGAAAAGTGTGATGAACGGGGCCCGGGAGCATGTCTGCTCCCGTGCCAATCAGTGGCCCCAGAGCCGGGGGGTGCCCCGGCTCCGGATGCTCTGGTAGGAACTCACCGGGAAGCCTGAGAGGTTGTGCAAAAACTAACTCCGCTGGGGAGGCATTTAAATCCTCTTTGGGCGCAGAACGCAACCCCAATAAAACCCATGGTAGTTTGTTTACCCAATCTGCATCCGTAAGCGACGCTCTGAGGGCTGCCTTCAAAGACCTATGAAAACGCTCGCATAAACCATTAGCCTGGGGGTGATAAGCGGTAGTGCGATGAATTTTAGCTCCTAAGCTGCTGGCCATCGCTGGCCACAGCTCAGAGACAAATTGAGGCCCTCTGTCGGACGTAATATCCAACGGAACCCCGAAACGCGCTACCCAGGCCGTCAAAAAAACGCGAGCCACCTCTGCAGCCATGGTTAATGCCAGTGGGACCACTTCCGGCCAACGTGTGGTTCGGTCCACCATTGTCAAAAGATGTGTGAACCCCTGCGACGACGATAGGGGGCCCACGAGGTCGACATGCACGTGATCGAATCTCTTGGCCGGAATGTGGAACAGTTCTAAGGGAGCTTTCGTGTGCTTGTGAATTTTGGCCCGCTGGCAAGCCATGCAGGTTCTTGCCCACTCTTTCACGTGCTTGCGCAGGCTCGGCCAAACAAACTTCTCCGCTACCATTTTCACAGAAACGCGCACTCCTGGGTGCGCCAGGGAGTGAACCGAGTCAAAAACGCGGCGGCGCCACACAGCCGGGACTACCGGGCGCGGTCGCCCAGTCGATACATCGCAGATTGGGGGGGCATACCGGTTTACAAACACCTGCTCTCCAGCCTTAACCCTGTTGGTCCAGACTGGAGCGCGCGCACGTCTGCATCTCTACCCTGTTCCGCTGCCGTGGCTGCGTAATCTATCCCCACGTGAACTGGGGCCGCGTGCGCTTCCGCGCTGTTATTTTGCCCTGTGGCTGCAGTAGTATAATCTGCCTCCGCGTGCACCGGTGCTGTGACCGCGCGAGAGAGGCAGTCTGCCACTGCGTTGAGTTTACCCGCTACGTGCTGAATATCAGTGGTAAACTCCGAAATTGCGGCCAGCTGCCTCTGCTGCCGGCCCGACCAAGGTTCTGAAATTTTGGACATCGCAAAAGTGAGCGGCTTATGGTCGACAAAAGCGGTGAAACGCCGACCTTCCAGCCAAAACTGGAAATGGCGAATGGCCAAATGGAGCGCTAACAGCTCCCTGTCAAACGTGCTGTATTTCCACTCGGCTTCGTTCAAGGATCTGCTGAAAAATGCCAGCGGCTGCCAAACCCCGGCAACGTGCTGTTCCACGACCGCCCCTATGGCCAAATCTGATGCGTCAGTGGTGAGCGCTATGCGGGCCGATGGATCTGGATGAGCTAGAAGCGCGGCGTCAGCCAGGGCTTTTTTTTACCTCCGCGAATGCACGCTCCCGCTCCAGGGACCACTCGATAGTATTGGAGGGTTTTTGTTTTTTGAGCGCGGCGTATAATGGTTGCATGAGGTGCGCTGCGTGGGGTAGGAAACGGTTATAAAAATTTACCATTCCTAAAAACTCCTGCAACGATTTGACTGTTTGTGGTCGGGGAAAATCTGCCACTGCGCGCACCATATCCGGTAGCGGGACTGCCCCTTCTGGGGAAACGCGGTGCCCCAAAAAATCGATCTGCGCCACGCCAAACTGGCACTTGGCTGGATTAATTATTAACCCGTGCTCTCCCAACCTCAGAAAAACCGCAGTGAGGTGTTTTTCGTGTTCCTCTTCTGAAGTACTGGCGACTAAAATGTTGTTGAGGTAGACGAACACAAAAGGGAGATCGCGTAACACAGCATCCATCATACGTTGGAATGTTTGTGCAGCGCCTTTAAGACCAAACGGCATGCGCAAAAACTCAAAAAGTCCAAAAGGGGTTATTACCGCTGTTTTAGGAATGTCCTCAGGCCGGACTGGAACCTGATGGTAGCCGCAAACCAGGTCTATTTTAGAAAAAATGCGCGCCCCCGCTAGATGCACCGAAAAATCCTGAATGTGTGGAATTGGGTAGCGGTCATGCGCTGTGGCGTTGTTTAGTCTGCGGTAATCGCCGCAAGGTCTCCAGAAGCCGTCAGCTTTAGGGACCATATGCAGCGGCGAAGCCCATGGGCTCTTCGAACAGCGAATAATGCCCAGTCTTTCCAGGCTGGCGAACTCCTCGCGCGCTATGGAGAGCTTAGCAGCATCCAAACGCCGAGCTTTCGCAAAGACGGGGGGGCCCGCTGTAGTGATAAAATGCTCCACCCCGTGTTTCGCAACTGTTGCCGAAAAAGTGGGAACCGTGAGCGCTGGAAATTGGGTGAGGAGTGTGTTAAACTTAGCGCCTGCTGTGGCGACGTTGGTCTGCACCGGTGGTGGGGACACTCGAGCTGCACAAGGAATAGAATAAAAAGATTGCATTAACCAAGCGCCTGTTGGCAAGATCAACTAACAAACCATGTGAGCACAGAAAATCGGCACCTAACATGTTGAAACTCACCGCCGCTATGATAAAAGTCCATTCATAAGTGTGGCCGTGTAAGGGCAAAAACAAAGTCCTTTCTCCGTAGGTGTTGATGCTCGAGCCGTTCGCCGCCGTTGCCCGTCACCACGGGGGCCAGCCAATCGGTCAGCATAGGTCGGGGTGATGAAACTCACTTGGGCTCCGGTGTCTACGAGGAAGTGCCGCCCGGAGCTCGTATCCGTGATGTAGAGCAGCTTATTTCTTTCGCCGAGAGCCGAAGCTACTAACGATTCCCGGTCCTGGCGTTTCCCGAGCTCTTGAAGCTGCACGGCGGCACACACCTGTGTGCCTTCTCTGGGTTGCACGGGCTGGGCTGCACGGTGGCGCAGTGGTTTAGCACTGTGACAGCACAGTTTTACCCTCGGCCGAGGGATCGCGGGGATCATGAGATCGTGGGTTCGATCCCAGCCCCCGACCAACAGTGAGCTGTGTGGAGTTTGCATGTTCTCCCCGTGTTGCGCGGGTTTACTCCGGGATTTCTCCGGTTTCCTCCCGCACACCAAAAAAAAAAACATGTAGGTTTAGGGCGCTCGCGCACGCAGCGACCAGCAGCCAGTGGCTTGTCACCAGACTGCAAACCAAGTCTACCTACGGGTACAAATAAGTAACAAAAAAAAAAAAAAAAAAAAAAAAAAAAAAAAACGCCGGTGATAAAAACAGAGGCCATCTCCTCCGCTGCGTCGGGGCCGCGCCGCTGCCATTGTTGGTGGGATTGGCTCTGCTGTCTCTGGCTCTTCGTTGCCTCGGGTCGCCGCACCTAGGTCTGCCGCTGCCGCTGTGGCCGTCTGCTCGCCGCAGGAGTCGAGGAGCCGCTGCGCCTCTCGGGCCAGCGCACGGAAGTCCCGCTGGGTCACACAACGCATGCCGGACAGGGTCCCTCTCATGAGCATCGGGAGGTTACTTAGGAAGATGTGCTTAAACAGGAAATCATCGTTGTCCGATTCCCTCAGCTGCAGCATGTCTTCCATCAGGGCGACTGGCCTGCGCCCTCCTTGGCCGTGCATAGCCAGGAGTCTCCTAGCCCTCTCTTCGACTGAAGGCGTGAAACACTCTGTGAGGGCAGCCTTCAACTCGCCGTATTTGTTGTCAGCGGGTGGCTGCTGTACCAGGCTCCGCACGCATCAAGCTGTGCGGTTGTCGAGCCTTGCGATGACGTGGTAAAACTTGGTGTCATCCGCCGTTATTCCCGCGACCGTGAACTGTGCCTCAGCCTGGAGGAACCACGAGTCCGGGTTGTCCTGCCAGAATTCTGGCAGTTTGATGGAGACGGCGCTCGCTCGGGCAGACTCCGACGAGTCTGCATCAGGAGAATCCCTTCTATGCATTCTCACGTCTCTGGTCACCAATGCGGGGAGCGTGAAATAACGAGGCTGAATTATTTCTTAATTCAGGTTTTAATGTTGCATTCACATCCCCAGCTGTCTCTCAAGAACCGAAGAGAATGAGCTGAGTCAAAACCTTCTTATTTATACATACAAGATCACAGGAAGAATCACATATCACCATCAAAACCCCCTATTGACAATAACTCTCCCCCTGAGTCCTTCAGTCCTCCGCCTGGCCCCCAGGAGGTCAGGAAGTCCTTTCAGCTCCTTATCGCCGTACCTCCGTCTTCTTGCTGTTATCCACAGGCGGTCCAGACATATTGTCCCATCCAAGACGTGAGGTCAATCCACACATGCAATCTCAAGCATCCCATTGTGCTTATACATATGTAGGTAAAAATACATGAGCTACAGTTCAATTTATTAGTCCCCATTGTGGGACTAATAAAGGCTTATCTTATCTTGTCTTATACCTTACCTCAAATGACTTAAGTATCAAAAGTATCGATATTTTGATTTGAGTATCGATTTTAGAGCATAAAGATCTGGTATCGGAGGTATCGATATTTCAGGATCGATCCGCAGATCACTAGTTTCTAGGACTCGGGCTTCGGCTTGCCATCCAGATCTGGAGATCCACGCTCTGGTCAAACCAGTCCACAGAAGAAAAAAAAAGAACCTGACCTATAAAACAGGTCAGAACACAACAAATGAGCTACTTGTGGAGCCCATAATTATAACCTATGTGACTCACATGTGGCTGGCTGAATTCAGCCAAGAGAGACTTTGAGCTAGCCATGTGCATTGACTTCACACCTCAAGAGGAAGATGTGTCTGCACCCCCTGGGGACTCAGGAGAGAGGAGAAGAATACCCGGCCTGACCTTTGGGGGTCAGAGAGGAGAACAGAAGGACTCTGGGTGTTCTATTACAGATGAAAGGATGTAGCTGAGTATTGTGACTTTTGTGTGATGTATTTGTAGAGATGAGTGTATAAATGTATGTGTGTGACTGCGTCCTGTCTCTTTTCACTCCGATCGAGAGAGGACGTAGGATGGATGAGAATTAAAGCAGATTCTGGAAAATTATCCAGTCTCCTCAATTCTTGACTCCTACATACTGCTCGAAGCTTATCACGTATCAAATATTCTAAAATATGGGTGTTTTTATTTATTAGGGGTCCAATGTGTGACATTGGTGGCAAAATTTAAAATTGATCAAATCTGCACATGAAATTGACTAATCACTATCCAATTGTGTCAGGTTTATGAAACTATTAACTATTTTCGTAACGGCATTCGCGTTCAGGAACTCTTGAGGATGAGTGCTCACTTCAACTACTTGTAAATGGAGACGTAAACGGGACACTCAGGCTTTTGTTTCCCCGTGTGCCAATGCACTTTGCAATGGCACACGTTTTACACGAAACAACTTCAACACTTCCAGTATTTTTCACGCATCAAAACTCATCAACAGCTACATTTTCATGACATATTAAGATGTGATAACGTGTATACATACCTTCAAATTCTCCCTGTTTGTTGGATAAGACGTAAAATCACAAAAGGCGTAAATGCGGGACACGGAAGTTTGGACCTTCGATAACTTCAATATAAAGTGACCACGGTTAATCCTCTCCACATGGGTTGAGCACATCCGGGGTAGAGAAAATAAAAGGGCTTTCCCAGGGTGGTCACCTCGCCAGACGGGGCTGCGCGCGGCCGACCAAGACCGAAGACGTAAATTTTTTAAAGGACACCATATTCGATGTGTCATAAATGTTTGAGATTTTATTGAAATATTCTACATCTGAGCTTCACAAAGACTGATCTCCTTTTTACGTGTATGGTTTGGGATTTGAAAGGTGCACCGTGAAAAGCATCAGCACTTCCTGTTTTCTGGTTACTTTACCAAATAACTTGCATGTTGCTGCGTAAATTCGGGGACACGGAAATTTACGTCGTACGAGTAAATTTGCAGGGGTCGCCGTACAAAAACCATAGATCCGATCACATTGGGGAATGTTTTATTTTGAATTTGCATTACAACTCTGTTATCTCTTGCATAAATGAGTAGAAAGAGTTACTCAGAGATCACTTTAGAGTACTTTGAAATTGATGCGATTTTCATGTCACACAAAAACTGGGAAAAATGAGGGGACACGACCAATAGTTTCGATTCTAACGGCAAAATCAATGATTTTTTTTTTAAATTGCAATGCAAGTCTGAAACTCTTTTTATGTTCCCTTGCATATTATAAAAACGAAACCGACATCTGCAAATTACAGAAAAAGAGAGAGCGCTTGAAAGTCGGATACCCCGATATAGTGCACTGGACCCCCCCCCCCCAAAAAAAAACACCCATATACAAGAAGTCAATTTCCCCAAATCAACAAATGTGCATAAAACAAACACATCTACCATTCAAATTTATCAAAATGGTGCTATCACGATGAGTAAACTGCATTTGGAACACTTGACATCAAGCTAACATCACATCTAGCACAACAATTTATCACAAATTTTGCACTTTAAACACACATAGACCACAGATTCATCATTCATCATCAAGTAGCAATTAATGGCAAGGGACCTGGGACGTTTGCTAACCGTTACAGCCTTAAAAAATAGCTTTTTCTGATGAAAAAACTAGCCGAATTTAGCATCGGCGGCTAGCGTTTTTAAGCTAGCGATTAGCATCCACATACACAATGAATAGATGGCACTCACCATGCCAAGTGGCTCGTGCTTCAATGGAGTTCCCGCGCTCAACGGCGTCGACAACCTTTGGATCCCAATCTTAAAATTTAATAGACGGGGCATTAGAATTTGGCAATACCGCAATGTCTCATTTCTCATTTTGGTTTAGGCTTACCAATTTCAAGGATTTTATCCAGGCAAAGGCTGCTATCAACACGCTAGCGTCGCCATATCACCAAGGACTAAGTGATGGCAAAATCGAAACAGTGTTTTGGAACATACCGGAACCTAGGCGGAACTTGTGATTTGAAACGCTGTTCCGAGGTCTGTATCAGAAGGACGGTGTCACATGACTGTTCCATATCGCGTTCCATTCCGCCCCCAGTTGTTTTGAAACGTCACAGTCGTGTTTGTTTCAGCAAGTGAATACAAATCTGTGTATGGTTCCTTCATTTGTAATTCCATTTCAAAATAAAATCAGAAAAAACAAATTTTTGGTCTCATTTTTGTTTTGTCCTTTGCTAAACTTAGGTAGAAAAAAATATATCATCAAATTTTTGGACATACCTGTGTTTAATTTTGCTCTTATTGTTTTATAGTCAAAACAAAAATATTAAGTTGTGGGCCTCAGGCCTCAGGTTATTTCACACCTTAGACAGAGACAATGAATACACATGGGAGAACAGCGGGAGTGGGGGTTGAATGAAGCGAGGTGTAGATGTCCTGCTGTTATTAGGAAGTGCCTTGAATCTTGTGAAGTGTAACTTGATGTAGAGAGAAGGATGTTTAATGTGACTAGTCAGTCTGTTCTGTGCTCGTGATGTGACGAGTCATTCTGTTCTGTGCTCGTGAGATGTGAGTGTGCAATAAATCATTTGAAATGAATCTGCCTGTGATTTCACACACTCCACACTGGTGACCCAAGATGTATTATGGAACACGAGGCAAGATCCCCGGAGCCGGCCCGGTCAGGAAGCTACAGCGAGGCGGCAGCCATCCCACAGACAGCCCGGACTGGAACCTCCAGCCACGCGTGTGCAGTTGCAGTCAAGCTACCGGATTTCTGGCAGCACAACCCGCGCTCTTGGTTCCACCTCACCGAGGCCCAGTTCGTCCTCCGGGGAGTAACGGCAGATGACACCAGATTCTACCATGTGGTCGTAGTGCTCGACGTACGCACAGCTCAACAGGTAGCGAGCCTGCTCGATCAGCCACCAGCCAGCAACAGATACGAGGCGCTCAAGGCTGCACTCATCCAGCGCTACACGCTCTCGGACTGTGAGAGAGCGGAGAGGCTCCTGACGCAGACCGAGCTAGGAGATGGTTCGGCCGTAGACCTGATGGAGAAGATGCTGGCGTTAAGGGGCACGGACGACGAGCACTTTCTGTTTGCCCACCTCATCCTCTGGAACCTTCCGACAGTAGCGAGAGCGGTTCTGGCCAATTCGCCGCGGCTGGCCGCGCGAGACTACCGTGCGCTAGCCCAGGAGGCAGACCGGATCATCATCACCACCAAGGCGATCACAGTCAACGCGGCAGCGACGGAGCCCAGCGAGACGACCAGAGGAGGCGAGGAGCCACCGACGGTAGCAGCAGCAGGGGCCAAGGAGCGCCAGAGGGACACGCTCTGTTCCTACCACCGCTGCTTCAGAGAGAAGGCACGCAGACGTGCGCCACCATGCCAATTCCAGCGCTCAGGAAAACGCCAAGGCAAGGGGTCGGTAGCAGCAGTGACCCTCGGTGAAGAGAACAAGCTGCTCTACCTAACGGACGCACGCTCGGAGAGGCATTTCCTCGTGGACACCGGAGCCCAGAAGAGCTTCATCCGGCCGACCTACGCTGACCGGCTGGCAGGATCTAGCGGCCCCGGGATGTTGGCAGCAAACGGCTCGGATATTAAGACCTTTGGTGAGAGGACTCTGCTCTTATCTCTACACGGCCGTACATACGAGTGGACTTTTGTCATAGCAGCACTGAATTACCATATACTGGGGGCTGATTTTCTGTGTGCACATGGTTTACTGGTTGATGTTGCTAACAGGCGCCTGGTTAATGCACTGTCTTTTGACTCTCTCCCCTGTATAGCTCGAGTGACCCAGCCAACAGCACAAGCCAATGTCACAGCTACAGGCGGTAAGTTCCACACACTGCTCACTCAGTTCCCAGCACTCACGGTCCCGACGTTTTCCACGGCCATCGCTAAACACGGGGTGGAGCATTTTATCACCACCACCGGGCTGCCCATTTTTGCAAGACCTCGGCACTTGGACGCAGCTAAACTGGCCATAGCGCGTGAGGAGTTCGCCAACCTGGAAAGGTTGGGCATCATCAGGCGCTCGAACAGCCCATGGGCATCCCCGCTGCACATGGTCCCTAAGGCTGAGGGATCGTGGCGACCGTGCAGTGATTTCCACAGGTTGAACAACGCCACGGCGCACGACCGCTACCCGATTCCCCACATACAGGATTTTTCCGTTCACCTCGGCGGGGCACGCATTTTTTCCAAAATAGACCTGGTCCGCGGTTACCACCAGGTCCCAGTGCGCGCTGAGGACGTACCCAAAACAGCGGTAATAACTCCGTTCGGTCTATTCGAGTTCCTGCGCATGCCATTCGGGTTTAAAGGAGCGGCACAGACGTTCCAGCGCATGATGGATGCAGTGCTGTGCGATCTCCCGTTCGTGTTCGTCTACCTGGACGATATCCTGGTAGCCAGCGCGTCTGAAGACGAACACGAAACCCACCTCAGGACGGTCTTCCGGAGGTTGGAGGAGCACGGGTTAATAATAAACCCGGCGAAATGCCAGTTCGGCGTAACGGAGATTGATTTTTTGGGGCACCGCGTCTCTCCAGAAGGAGCGATCCCGCTGGCCGACAAAGTGCGCGCCGTGGCGGATTTTCCCCGGCCTCAGACGGTCAGGGCGCTGCAGGAATTTTTGGGAATGGTGAACTTTTATAACCGTTTCCTTCCCCGCGCGGCGCAGCTCATGCAACCATTGTATGCCGCGCTCAAGAAACAGAAACCCGCGGATAGGGTCGAATGGACCCCGGAGCGAGAGCGGGCGTTCTCGGAAGTTAAGGCAGCCCTGGCAAACGCCGCACTGCTGGCACATCCAGACCCGACGGCCCGCATAGCGCTCACCACCGACGCTTCAGACGTGGCCATAGGGGCTGTCGTGGAGCAGCGCGTCGACGGGGCTTGGCAGCCGCTCGCCTTTTTCAGCAGAACTTTGCGCGACAGCGAACGTAAATACAGCGCGTTCAACAGAGAGTTGCTGGCTCTCCACCTGGCCATTTGCCACTTCCAGTTCTGGCTGGAAGGGTGCAGCTTCACCGCATTCGTAGACCACAAGCCGCTAACATTCGCGATGGCCAAGGTTTCAGAACCGTGGTCGGGCCGGCAGCAGAGACAGCTGGCCGCGATCTCAGAGTTTACTACCGATATTCAGCATGTGTCAGGTAAACTGAATGTAGTGGCGGACTGCCTCTCGCGCGCCGTGGTGGCCCCAGTCTGTGTGGGCATAGATTACGCAGCCATGGCTGCGGAGCAGATTAGCGATGCTGACGTGCGCGCGCTCCAGTCTGGACCAACAGGGTTAAGGCTGGAGAGCAGGGTGCTGCAAGACAGCATGCCCCCCCCTAATCTGCGATGTCTCCACGGGTCGCCCGCGTCCCGTGGTCCCGGCCGTGTGGCGCCGCCGCGTGTTTGAGTCGGTTCACACTCTGGTGCACCCAGGAGTGCGCGCGTCCGTCAAAATGGTGGGAGAGAAGTTTGTGTGGCCGAGCCTACGCAAACAAGTTAAAGAGTGGGCTGCAGCCTGCGTGGCGTGCCAACAAGCCAAGGTACACAGACACACGAAGGCTCCCTTGGAGCCGTTTCGTATTCTGGCTAAGAGGTTCGACCATGTTCACATGGACCTCGTGGGCCCCCTCCCACCATCACAGGGGTGCACGCACCTCCTGACAATGGTGGACCGCACTATGCGCTGGCCAGAAGCGGTTCCGCTGGCGGCAACCACGTCCGCAGACGTGGCGCGCGCTTTTTTAACAGCATGGGTGGCACGTTTTGGAGTCCCGTCGGACATTACGTCCGACAGGGGCCCTCAATTTGTTTCCGAACTCTGGTCCGCGATGGCCCGCAGCCAATTCACCGCACAACCGCGTACAACCCACAGGCCAATGGGTTACAGGAGCGTTTTCATAGATCACTGAAAGCAGCACTCAGGGCTTCATTGACGGATGCAAATTGGGTAGACAAGTTACCGTGGGTTTTATTGGGGTTGCGCTCCGCGCCGAAAGAGGATCTGGAAGCTTCCCCGGCAGAGCTCGTTTTTGCGCAGCAACTACGGCTGCCCGGGGAATTTCTGCCAGATAATCCAGCGCCCGGCAGCTCCCCTTCTCAGCTTTTGCAGCATAGCGCAAACACAGGCACGCTGCCGGGACCTGCCCACCACAGTTTTCCGCGTGTTTTTGTGCCTAAAACTTTGAAGAACGCAGAGTTCGTGTTTGTCAGACACGACGCCCACCGCCCTCCATTGCGCCCACCCTATGATGGACCGTTCAGAGTGCTGGAAACAGGGGATAAGCATTTTTTGCTAGACTTGGGGGGTAGGAGGGAAAAAATTGACATAGACAGACTCAAACCTGCTTTCGTTGTGGCGGACGAGCAAGTGCTGTTGGCTAGGGCCCCTCGGCGTGGAAGACCCCCACGGAGAGCTCCCCAGGGAAACGATTCATCAGAGCAGCCACACGGGCAGAGTGAACCCCCCCTCCCCTCTCCACGGCTCACCCGCAGTCAGACACACTTCCAGCAGCCTCCCACCGGCACAGCAGCGCCACGGAGGTGGTAAAACCCAGTTGCAGCAGATATGGGAGGAGGCTGAAGCCGAAACAGCGTGTGGACTGATGTGCTATTGTTCTATCTAGTGAGAAGAGTAGAAAAAAGTAAAGCCAAGGTGATACTAATGGAAATGGCCCATAAGTTGCTGGGGGGGGCAGTGTGGGCCTCAGGCCTCAGGTTATTTCACACCTTAGACAGAGACAATGAATACACATGGGAGAACAGTGGGAGTGGGGGTTGAATGAAGCGAGGTGTAGATGTCCTGCTGTTATTAGGAAGTGCCTTGAATCTTGTGAAGTGTAACTTGATGTAGAGACAAGGATATTTAATGTGACTAGTCATTCTGTTCAGTGCTCGTGAGATGTGAGTGTGCAATAAATCATTTGAAATGAATCTGCCTGTGATTTCACACACTCCACAAAGTTATTATTTTGGTTTATTATTTTGCGACACCGGAAGTGTTAGTGTTAGTGTAGGTGATGAGTTTAATCAGTTATTTAAAGTGTCTCTAGTTTTATCTATGATGTCTGACCTCCATTACACAAAATTAAAATGCCTATTATACGAAAACTAGTGATGGCAAAGTCAAAACAGTGTTTTAGTGCGTACCGAAACCTAGGTGGAACTTCTGAATTGAATCAATATAAGCAATTGAATTGCAATATAAGCTGCAGCTTCAGCCATCACCCATTTCGGATAACTTATGTTGAACTGTATAATCAGAGGAGTTATTGTTTAATTTGAACTTGTTGGATTTTTTCCCCCTTTGTTATATTATTCTGTTTCTTTTTAATCTTTACTTTTAATCTATCCGAAATAAATAAATAAAAATCATTGTTCCGAGGTCTGTATCAGAAAGAGGATGTCATGTGACTGTTCCATTTCACGTTCCATTACGTCACCAACTGTTTTCAAACTTCACCGTTGTTTTATGCAGTGATTGTGTTATCCCGTTTCTCAAATGGAATAATAAAATGCTGCCATTACACACTATTAAATTGCCTATTCTATGCACAATTTATGTATTATATAAATACTTTATATGTAAAATACTAATTTCTCGTGTCCTTGCCTGACTGGCTGCTGGTTCATCAGCCCACATGCCTGAAACATTTAAAAGCTCCTCTGAAGTGCAGTTTGTTTGTGAAGTCTTGCCTCTCTGAGTGTCTTGTACTGAGCTGCTTTTGGATTTACATTATTTGGAAATGGATGGGGGTAGAAAGTGTCCCAGGTCAGCTGTTTGGGATCACTATGACCTTCTTGAGGGAAAAAAAGTTAAATGTATGCACTGTATGCAACATCTTGCATTTTGTAACAATACAACAAGTAGGTGGAGACACCTACGGACAAAACATCCTGACGCCTGCATTCCTAGCACAACGCAACCGAGTGCTGAATCAAGCCACGGCCAGCGTAATGTTTATGGTATGTATTCATGTTCTTTTAATACACATACGAGTATACATTTATTATTTATACACCTTTATTATTATTTACAATAAATATAATTATGCATGTGATCACTAAAAGAAGCCATATTGTTGTACATTTACATATAGTTATATATTTTACATACAGTTACATATATAAATATATATGTAACTATATGCAACTTTATATATATAATAAAGTTGTTTCTGATTTTCTGATTCTGATATTTACAATATATGAAGTTGCATGGCAGCATTCCTCCTAACTCAGTCTTTGTTCCTTGACAGGAAGGCAAAAAGAACTGAAAGTACACAAGCACCCTCTAGAAACAGTGACTGATGTCTATTTTGTAAACAAGCACCCCCTACAAATACTAATTGAAAAAATATATATTTTCAGACAAATAATACTAGAAACCCAAACAAAACACGAAACGTTGAGATAAAGACCCGGAAACACTTGACTGGTTCAGTGTAGTATTATAACATTTGGCCACCAGATGTCGCTGTGGGGAGATGTTTCAAATGTTCCAAAACATCAATTCTTTTTCTGAATCTATTGTTCCAAATGATTCGATCTCTCGATCGTTCCATTTCTGCCATCACTATGCAAGGACCGTCTCTCTCTCTGGTCTGTGTCTTTCGTCGTCTGGCGTGACTGAGCAAAAAAATGCAAGTCATCCCAGACCCAGGGAGAGAGCGCTTAACCCACTGGGTGGCGTGACCCAGCAACGGCGCAGCCATTGGTTACAATAAATATCAACACACAATACTAGGAACTTTATCAGAATATTCTAGAAAACGTTCCTAACTATTTATGAATATATATTTATTTAAATATTCATATTTGAATTATGTATTCCCATTGTGAAATGAATGTCCCCCCCTTCTTCTTAAAGCGGTATCGACATTCATAATTTTAATCACGTTTTTAACACTGGGTTACATGTCCAGTTCAAGCTTCCAACATGTTTCATGGGTTATTATTTTATTTAGCTTTGGAACCTTTTTATATCAGTCTACATTATATTAAGGCAGAGAGTGACAACAAGGTGATTTTCACAGGTGTGCAGGCTTAAACAGGTGAGGTAAAACATGCATTAGTGCCCCAAACAGGAGCCGTGCCAACAGGAAGGACAGGTGGGCATGACAGAAATAATCGAGATTAGTCCACTAACAGTAGTTAAGTTGGTGTCTGTTCGTCCCATTCATGGTTTAGTCAAACCACTGGCTACTTAGTGCTCTTCCTATTCAGCCCATCAACTATTCTGATGAAATTCAATGACTAATATAGGAATAGACATTAGCAGCATTTACTTCCAGCTGGAATATAACTTTGACCACAAAACAGCACAGGTAAGACATGCTTTCTGATATTGTAATTTTTTTGCCACTATTTTGTTGCTAACTTGTCGAGTTTTCGTTGCATGGTGAGGAGACAGACATCTTTGCAATCTGCAGAGTCTGCTTTCCCCTGACACCTTGTTTCTGTGGTTTGCTTGAAGTGGTGAAATTACCTGAAGCAGTGCGGGCCCTTGGCCATATCGACGGTTGCCTAGGGTGCCACCTGCTGGAGAGGGTGCTGCTGCAATCCCTCAAAAATTGTTTTTAATTAATAAAATAAAATTCACAATAGTCAGAGGTGCTTTGCCAGCAGAAAACGCAGCCAAATGGTTGTAGTCCCAGGCAGGAAGGCGGCTCCCAAGGGCCGACCAACTTAAAATCACTACAGACCACAGGATCTGGAGCCAGCCTTGGCCCTTTGCAAACGTCACAGCGCTACTATCATGGGCCTGGAGAGAGATTATCAGTCTTGAGTACAAAAGAAAACTTAAAAGTTGTGTTTGGCACAGCAAGGCAAACAAGTATCTCTGCTGCTTGCAAAGTTGCTTGACAGCACAGGTTAAAAAAATTAAAACAAAGAAAGATAAAAGCATTTGGAGATAAGTAAATTCCTTAAAGAGGAGCACTGCACAAGCTTAGAATAAACTTCTTTTATCATCATTGCATATTCATGCAAAACAGTGTAATTAATTCAAGAATCTCTTATTAACTAACCACATTCCTCAAAACTGGGAACCAAAAGTTAAATTCACGATACTCTTCCCTTTAGAGCTGATTTTTACTCCAAAGCATTTGTGAACTTCTTCATTTATCATTTAATGTGGAACCACATGTCTCCTCAGTCAGAGTTTGCTTCAATGTTTTCAAAGATATGAACTATTTTCTTAAAAATCAAAAGATTTTCCTCTAAATATGAGTAAGACATTAAAAATAAACTAAAACTGTTGAAGGATCCCCTGATGAAAACTTAACTTCAAAGAAAATTCTCACAATAGATAATTCTATTCATTGCTCGCTCTTTCTCTCTCTTTCTCTCTCAACTGGTTCTGCAGTCACAGTAGTCTTAGGCATCCTGTGATCAAGTTCAGGCCTTCACACTGTGCACCACTTTGTTTTATCCTGTGAGAAATGCGCCGTTTACTCAGTGTAATGTAGTTATTCATTGTTCATATATTCATTCATTGTTCAAGTCTGCTCTGATTTGTTCATTTGTTCTATTCATTGTTCATCAATGATAACTAGCGAAAAAGACTAAAAATGGGAGAAATTTTATACATACCCAGAAAATATCAATTCAGCTGTCTTAAGCATAGACATACTTCATTTTTTTGCAGGCAAAATGAAAAGGGATTCCAAGAAGGTGCTCAAAAGCTAAATGATGCAATAAATATCAAACATATCATGTGAGTGAACGATGGAGTGATGAATATACAAACATTACAGTCAACATAAGGACCAAATATATATAAGAGATTATAAGTCTGAGAAACATTATTTACAATAGTCGCATAATTTCTTGTTTTTCTTTCAGACATTCGGTTCTCATATGGCATGAGATAAAAATGTTTTAGCATGACTCACTTCTGCAGATTAAATGCCACACTGTGCATCTTAAGTTCTGATTTGACTAAACATGGCACATCCCCACTGCTCTAAAGAAAATTGTGCAGATGCATTTGTAATACTTAACTAATATTTTAACTTTTTTTTTAATGCTGCACTTCTGCTCATCTTTGATGATCTAATTTACAGTGTGAACAGGCACTCACTTGTCGCCCACCAGGTACCAGACGATGGTGGTCATCAGGCTCCCCATACACAGAAGAGTGATCATCACAGAGAAGAGCTGTACCTTCATAGCTCATCCGATGGCTAGCTCACGCTCTGCTTGTCTCCCGTTTCTTTCTCTTCGCCAGTCCAATCTGCTCCAAAACACCCAGCTCTTATCTGCTGCCTTCTTGCACTTCCTCAAATCGTCCAGGAACACACATTCAGAGTTTCAGTTCTTTACATCGTCCTTTTCGCCTCTGCCTCGCCCACGTTCATCCCTCCCCCGTCCTCCTGGGCAAAGTGCGAAACAGCCATAGGTGTAATTTATGGCTGCAGACTTGGTATTGCCCAACCCCGTACTTGAACCTTCACTGAGTCAGAGTCAGCAGGTGGGGAATGGGATGCTGGTGCGGAATGCATTCAGCTCAGTGGGAGAACATGAAATGAGCGCTACAAGTTCAACCATTTTAAACTGGTTGAACTTGTCAAACAAAACGACAAACCCCTCTGTTCAAAACGAGAAAAAAATCATATTGTTGACTTAGCTTGTGAATTGTTGTGTGAAGTTAGCTGGTTGCGAGTTTGCTAACAGGAGTTACACCCCTGAATAACTGTGCTGCCTGGCAGCATTTAGCTGATCTGAGAAATGATTAGCTTTTCTCATGCAAATTTGGTCTTTACATTGTATTAATCTATCATGAAACGTGAGCAGAATGGATTTGTTCGTCAGCTGTTGGAGTGAAATTTATGTGTTTCAATACTCATCAAAATGTTAGCAGCTCCGAACGTTTATAAAGTACAAACAAAATCTACTCTGTCATCCCCACAAAATTCAAGTTAACCTTAAACTGTTCTGTATTTTTAAAATGGCCTGACTTTGATAATTATAAAATTCAATTAAAAAGCAAATTCGGACTTCCGGTTATGGCTGCCACGTAGGACGGACGTGTCTCGCTCTGCTCTGCTCCTGGAAAAAAAAAATCGGCAAATAACTCTCTCATTTGGGACAGAACGTATCCCAGCATTTGGGCGAGGATATGTCGGCGAAGCCTAAGGCTGGAAAACCAGGAAAAGGAAAAAGCGAGCCGCCGAAACAGTCCAAATTAACGGACTTTCAGGTCTGTGACGCAGCAAACAAAACTCCATATATGGCGGAGGAGGCTGGCAACGCTGCGATTTCTGCGGGGAATGGTGCAGATGCGCTGATGGCAGCCATGAGTTCAATGAGAGCGGACTTTTCCTCTAGATTTGATGGGATTATGACAGCGTTGGAAGGAATAAGAAAAGAATTGGGTGACTGTGTAGAACGAACGGCGCAGATGGAGCTCCGTCTCGCTAGTGCTGAAGATGACGTCACCCGTCTTCAATTAAAGGTGCGCACTTTGGAAAAAAAAAATAAATCTCTGGAAGATAATATTTTGGATTTGGAATCTCGGTCGAGACAGAATAATTTGAGGCTGGTGGGTCTTCCAGAGGAATCAGAAGGTCGGGACGTATGTTCCTTTCTGGAAAAGTGGATTCCGGAGGTGCTGGGCAGCGAGGAGTTGCAATCAGCAGTGGTTCTGGAAAAAGCACATCGTATTGGCCCACGGAGAGATAAGGGACCGCCGAGGACCTTAATTATGAAGTTTCTTAGCAACAGAGACAGGATGAAGATCTTCAACGCTGCACGTGCTAAAGGAGAGATTAAACACCAGGACCAGCAGGTGCGGTTCTACCCAGATTTGGCCACAGGAATCCAGCAATTGAGGAAGCAGTTTGATCCTGTACGTAAGGAGCTGCGCAACCTTGGGATTCGTCATGGTGTAATCTATCCTGCGAGACTGCTGACCACGTATGAGGGCAGAACCCACATCTTCAAGACCCCAGAGGAGGCGCAGGAGTTCATCAAGAAGATCAAAGAAGAAGAAGAGACTGGTGGGAGCTAAGCATGAACAAAATATAAGGTAGAATAATTAAGCATTTGCATAGGCATCTGACTGACTTGAAGTAAATAGTAAGTTTACAAAATATAGATTGTATTATATATTAAAAAAACAAAACAAAAACAAAACAAAAAAAAAAAAAAAAAACTATGATGTACAAAGTTGTTAAAAATTTTGGAGTTAAGTTGGAAAACTACAGAGGAGAGTTAATGTTACGTCATTAAAAGCAGTAGAGTTAGGGTGATTGGGAGGATGAAGAAGGAGTGGCTTAGGCTGATCCTCGTGGGTGTGGAACGGTCGATGGCTATATCGGGAGACAGAATTTTTCTTTTGATTTTGGGGGGTTTGCCACAAGTGTGGGATGGGGAAATTTGTTTGTGTGTAGTTTGTAGGATAAATGTTCAACCACTCATGTTTTTGCTTCTCTGTATGAGCATGTTTACACTGCAAGGTAATCCCAAACTCTCTATTGATCATGGACCAAAGTGTTAATCTTAATTTAACTTCATGGAATTGCAGAGGTCTACAAAATTTAAAAAAACTTAAACAAGTTATGAATAAAATAAAGGACATGGGTTCAAGAATTGTGTTTTTACAAGAAACTCATCTGATAGAGGAGGATGTTAAAAGAATTAGGAGTAGATGGCAGGGAAGTGTATTCACCTCTTCATTTTCATCCCGAGCCAGGGGAGTTATGACTCTCATACATAAATCAGTTCCTTTTCAAGTGAAAAATGTAATTGGAGACAAATTTGGAAGATATGTAATCATTCAAGGTTCTTTGCTATTAGAAAATATAAATCTTGTGAACTTATATGGTCCCAATATAGATGATCAGAAGTTCTTTGCTAATTTATTTCTCATCTTATCATCACTTACAGGGCAACATATAATAGCAGGGGATTTTAATTGTACATTGAATCCAGGTGTGGATAGATCAACAGGACTGGATTGTACGCACATTGGATGTAGGATGACTATTAATCATTTTATGAAAGAATTGAGATTGTTAGATATATGGAGAGAAATGAAACCACAAGTTAAAGCCTATTCTTGTTATTCCAGTACCTACAAGACATTCTCACGTATTGATTATTTTTTGATTTCCACAGAATTAAGGTCCAAGATTCAAAACTGCTTTTATGATAACATCGTGATCTCTGATCATGCACCCTGTTGTCTAATATATGTAGATAAAAAATTGACAAAGGAATCAGGTAGATGGCAATTTCAGCATAAATGGCTTCAGGATGAGGAATTTGTCAAGTATATAGAAAAACAGATAGACGAGTTCTTTGACATCAATACTACACAAACATCAGCATGTGTAAAGTGGGAGGCTTTCAAAGCTTTTATTAGGGGACATATTATTAGTTATACAGGATCAAAATCTAAGAAGACTCGAGAGGAGAGAGCTAAATTGGAACATAAAATAAAAAATCTTCAGGAAAAAGTGTATGCAGGAAGTGACCCAAGGTTGGAGAATGAATTACTGATTTTGAGAGCTGAATACGACAAAAAATCAGCGAATAGAGCTGCCTCGAGTCTTCTAAGATTGAAACAATCTTTTTATGAACAAGGTGAAAAATCAGGAAAATTATTAGCATGGCAGATTAAACAATTGGAAATTAAAACACCAATTACCAGTATTATAAGTAATGGACAGGTAGTTATAGATCCTTTAGAAATTAATAGAGCCTTTAGAGATTACTATGAAAAATTATATGATACCAAAAATGAACCTGATTTAACAAAACTAAATGGGTTTTTGAACGAACTATCTATACCGTGTATTCCAAATGAAAACAGGGAGATATTGGAGTCTAAAATTAGTCAAGAAGAAGTTGGGCTAGCCATTGATAATATGAAATCAGGAAAAAGTGCAGGACCAGATGGTCTTCCAGTTGACCTTTATAAAAAATTTAAGAATAAATTAATAAAACCTTTTTTGGAAATGGTTTTAGAAGCATTTCAAAATAATAATTTACCATCATACATAAATAATGCCTTAATTATACTGCTGCCAAAACCAGGTAAGCCCTCTAATAAATGTGAAAATATGAGACCAATAAGCCTATTAAACGCCGACCTTAAGATAATCTGTAAAATTTTAGCAAGACGAATACAAGAAATTTTACCAAATATTATTAATCGAGATCAGAATGGCTTTATAAAGGGTAGACAAGGCTTCCATAATGTAAGAAGACTATTTAATATTATTTATTTTAATAAAGAAGCACCGGATACAGCTCTCCTATCATTGGACGCCGAAAAGGCCTTTGATAGAGTTGAATGGCCCTTTCTTTTTGAAGTCCTACAAAGGTTTGGACTTGGAAATAATTTCATAAAATGGGTTCAAATAATATACAATAATGCTACAGCAGAAATCCTAACAAATAACAATATTTCAAAACCAATAAAAATCAATAGAGGATGTCGACAAGGCTGTCCACTTTCACCTTTACTGTTTACTATGGCAATTGAACCTTTAGCGATAGCGATACGTTTACATTCACAAATATATGGAATTAAAGTTGGACCAACAGAACATAAAATCTCCCTGTACGCCGATGATATAATTTTGTTTATGTCGAATCTAAAAAAATCAATTCCAACCCTGTTGAATTTAATAAAGAATTTTGGGGAAATATCAGGATATAAAATAAATAAAACTAAATCTTCAATATTAATGCTAAATGAGACCCAGAGAAATCACCCAGCCCCTGAGGTAAATCAATTCAATGTTGTAAATCAGTTTAAATATTTAGGAATCCAAATTATGCCTAAGCTAGAATCAGTCGCCAGTGTCAACTATGAAGCCTTAATGTCAGATATCAGTGAGTTAACTCAGAGATGGATGTCACTACCAATGTCGATGATCGGGAGAATCAATATACTTAAAAGTAATATTTTACCTAAAATACTTTATTTATTTCAATACATTCCCTTATCACCACCTTTAGATCTATTCTCAAGAATAAAAAAAAAGTTAGTGGAATTTATATGGAACAACAGGAGGGCTAGATTACGTTTGTCTTTATTATATTTACCATTTGATCGTGGAGGTCTGAAATGTCCAAATTTTATGTTGTATTATTGGTCGGCACAACTGAGGTCTATGACATATTATTTTTCATCAAATGATCTCCCTCACTGGACTGAAATGGAATCATACAATTTACCTTTACCTCTTCCCATATTCATATACTCAGATTCGGCAAAAAAATTACAAAAACAAGTTAAAAATCCATTTGTAAAGCATATGATCAAAATATGGTGTGAAGCTAAAAACTATTTAAAAGAACCACAGTTATTGTCACAATTTAGTCCAATATGGGGTAATCAATATTTAAACCAGGGAGAGCGGACGCTGTATTTAAAGTATGGAATTTAAAAGGGATACAAAAGATTCAGGATTTATATTTGCCATGTGCAGACAACATAATGTCTTTTGAAGAGCTGAGGATCAAATTTAATCTCAATAGAACACATTTTTTTAAATATCTTCAACTTAGAAACTTTATTCGATCAAATCAAAATAAAGCTCTCACTCGACCTATTTATTCATCCTTGGAAAAAATGATGATGAAAGATAGTAAAAGAAAGGGTATTATTTCAGAGTTTTATAACTCATTGACACTATCTTCAAGTGAAAATTCACTGAAAAGATTAAACTACTGGAAAGAAGATCTGCAAATTGAAATTTCAGAGGAACAATGGGAATTGGCTTGTACAGAAGCTCAAACCAAATCAATAAATGCACGCCTTAAATTGATACATTTCAAATGGTTAATGCGGATGTATGTTACACCGGAGGAGTTAAATAGATATAACAAAAATATACCAGATACATGCACAAAATGCATGGAAAGTAAAGGAACCCTATTTCATTGTTTATGGGAATGTAGATTAATAAGAATGTTTTGGGAAGAGGTGAGGGTAACAATTGAAAAAATAATCTCAAAACAAATCATATTGAATCCTAAACTGTTTTTGTTGGGTCTGTACCCAGAAAAGCATAATTTTAATAAAAGTGAAAGAACATTCATAGACCTCAGTTTGCTTAATGCCAAAAAATGTATTGCACTATTATGGAAAAAGACTCATAGACCAGATGTGACTCAGTGGTTAAGACAGATGTTAACAAACCTTCCATTAGAAAGAATAACATATATACTAAAATCAAAGGAAATTGTGTTTGAGAATATATGGAGACCTTTTATTGATTATGTAAAAAATTTAAACATAACTCTTGAAGAAGAAGGTGAATGATGTGTGTGGACCTAGTAAATTCCAAACTGGTGAACATAATATGTATACTTATGTATTGGATTGTCTAGACTAAACAGAGGAGCATTGTTGAAGATTTGATTTTGTTGGTGGTTGTTGGTGTTTTTAGTGCATTTTTTTTTTTTTGTAGTACTTTAGTGTTAGTGTTTGATTGTTTGTATCATGTTTGTTAAAAAAAAAAAAAAGGTTCAATAAAGATATTGTGGAAAAAAAAAAAGCAAATTCGACCACTTTTGATTACAGACTAAGTCACTCTGAAGGCTATTCTTAAATATCCACGTTAAAAGACGTTGATTATTTTCCTTCCAGATCATTTTCAGATCTTCTATCCTCTGTTAAAATATCACAACTGCACAACAGAGTATCTAAACAAATATGTAAGAAATAAACACCAAACAGATGAATGAAAGAATAGATGCATTTCATATGCAACTAAAAAGTTGCAATGCTTCTTTCAGCATTTTTGCAGCATTTGTCACCTCCTCCAGCCTGCTGCTTTTCCTGTCAAGCAGAGGTCTCTGCATAACTCTGCGCTGCACCTACAGAAAGCTTATTATAAATCCATTTAAAGTTAGAGCTGTCCTCACTACCAGCATTTTGGGCTCCAAATATTCTGTCCAATCTTTTTTCTCCCTTAGTAAACTTCATCAGTGTTTTATGTAGCACTGTGACGTTTCTAATGCCACTTTTTCATGTGAGCAACTTTTTGTCAGTTTTACAGCTTTTCTTGTAAATCAGAGACATTTTTTTCTTGTAAATTTGCTTAGTTTGTGTCTAAATATGCAGTATTTCCCCCATGTTGTTTCCCCCTAAATTCAGTTTCTCACAAAAATTTAGCATTTCTCTTTAGTTTGTCATGGGAAATAAGCATTTTTCCAGACATATTTGCAAAATTATTAAGATTTTAATATATATTATATAATAAGATTTTTTTAAAATAACTTTTTGACTATCATCAAGTTGCTACTTTTTTCTTGTGAATTTATACTATTTTCTCCTAAATTTGTACATTTTTTCTGGTAAATTTTGTAAAGGTAAATTTGTTATTTACCTTTTATAAGGGGATGGGGGCAATACCTGAATCCTAAATTTGAAAACTGAACACCATTGTAAAAAAATTTAATGTCTAGGTAATGAATCCAGAGTAAGTTTTTAATACCAGGATGATTTTGCCACAAATTTCACAGATTTATTATCATTTAATGAGTGAAACATAACACACCTATGGTGTGGTGTGCTACGTTCATAATGTCTCTGCAGGCAGGATAACTGTTACTTTTGTCATAGTCTAGCTGACTAAATCACACATAGTGTCCTTAGTTCATCTACTGTACTTGGTAAAAAATCGCTACACAGTGGTAAGCCTCATCCACACTCAGCAGCTGCATTAACCTCAGTTCTGTGGCTAGAATGATGATCATGGTATCAAAATAAACTAGACGACCTAATGCACCTGCTGATAGCACTGTTAAGACGCTATTAAGAGGGAAGAACGGAGAAAACATTTTACATCTTTCCAAGTTTTTTGCGTGGGAAATTCTTGCATGAATTACGTATTCCAAAACTGTCAGTGAAGTACCTCTCTTAAACCACTTGAACATTAATTGAACTTATTTTACAGTCATGTGAAAAAATTTGGACACCCCTTTAAATACTCAGTTCTTTATTAACCCCTTGCACTCTGGTCAATTTCCCTAAAAATGCCTAAAAATAACGTACCCAAAGTAAATCAAAAGCTGTTCTTCAACCCTTTGCAGCATCTTCATGGGGTTGGTCTCATTTAAAAGAAAACACTTTGAATTTTTTGGCAAAACAGTCATAATCTCTCGAAGTGCTCCTGCCACTGAGTAACAGTCATCTAAACATACTGAACTTGAAGAAAATAAAGTTCGCCTGCGTGTTTTTTTGGATACAAATGCTTGCAAATAACACACAGCTGTCAGATACGGGCTGGAAAATGCAACAGAAATGTAGAACCAAGTGTTATCCAGCTGAGGTCAAAATTTTGTAACAATACCACAAAAAATGAATATATTACACAGCTTTTTTCTCAGGATGTTCCCAGGTGTTTTTGAACTGTGCCAAATTGTGCCAAATGGCACAGTTTGGAAAAACGTCTATAACTTTTGAATGATTCAATATAGAAGCTTGATCTTGGGCTCAAATGAAAGGTGACACTCAGGGCTGTGTATGTGTGGGGGGTTGTTTATTCATTCATTCATGAATGAATGAGCAAACAAGCCCCCCACACACAAAGAAGCATGCCACGTAAAAAATGTGTGGCCTTTTTTTGCAAGAAAAAATAACCTACAGTGCAATAAAAATTATACTAAAATATCTGCAATGTAGAGGATAACAACTCCCCCCCCCCCCGCTACAGAGGAGCGCGGCGCACGGACCGGACCGTGCGCCGCGGTCCGTCATGTGGCGATGACGCACAGTTGTAATTTACCAATCGGTCAAAAGTCATTTTTATTACTATTTTCAGTGATAAAGAATAATTTAGCTTATAACACTTATCTGTCCACAACAGCAGTGTCGCTGGCGAACATCTGTTCCTCATTGTCAGACGAACATGACGCTGGTCCGCTTGTTACGACTCGTGGTTCTGGTGAAGCGACCCAGTCAACCCATGATTCCATTATTGCGGTTTTGCGCTTCAATGATTGCGGTTTTGGTGAACGATTTTTCAAAACAAATAAGAACGGTAGTAATAAAAAAAGACTGGCGAACGCTACCATTACACACAGCGGTTTACACAAAACAGATTTTACGCATGGGACGCACGCTTTCAGTTGTCGAACTTCTCTGCTTCAATTGGCTCACTGTATTCGCAGCCGTTGGTAGGCGGGTCCTTCTTGCTAGGTTTTCAGTCATTGGTTCTTCAAGGTTTCAGAAACCCAATTCAAGGCTCTTATTAGTCGAATGAGAGGTCAATCAAATCTAAACCGATCAAAGCACTCCTTTGGCTTTCTGTTCGCGGCTGTGTCTGTAGTGGAAGAACGGAAATGCAGCTTTTTTTTTTTCAGTGCACACTGAGATGCACAGTGTGTGTCCTAGTGCGCATGAGGACGCACTAGGACACAGAGACGTGACCGCCCACGGTATCCCGGAGTGCAAGAGGTTAAGAAATGTTCACGTACTGTATCTGTGTCTAATCTTGTTTCTGTTTTTATTTGGATTTTTTAAAATTTATTTAACCATTGTAAGTGGGAATGAATGTGGGGGTGTCCTAAAAAAGATGGGGGGAAGTCCTAATTTATTCACTATTTGTTTAGAATTACATTTTACAGAAAATTTGGAAAAAGTCTTTAATTCATTTTTAATTGTTGTATTACATGAATCTCCCAGTATTTTTAACATTGATATTTAATATCCATATGTCCAAATATGTTAATAAACCACACAGGCTTATACAGGGTGTCCTAATTTTTTCACATTACTGTGTGTCAGGAGCAAGAATGTGAAAGCGACAGCAGCAGGGATAACGAAGAGAGAGAGGTGGGAGAGGAGAGGGCGCAGGTGACCAGAGGGAGAGTGAGGCAGCAAAAAGGATCAGTGAGAGCGATGCAGCACAGGAGGCACAAGTGACCAGGTAGCAATAAAAAATGAACTTTGCACCTTAGAGAACAGACTGCTGACTAGATCATTATAATAATGTTCTGTTGGCCAATCTAATGAATTTTAGACTTGTCCTCATAAGTGATTGACATTTTCTTTTTGTTCACGTGATTTCCTCATAGAAACACAGGGTGAGAGCAGCAGTCAGGCAAATCCATTCTGTTATTATCACTGTATAGTGATTTAGCTAAAAGCCAGGCTAAGATTAATCCTAGTGACTTGTCTGTCAGTGCAGGGATCAATGCTATGAGAAATCAGTGCTTTACACATCACTAAAATGTAACTGTGTTTAGTGATGTGGGATGATGGGAGTTGTTGTCCGCTAGTCATTTAAACAAAAAACTAAATATTACTCTATTATATGACAGCCGACAACTTTAATTATATGGAAAGTTATCTTTTAAATTGACAAACATCATATAGGTAACTTGTTGCAAAATTTGACTGTGATCAAAAGATAATTTTGCTCTTGCCATTCATTTCAGTAGAGATTTTTTTTTTTTTTTCAATTTAAGGTCCAATATGCAGAACTGGAGGGGGCATGACTTAGGCTCTCTATAAGGCAGAGATGTCACCCCCCCCCCCCCCCAGTGTTTGAAACAAAGTTACGCCCTTGGGCATGTAACATTGTTCATATTAGAATAAAAAAGAAAAAGCACTGATATTGGTGTTAGAACAGAAAATTAAATCATTGAAGATGACCTGTGCTGTTTCTCCACAGGAACAGGCACTCAACAATCTGAGAAAATTAAAGTTGGAACTACAAGAAATTATAGACAAAAGGACACAGTTTTTAATATACATACTGTGTATATATAGTACATAAACATACACACACAGTGGTGTGAAAAAGTGTTTGCCGCCTTCCTGATTTCTCTTTTTTTCTGTCACATTTAAATGTTTCAGATCGTCAAACAAATTTAAATATTAGACAAAGATAACACAAGTAAATACAAAATTCAGATTTTTTTTTTGTAACTTAGATTTTTATTCATTTTTCATCATATATAATGCATTCAGATTACATTCTACATTTAAAAAACAAAGGGGTTAGGGTAGGGAAAAATAAAAAAAAATAAAAAAAATAAAAATAAAAAATAAAAAATAAAAAAAATAAAAAATAAAAAAAAATAAAAGGGGGGGGGACAAATGTTGGAGCATCAAGTTTTTAGTTTCCATCTCTTAATTCTTCTGGTTTTTTCAGTGTCTTTGGTTATTCTTTCAATTTCTGCCTCGTTGTTGCACTTTGTAGTGTGTCCATTTCCGCCATTTTTTCTCCCATATTCCTTCTTGCATTCTTCGTCGATATGTTAGTTTTTCCATCATACGTATGTCCTCAACAATGTCAGTCCATTGTTCTTGGTCAGGAAGAACTTCTGATCGCCATTTTTTTGTGATAGTTTTTTTACATGCAATCAACAAGATTTTAACTAGATATCTGTCCTCAGCCTGTATAACATTGTCTCTTTTAAGATCACATAAGTACATCAGGTTACAGTTCATTGGTATATTATATCCTAATATCCTCTGTATTGTCACATGCATAGATTTCCAAAATGATGATATTTTGTAGCATTTCCAAAACATATGTGAGTGGTCTGCATTTTGAGCCCCACATCCCCTCCAGCATAAAGATTGGGTATTTGTATATTTTCCTTGAATCTGTGGTGTAATGAAAAAGCGAATCAGGTTTTTCCATCCAAATTCCCTCCATGCCCTTGAATTTGTTGATGTGTGTTGTGTTTTCCATATTTCCTGCCAGCTTTCTTCTGTTATGTTTAAATTGAGCTCTTTCTCCCATTTCTCCTTTATATAGTTACTTGTATGATTGTTTGTCATACGTTTCTGATATAGTTTTGAAATAATTCTTATTTTATTTCCTGCATATGAGCTTAAAATAAGTTGTATAATCTCGTTCACATCTGTTTGGAGGTTATGTCTAATCTTCTTCATATAGTAATCTCTCAACTGCAGATATCTGAAAAATTCCGATCTTTCTAATTTAAATTTTCTCCTGATATTTACAAAGCTCCCGAGATCTTTTTTTCTGATATTGCCCCATGCTGTGATTCCCTTGTTCACCAGATTTTTGTATCCCCTATCTTGTTTTGCCGGTTCAAACTGACTGTCAAATGCTACCCATTTCAATAGTTTTATGTCTTCCCTTATATTATATTTTTGTACTATTTTATACCACAGTTCTAAAGTAAATTTAGTGATTGGGTCTATTTGTTTGATTTGCTTATATGCATCTTTATCCCCTATTATGCTTTGTACTGGGAGTCCCTCAATTTCCTTTTCCATTTCTTTCCATTTTGCCTCATATCCCTCGTCGCACCAACATATGATATATCTTATTTGTGCTGAGTAGTAATATTCCTTTAGACTCGGTAGGCCCATGCCTCCTTTCTCTTTTGGTAATTGGAGGGTTTTATATTTCACTCTTGGTTTTTTACCTCCCCAAACAAATCTCGATATCATCCTGTCCCACTTTGAGAATTGGGCATCTGGAATCTCTGTTGGTATAGCCTGGAAGAGGTAAAGTAATCTAGGTTGTATGCTGATTTTGACTGTCTCAATTTTTGAATTCAGATCCATATTTAAGATTGACCATCTATCAATATCTTTTTTTATTTCTTGTTCCAACCTATCATAGTTTGCTTTATATATTTTGCTTAGGTCTTTAGGTATGTTCACTCCAAGGTATTTTATTTCTTTTTGGTTCCAGTTTAGTTTGATCTTATCAGTTATCTGGTTTAGAGGGTTATAGTGGAATGTCAGTATTTGTGTTTTTGTTATGTTTATCTTGTATCCTGATAATTTTCCAAAATTTTCTATCAAGTTCATCATTTCCATTATTGATTTATCTGGTTGTTCAAGGTAAACTATAATATCGTCTGCAAATAGCCCAATCTTGTGTTCCGCCCCCTTTATTGTTACACCTTTTAATTTCTTATTTTGTCGTATCGCTTGAGCCAATGGTTCTATGAACAGAGCAAACAAGGTGGGCGATAAGCAGCATCCCTGCCTAGTTGATCTTTGTATATTTACTTTGTCTGTTAAGCTACCGTTTATCTTGATTCTTGCCACAGGTTCTTGATATAGCGTCCTTATGCATTGTACTGATTTTTCGTTAAATCCAAAGCGCTCCAGTACACTATATAGGAATTTCCAGTTAACCCTGTCAAATGCTTTTTCTGCGTCTAAACTCATTATTACTGCGCTTTTCTTTTCTTTATGTATTTGGTTAATTATATGTATTGTTCTCCTGATATTGTCATGTGTTTGGCGTCCCTCTATGAATCCAGTTTGATCATCTTCTATCAATTCCGTCAAGAATGTCTTTATTCGTTTACATATAATTGTTGTGTATATTTTATAATCTACATTTAATAAAGAGATTGGTCTATAGTTTCCGCATTGTTCTTTATCTTTCCCTGGTTTTAAAATAACTGAAATGATTGCTTCGTTCCATGTTGGAGGTATTTTGTTGTTGTTCAGCGTCCAATTAAATGACTTTAGGAGTTGTGGCGTGAGTTCTTCTATAAACAGTTTATAAAACTCAGATGGGTATCCATCACTACCTGGTGATTTACCGTTTTTAAGTGACTTAATCACATCTCTGATCTCTTGTGTTGTTATTTCTGCTGTTAGTTTTTCATTTTGTTGATTTCCTATTGATGGCAAGTCCAATGTGTCTAGAAATTTTTTGATATCTTTAGTATTTGTTTCTTCAGGTTGCGAGTATAGTTCTTGGTAGAAATTATGGAAAATTTCTTCGATGTTTTCTGGGTTAACTGTGGTTTTATTTGTGGTGGGGTCTTTAATCTTGTATACATTATTCATTGTTTGTTGTTTTCTTAACCGTTTTGCCAGCAGTTTTGTGGCTTTTGGCCCCATTTCATAATATTTTTGCTTTAGATATCTATTTTTCCTTTCAATTTCATCCATTTGTGTTTCTTTTATCTTTGTTTTTTCTTCTTTAATTTCTTGATATATTTTTGGATCATTTGTGCTTTGATGTTTACGTTCTAATTCCCTCAGTCTCTCACATCTTTGTTCATACGCTTCCAGTTTAGTCTTATTTGCTTTTCCTGTTTCAACAATTAATTTACCCCTTAACACGGCTTTTAGTGCGTCCCATAGTATTGTTGGGTCCACTTCTTCATTGTCATTCTCTTGGATATATTCGTTTATGTTTATTTTTATTCTTTCTTTCATTTTCTCATCATTTAACAGTCCTACGTTAAGTTTCCATGTTGTTTGTCGTTTTCTATTGTTTAAATATATTTCCATGTATATAGGATTATGATCTGATATTTCTGCCCCTCCAATCCAACAATTTCTCACCCTGTGTCTGTCACCTTCATTCATAAGGAAGTAATCTATTCTAGAGTGTACTTTATGGGCTGCTGAATAATATGTATAGTCTTTTTCGAGTGGGTGTAGGTCCCTCCATATGTCTACCATACCCCATTTCTGCCAGTGAGTTTCTTATGAACTTTGTTACATGTTTTTTTGTCTTCTTAACACTTGTTGTGTCAACTTCATGATCCATGACAGCATTTAAGTCTCCTCCACAAATTAGGACTCCTTCACTGTGTGTTGCTATGAGATCAAACAGATGTTGAAAAAAACCCTTGTCACTTTCTGGTGGGGCATAGATGTTCACTAATGTGATCTACATCAAAGGAAAAAGACCCCCCCCCCTTCCCCAGCAGGAACTACCACCATCTACCCAGGGCGGGTAGTGGGGGGAACAGGCCAGGAGGGAACAAAGAACAACCTTATTCAGGACCCACACTGAAAAAAACACACAATTAGCCCCCCCCCCCAAAGTCCAGAGGCTAGTAGGCTTGGGAGCCCGCCCAGAGTCCCAAGCCCAGCAGATGGCATGGTGCACCCAGTCTGGTGGCCTGCTGAAATCCCATACCAGCCAGACGGCCAGGTTGAATGAGTCAGGTGGCCTGCCAGGGAAAACTGGCCACTCAACCCAACTGCACAGTTTATCGGGCAGCTGGCCTGAGTTCTTCAGCCACCAGCTTTGGCAAGATAGCCCAGGAGGCGGCTCCCCCACAGGGAGATCCAAAGATGGAGGAGTGAGCCGAGGAAGGGGCATCACGACATTGTCCGGCAGAGGAAGGAGAGGGGACCACAATGCCTTTTGTGGTCTCAGGTTGAGGTTGGGTAGCACCCACGGTGGCTCCGGGCTGGAGCATAGCTGCGCCCTCGGGGGCTCCGGGCTAGAGCATAGCTGCACCCTCAGGGGCTCCAGGCTGTAGTACGGCTGCACCCTTGGGGGCTCCGGGCTGGAGCACGGCTGCACCCACAGTGGACCCCGGCTGGGCCATGGCTGCACCCACGGTGGACCCCGGCTGGGCCATGGCTGCACCCTCGGTGAACCGGCCAGCCCGTGAGAGCACCCGTCCGAGGAAATGGTCAATCAGTGGTACCCTAGATGAGGGCGAAGGAGGATGGTCCACACTGACCTCAACGGGGGAAGCTGCACCCACGGAGGACCTGGCCTGGATCAGAGCTGCATCCACGATGACCTCCGGTGGCGAGCCTGGATCCACGGAGACCTCGTCGTCACTTCCTTATGGTAACGTATCGTCACTTCCTGTTTTGCTGTCTGCCTGTGTGGTTTGCTTTGTGGTTTGCTCTCTAGCTACTAGCTATGGCTACTAGCTCTCTTTCCTCTCCTCCTCTGGTGTGCTCTCTCTGTCAGATGTTTAGCTACACCTCTGCCTCTTTTAGCGATAACGGTAAATGTAATAAATGTTGTCTTTTTGAGGCGCTCGAGGCGAGGTTGTCTGATTTGGAATCCCGGCTCTGCTGCATTGAAACACCATCTGTGCCAGTTAATCTTGACGGACGCCCATTAGTTGCAGCGGAACTAGCTAGCTTAGGCCCCCCTGTCAGCGGTCCCTCGGCTCTCCTCAGCAGCGAGGAGACTGGGTGGGTGACGGTGAGAAGGAAGCCTAGTCACAAAGCCCCGGTACACCACCAACCTGTTCACGTTTCTAATCGTTTTTCCCCGCTCAGCGACACACCCGCTGAGGAAAAAACTCTGATCATTGGCGACTCTGTAGTCAGAAACGTGAACCTAGAGACTCCAGCGGCCATAGTCAAATGTATTCCTGGGGCCAGAGCAGGCGACATTAAGTCAAATTTGAAAATGCTGGCTAAAAGTAACTGTAAATATTCCACAATTGTTATTCACGCCGGCATTAATGACATCCGTCTCCGGCAGTCGGAAGTCACGAAACTTAATATAGAATCGGTGTGTGACTTTGCAAAAACGATGTCAGCCACTGTAGTATTCTCTGGGCCCCTCCCCAATCTGACCAGTGATGACATGTTTAGTCGCTCGTCATCCTTGAACCGCTGGCTGTCTGTGTGGTGTCCTAAAAATGACGTGGGCTACATTGACAATTGGAGCTCTTTTTGGGGGAAACCTGGTCTTATGAGACGAGACAGCATTCATCCCACTTTGGATGGTGCTTCTCATTTATCTAACAATCTGGCATCTTTTTTATCCAAATTTCCAAAACCGTGACTACTCAGAGTTGGGACCAGGAAGCAGAGTCGCAGTCTTACACGCCTCTCTGCAGCTCCTCTTCATCCGCCACCCCTCAGCTTAGCCCCTGTCTTCCCCATCAGAGAATCGTTGTCTGCTCCCTCCAAAGTGAATAAAAATATAATGTATAAGCATCCCAAAGTGATAAAGCAAAATATTGGTAAAACTCAAATTAAACATAAAGCCTCTAAATTGAATGATTTGGCCTCTGTTCCTCCTCATAATTTAAAAATTAAATGTGGTTTATTAAATATTAGGTCTCTAACTCCCAAGTCTCTGTTAGTCCATGATTTGTTAATTGATCATCAGATTGATTTAATTTCCCTTACAGAGACTTGGTTAGGGCAAGAGGATTATGTTGGTTTAAATGAATCAACTCCCTCTGGTTATTTAAACTGTCAAAATCCCAGAAGTTCTGGTCGTGGAGGAGGAGTAGCAACAATTTACCATTCCAAATTATTAGTTAATGTAAAGCAAAAAACATGTTATAATTCCTTTGAGGGCCTGGTCCTCAGTATTGGGCACTTTAGCAATTTTAGGTTAAACCCAATTTTATTTGCCATAGTTTATCGTCCCCCATCAACCTACTCAGAATTTTTATCCGAATTTGCTGATTTCTTAGCTGATTTAGTGCTGAAATCTGATAGAATAATTATAGTAGGGGACTTTAATATACATGTGGATGTAGATAGTGACTGCCTTAATGTGGCATTCAATTCAATATTAGATTCGATTGGGTTTTCTCAGAAAGTAGGAAATTCTACTCATTACCTCCACCATACATTGGACCTTGTTTTGACATATGGCATAGAAATAGAAAATCTTGTAGTGTCTCCTCATAACCCTCTACTGTCAGACCATTGTCTGTTAACCTTTGATTTTACTATTTCTGACTATTTGGCTCCTAAAGAAAAATATTATTACAGTAGATGCCTCTCAGATGATGCTGTTTCCAAATTTATGCAGATTGTTTCCTCTATGCCATGTGTCAACACAACGGAAATAAGCTATAGACAGCTTGCTCCTTCTGTAATTGATAACATGGTGGATAGTATTTCAGCTTCTCTGCATCAGACTCTAGACTTGGTGGCCCGCTTAAAAAAGAAAAAGTCTAATCAGAGATTTCTAACTCCTTGGTTCAACACAGAAACTCGTACCTTAAAACAGAAGACTCGTCAATTAGAAAGAAAATGGCGCTCTACTAATTTAGATGAAATCTATTTAGCTTGGAGAAATCATCTTTTAATTTATAAAAAATCTCTTAGAAAAGCTAGAACGAGTTATTACTCTGCATTAATAGAAGAGAACAAGAATAATCCCAGGTTTCTTTTCAGTACTGTAGCCAGGTTGACAAAGAGTCAGGACTCTGTCAATCCTAGCATTCCCTTAGAGCTTACTAGTCAGGACTTTATGAACTTTTTCAATAATAAAATTTCATCCATCAGAGATAAAATCAATCAGGTTCTTCCCACAGTTAACTTAAATACTGTAACTACTACAACTCCTTCTATTGATGTCTGTCTTGATGAGTTTACTCCAATTGACCTTTGTGAGTTAGACAAAATAGTTTCCTCATCCAAACCTTCAACTTGTCTTTTAGACCCTATTCCTACCAGGTTATTTAAAGAAGTCTTCCCACTTATTGGTAGCTTTATTCTTCATATAATCAATTCTTCATTAACTTTAGGCCATGTACCGTAGGCTTTTAAAACGGCTGTAATTAAACCCTTACTCAAAAAGCCAACGCTAGATCCAGGAGCTTTAGCTAACTATAGACCAATCTCTAATCTCCCTTTCATTTCAAAAATCTTAGAAAGAGTTGTTGCTGCGCAATTATTTGACCACCTGCAGGGAAATGGTTTACTTGAAGAGTTTCAATCTGGGTTTAGAATCCATCATAGTACTGAAACAGCCTTAGCGAAGGTCACTAACGACCTCCTCATTGCATCTGATAATGGACTAGTTTCTGTACTTGTCCTTTTAGACCTTAGTGCAGCTTTTGATACTATCGATCATAATATTCTACTTGATAGATTAGAACTGTAACGGATCACGTCACCAGTGTAACGGATCTCGTCACAAGCGTAACGGTTCTTCTTTCTGGGGCACCCTTAAGCGGCCATGATCGGGAACATCAAAACAACTGTGTGCAGCATAGGGGCCACGATGACACCAGACTGCTGTTTCCACAATTTATTTCTGTTAGACAAATAAAACAAAACGCATCACGCTCCGTCTGTACCTCGATCCCACACAGGCTCCCACAGCAAAGCAATGCGATACTGTTTGGGAAAGGAGCTCCAAAATAACTTCACAATACAAAAATAAATTACATTTCAAATAATAAAATTTTTCAGAAACAAACATACCTGTTAGAGAAATAAAACAAAACGCATCACGCTCCGTCTGTACCTCGATCCCACACAGGCTCCTACATTCACAAAAACATGGATTACACAATGACACAAGCTGCTGGAGTCACTACAGAACCTATATTGGCGCGAAACTCTAAAATGGCGCCCACCGGACTCCCAATGTGCGCCGAAACACCCACAAAACTCTCATTTACAACACAAACAACAAAAAAAATACACTACAGTGACATGTCAAATTAATAACGAACAATTACAAACCAAGGTTACAGTTTAAATGATAAGACTAACGAACGATACGATTATTTAGTGCCATCAGCGTTTGGACACAACTTACCCACAGCAAAGCAACGCGATACTGTGGGGAAAGACTAAACTACCGGAGCCTCCAAGGTACAGGAAGAGCGGATGTGAGAAGTGTACTGCCAAAATAAAACACTCAAGTAAAATAAAATTCACAATATAAAGAAAAACATAACTGAGAAAAAGAAATACTTAAAATACATTTTTGACTCCGTTACACCCACCCCACTGAATTTTACTGAACTTGAGCCATAGCTACACAGAATTCACTATAATACACAAAACACCCGGGGTTAGATAAAGAACACCATTTGACAGAGAGTCCCACACAAGGACGAAGTGGCATGAGAGCAGCGCTTATCTCTCAACCCAACCACTGCTAATGGAGTGCCTTGTACACCCCACCAAAAACCCCAACTATAAGTGTAGCAAATGCTCTTGAACAATAAAATGAAATAAAATAAAGTAACCGAACATTAAAAAAAAACAAAGCTAAGTCCACAAAAACGTAGTCCACACATGTGACATTTAATCAGTCAGGGTCTGAAACATAGACCTACAAACAGCCTTAACATTAAACTTGTCACGAACCACATCTTGCCTGGACATTGTCTGCACTAGTCTATTAACAGGTTTAATCAGGCGACCAAATCTTGACCTGATTTGAGGTTGTGCATTCGGACGGTGACAATGTGCACGTGACGTCTGGTCAACAGTACAGCGAGCAAGGGGAGTGTCTGTCTGTCTCTCGGAGTCAGGAACAGAAACTAGTTGACTGTCAAGTGTTCGTCCACCATGAGTATCAGTAGCAGCTGTAGTCACAGGTCTAGAGTCAGAGGACATGGGATGATCTACACCTTGAGCAATATGCGCAACTGACGACTTCTGGGGGTCAGAGGACGCACTTGTCACATCAGAAACGTCTACCTGTGACACAGATGGTTCAGTGAGCTGCGTGATCCACTCAACAGTTCTCCTTTCAGAGTCAACAGGTTCTGGATCAACTAATGGTTCACGTGTTTCTCCACATGAAGACGGCTCACCTGTACCAGCCTCACTCTCTCCCTCGAAGAGGTCCACAGATGTGTCTCCCTCATCACCAACGTCTGTAGCTAAGGTGGATGAACCATGGTTGGACACATTGCACACATCCGCCACAGGAAGAAAATTTACCAGCATCAACAGATTCCTGTGGACCACTTTTGTCCGTCCAGTAAGAGTGTCACAAATTCTGTATGTATGGGTCTGTGGGTTCACATCCATTACAGTGTAAACAGTTGATTCCCACTTATCAGCAGTTTTCTTTTTGCCTCTCTCCTTTCTGTTGGCCAAAAGCACCCTGTCACCAATCTCAATCCTGGATCCTTTCACTTTCCTGTTGTAAAGATTAGCATGTCTGTGTTGCTCCTTAGCAGCACGGTCCTGAGCAACCATCATTGCTTCTTTTAGCTCACAGGTGAGAGTTGCCACATACTTGTCATAACTGGTTACATCATTATCGCGAAGAACAGAACGAAACATGACATCTACTGGCAAATGGGGCACACAGCCATACATGAGGTAAAAAGGAGGAAAGCCAGTCGTCTCATGGGCTGTACAGTTGTACATAAATGTCAAAGTCTGCAACCGTCGTGGCCAGTTAGCTTTCACCTCAGGGGACAGTGCACGAATCATCTCACCCAGTGTCCTGTTAAACCGTTCGACACTCCCATTTCCCATTGGGTGGTAAGGGGTAGTGTGAGATTTCCTGACACCGGACACTTTGAGGAGTTCACTGATTAATTGACTTTCAAAATTAGGACCTTGGACACTGTGGATTCTTTCTGGGAATCCAAAGACACAAAAGTACTTGTTCCACAGAACATTTGCCACTTGCTTAGCTGTTTGATCCTTACAAGGAAAGGCCTGAGCCATCCTGGTAAAGTGATCTGTTATCACTAGGACATCAATAGACTTGTTCCTAGAGTCTTCAGCTGACCAAAAGTCAATGCAGACCAGCTCCAGCGGTCTAGATGACAAGATGCTCTCTAAGGGAGCTCGTCCCTCAGGTTCAGCTGACTTGCTGAGGACACAACGCTGGCAGTGTCTGACATGGTCTCTAACATCTCTCTCAAGGGTCAGCCAGAAAAATCTCTGTCTGGATAAACTGAGGGTTCGCGACTGGGCTTGATGACCAGCATCATCGTGCACACCTTTCAACACCTCATCCTTAAGTGAGTCTGGGACAACATACTGAAGCCGTTTGGACTTGGTTCTCTGGTCTCTTGAAACTCTGTACAGAACACCATTGCTCACAGATAGCTTATCCCAGTGTTTCAGATAGATAGATAGATAGATTACTGAAAATGATTCTTTCACCCTTTCTCTCCTTGAGGGTCTCCGATGTCTTTCAACATAAAACAGGACGCGAGAAAGAATTCCATCCTCCAACTGTTTGTCACGCAAAGCCTTTTCAGAATAGGCAGGCAACGGGTCTTGACCTGGTGGGACTAACTGGGGCAAAAACTGCAAGGCTTCAATTGCCCGGGCCCTCGGACCAGCATCCCACTCAATGTGTGACTGCATCACAGCAGACACTTCTTCTGAATTCACAATCTGAGTGTGTACCCGGGAGGTATGAGCATTGTCACACATCGCATCCACGTGACCACTGGATGAACGAAAAGCATCCTGAACAGAGGCAGTAGACACATTTTTTACTTCACTGAGGAGTTTCACATATGGCTCATTGAACAGTCTGTGACCAATATTTTCCTTGACAAAAGGCACACGGCTTAATGCATCAGCCACAATGTTCTGCCGCCCTGGAACATACTTTATGTCAAAGTCATACGCAGCCAACTTGGCTACCCAGCGTTGTTCACAACAGTCTAACTTGGGCTTTGTCAATATGTGAGTCAAAGGATTGTTGTCAGTCCAAACAGTGAATTTGTGACCCTTTAGCCAATGACTAAACTTGTCAGTGATGGACCATTTCAAAGCCAGAAATTCCAATCGGTGCGCTGGATAGTTTTTCTGAGACTGCGTCAGTGACTTACTAGCAAAAGCAATAGGTCTGACATGACTTTCACCTTCCTGGACTTGGGACAGAACGGCACCTATCCCATCCAGAGATGCATCAGTTGAAAGCATGAAGGGACGGTCAAAGTTAGGATGAGCCAAGACCACAGTGTTAACAAGTGCAGATTTGAGACTTTCAAAGGCATGTATGTGCTCTTGGGTCCAATCAGAAGCACAAAGCTTTCTGCAAGCCATCTTGGTTTTCTTACATCCGCCTTTAAATTTTCCACCTTTCAACAGGCTGAACAATGGCTTGGCAATGGCAGAATATCCTGGCACAAAATGCTGATAGTAATTAACCATCCCTAAGAAGGATCTAAGTCTTTTTTGGGACGGTGTCACACCATCAGTGTCCATAAGATCAGCACAGAGTCATTTTTGCGATGTTTTCAACCTTACTTGGGTCGGTTGAAACACCATTCTCATCAATTACATGACCAAGAAACCTCACAGATCTCCGGAGGAAAAAACACTTTTTGGGTGCCAACTTCAAGTTGTGCCTACGCAGCCTGCTGAACACCATCTCAAGGCGCTGCAATGCACTCTCCTCATCAGATGCAAAAATCAGCAGATTATCCAAATAGCACAACAAAGTCAAATAATTCTGGTCACCAAAAATGGCAGTCATCATGCGCATAAAACTAGCAGGACTATTGCATAATCCCTGGGGCAGGCGATTGTACTCATACAAGCCCATCGGAGTGGTAAAAGCAGAATACTTCCTGTCATCCTCATGAAGCGGCATGTTGTAGAAGCCGGACGTTAAATCCACTGTGCTGAAGAGGCAGTTACCTCCCAGTGCTGCCAGACAATCTGCCTGGTGAGGGAGAGGGTGAGCGTCTTTCAGAGTCCTCTTATTCAGCCAGCGAAAATCTGTGCAGATGCGGAGGTCGCCATTCTTTTTCCACACAAGAACCAAGGGAGATGCATACTCGCTAGTTGATTTCCTGATAATGTCTTTTTCCTCCATTTCATTTAGCACCTGTCTTAGTTTCTGATACTGACTAGGGGGTACACGCCTGTATGGGAGTCTGAATGGTTTATCATCAGATAAATGTATGCGGTGTACAAAGCCCTTAGCTTCTCCACAGTCTAGGTGGTGGCGTGAAAAGACATCCTCGTACTAAAGTATCAAGTCAGCCATTCTCTTTTTGCAGTCCTCTGACACTTGGCATGAATTAATGTCTATGTCACAAAGCCCCACTGACTTGAGTTTTTCTTTTACAGACTCCATACCAGCATCACATGCCGCTGTAGACTGTGTGTAGCAGGTCACTGGTACACTAGACTGCTCAGCCGCGTCCATGTCTTCAAGGGCTACAAATGTGTAGACGTCAGCTAGCTTCGCATTGCGCCGTAACAACACAGGCTTGTTGGACGTGTTGATGAGTTTGAGCGGGACCCACCTGTCACACCACATAGGAGTTACAATCTTAGCTACTAGGACACCCCTAGGAGCTGAACGAGAAGATATGGGCTCTGTCATGACTGTACTGCCTGGAGATACAACAGTGTCTTTCGGCAATTTACCCCAAACAAGGTACTCACGCCCAGGTTCAAGGTAGGTGGCTGAGTTACATCTGACAGTACCAACTTTGTCAGGAATGTCATTTCCTTTCCAGGGGTTCAAACCAGTGAGCATAGACAAGAACTGCTCAGCTTCTGGTTCTGCAGTTGGGCAGGGGCCAGACACTGTTTTCCAATAGGACTTGCATTGTTTTGAATGGTGTAGGATGTGCTTTATGACATTGGTACCAATAATCAACTCATCATGCTGACCACAGACAACCAAAGTGGGGACTATCATTTTACAACCATACACCTCCATCACAATGTCAAAAGCACTCTTTGGCCTGACACGCTGTCCACCACACCCAATCAGCATCACATCCACATCAATCTGGTTCTCATTTGTTATCACTCCAGCAGTTCTCAGTTTCTTCTCTGCACCCTCGTTGATACTGCAGGCCATGGAGCCACTGTCCAGCATGCTATCACTTATCACTGCACCACCAAAAGCTACTGGTGTGTAGAAAAGGCTGGAACTATTGCCAATTATGTGAATGTTCTGATACACAACAACTACATCATCGCATGAGTTTCTCACCGATGCAAAAATCGACTCAGCATCAGATGTGTCACTGCAGTGGGAGCTTAAGGTGAGACCTGCACTGCCTCCCTCCAAGTACAGGTCAGTTAGTTTCCCTGAGACTGAGAAGGAGGCTGACAGTTGTTGTTGGGACAGGCCAGTCTGGTATGACCAGGGGAAAGACAGGTAAAACACAGTTTCTCAGACATGCAATGCGAAATGGTGGAGTGACGTGTGTCATTACAGACCATACAAGTTGCTTCTCTGGGGCGTCTCTGACGAGGGGCATGTCTAAATCTGTTGCTCTCATTCGGGTGAGGAATTGTACACTGCTGCAACTTCTCCATCATTTCCTGAAACATATTAACCATGCGACCAAGGAGCCTCTCCTCTGACTGTTGGAGATTTTGAGCAACAACCGGCACACTAGCACAATCTGAGCCGGGTGTGTTTGGGGTAGGGTCAGAGATGGGAAATGGAGAGGGACCCTGACATGTAAACTGTCAGGTTTGAGGAAGTGAAGAGGGAATGACTGGGGAGTAGCACTGTTCTGGCATGGTCATGGCTGAAGATGGCAATCTGGGTTTGTCAGATGTTACAGTAGCTGTGTGACTCATTAGCTGTGGACCATCAGGCGCTCTGGCACTAGCTCTAACCTTTCTCTGATAATCATCAATTCTCAACTGAATATCACGTGAGGTCCATTCATGAGGTGGTTTCCACTTCAATGTGCAAGACAGATCAGGATCAGGACAATTTTTGACAAACATGATAGCAACCTCTTTGCTCATGTCCTCAGTCTGCTTGCCTTGTCTACGCAGGTCCTCGAGAGCCAGGTCAGCTGCTTTGTTCAGCCTTATCCAGTAGTCCACTGGGTTTTCTCTGTGCCTGGGCAGGGTTGCATAAAAATCTGCGAGCGGAAGACATGAGGAGGCATCACAGAAGTAACGGAGAAGAACATCGTAAATTATCTCAGGTTCCTTTTTAGCATCTAGCTCCAGGTCACTACGCAGGGCAACTTTCACAACATCTTTGGCTTTGCCCAATAAATGGCTCATTATCTCTCCTGCTTGCTCACACACAGGAATCTCTCTCTTCTTGAGGTCAGTCTTAGTCAAGTCAGTCCAGTCCCGAACTGAATATTTGTCAGTACCGTCACCTCTAAATGCTCGTAGTTCTCTGTCTGACTTAACATGGACAGTCACGTGTGGAGGGTCATATTTGGTAACATCACAATGTGCAGTTCGATCAGTAGGAGAAGTCTGGTTGTCATTGGTCATATTCACAATACCAGCAGACATTAATTTAGTAACTATAGACTCACCAATTTGAGCACCAAGCTGCCCCACCATATCTGTAAATTGTTCAATGGCACCAACATTACTGCAGGGTGTGGAAACATGAGGACCTTCACTCATGAATTCACCAACAGGAATACAACCTGGGCTCTGACCTAACCCCGTATCCCCACCACTATTCATGAATTTCGAATGTCCCACATCTCTACTATTAGTAATGTTGCTGCGCCAAACACCTCTTCCTTTTGTCAAAACCGGTGTTGCATAATTATCCATGTCTCTTTTCTTTTTTTTTTTTTTTGAACTACTTTGCAAAGTGAAATTTTCTTGCGTTGTGACTAACTCCAAAACAAAGTGGCATATATCAGTTAAAATGTATTTCAAATAGTCCTGTATATGTCTGACCACATATACGTCCCAGCGTAGACCCAATATGGTGATGCAGCATCCACGGTGACCGGCGTCGAGCTGATCTGAAGATCCACAGGTCACTGGCACCAGTGTAACGGATCACGTCACCAGTGTAACGGATCTCGTCACAAGCGTAACGGTTCTTCTTTCTGGGGCACCCTTAAGCGGCCGTGATCAGGAACATCAAAACAAGTGTGTGCAGCATAGGAACCACGATGACACCAGACTGCTGTTTCCACAATTTATTTCTGTTAGACAAATAAAACAAAACGCATCACGCTCCGTCTGTACCTTGATCCCACACAGGCTCCCACAGCAAAGCAATGCGATACTGTTTGGGAAAGGAGCTCCAAAATAACTTCACAATACAAAAATAAATTACATTTCAAATAATAAAATTTTTCAGAAACAAACATACCTGTTAGAGAAATAAAACAAAACGCATCACGCTCCGTCTGTACCTCGATCCCACACAGGCTCCTACAGTCAAAAAAACATGGATTACACAATGACACAAGCTGCTGGAGTCACTACAGAACCTATATTGGCGCGAAACTCTAAAATGGCGCCCACCGGACTCCCAATGTGCGCCGAAACACCCACAAAACTCTCATTTACAACACAAACAACAAAAAAAATACACTACAGTGACATGTCAAATTAATAACGAACAATTACAAACCAAGGTTACAGTTTAAATGATAAGACTAACGAACGATACGATTATTTAGTGCCAGCAGCGTTTGGACACAACTTACCCACAGCAAAGCAACGGGATACTGTGGGGAAAGACTAAACTACCTGAGCCTCCAAGGTACAGGAAGAGCGGATGTGAGAAGTGTACTGCCAAAATAAAACACTCAAGTAAAATAAAATTCACAATATAAAGAAAAACATAACTGAGAAAAAGAAATACTTAAAATACATTTTTGACTCCGTTACAGAACACTATGTTGGACTTAATGGAACTTCGTTGCAATGGTTTAGATCTTATTTATCTGATAGGTTCCAGTTTGTTCATGTAAATAATGAGTTTTCTTTCAACTCAAAGCTTAGTCATGGAGTTCCACAGGGATCTGTGCTAGGCCATACTCTTTTTAGTTTATATATGCTTCCGTTAGGCAACATTATTAGAAAGCACTGTATACATTTTCATTGTTATGCAGATGACACACAATTATACCTGTCAATGAAGCCAGATGATAGTAATCAGTTAGCCAAGTTAGAAGCCTGTCTTAAGGAAATCAAAGCTTGGATGACTTGTAATTTCCTGCTATTAAATTCAGATAAGACTGAAGTCATTCTTGTTGGTCCAAAAAAACCTTAGAAATTCCTTTCCAAATCAAACTTTCAGTTTGGATGCGGTTACTCTTTCTCTTAATAGCTCTGTGAGGAACCTTGGAGTTATTTTTGATCAGGATTTGTCCTTCAATTCACATATTAAATTTGTTTCTAAGACTGCCTTCTATCATTTGCGTAATATTGCCGAGATTAGGAGCATCTTGTCTCAGAGTGATGCTGAGAAACTGATCCACGCTTTTGTTAGCTCGAGATTAGATTATTGTAATTCTTTATTATCAGGCTGTCCTAAAACATCTTTAAAAAGTCTTCAGCTGATCCAAAATGCTGCAGCAAGAGTTTTAACAGGTACTAGAAAGAGAGATCATATCTCTCCGGTTCTGGCCTCCCTTCATTGACTTCCCATAGAGTTTAGAATTAAGTTTAAAATCCTTCTTCTTACTTACAAAGCTCTAAACAATCAGGCTCCTTTTTATTTAAAAGATCTGATACTACCATATTATCCTAACAGAGCACTACGCTCCCAAAATGCAGGATTACTTGTAATACCTAGAATCTCCAAAAGTACAATGGGAGGCAGAGCCTTCAGCTATCAAGCTCCTCTCCTGTGGAACCAGCTGCCAATCTGGATTCGGGAGTCAGACTTGATCTCTGTTTTTAAGAATAGGGCTAAAACCTACCTTTTTGATATAGCCTACAATTAGGGAGGGATCATGTGTTTCTGAACCCTCCCTTAGTTATGCTGCTAATAGGTTTAGTCAGCCGGGGGACCTCCAATAATGCACTGGGCCTCACTCCTTTCCTCACTCTCTATGAAATATTTTTTTTTTTTGCTGGTCATTAACATCTGTTTGTTCTCTCCCATAGATTGAGTCCCCATCGTGCTGTTTGCTCTCTACATGTCTGTTCTTTTCTTCTTCTCTATCCCCTCACCCCCCAGCCAGTCGCAGCAGATGACTGCCCCTCCCTGAGCCTGGTTCTGCTGGAGGTTTCTTCCTGTTAAAAGGGAGTTTTTCCTCTCCACCGTCGCCAAGTGCTTGCTCACAGGGGATCGCCTGATTGCTGGGGTCTTTCTGCAACTGTGGGGGTTCCCCCTTACAGTTGATAGTGCTATGAGATGACTGTTGTTGTGAAATGGCGCTATATAAATAAAGTTGAATTGAATTGAATTGAACCTCAGGTGGAACTGGAACATCTCCGGTGACCCTGGGAGGAAGCTCAGACAAAACACATGGAGAAGCAGAGTCAAGGTCACTGGCAGTGGTGGAGCCTGAGCTCAAGCTCCACCGCTGTCCAGGACTCCGACGATCCAGGCAATGTCATCTCGGGCTTGGCCCTTTCGAGATCAGGCTTGGGAGCTGACACTGCTCCAGCAGCCTCCACAGCAGGCGTGATGGTTGTTGCAGTCCTAAGGGGCCCAGGTGAAGTGACTCACCCGGTGGCTCACCGGTGTGGAGGCTGGGGGTCGGCTCACCGCTGGTACTGGAGTTGGGTTCTCCAGAACCCCAGGTTCCTCTCACGGCTGAGGTCTTAGTCCCGGGGCCAACGGGCTCTTAGGAAACGGATGAGGAGACATGGAGAGAGCAGGTGAGCAACAGGTGACTGCAGCAGGTGGTGAGGACTCCGGAGACTGCATTCCCTGAGTCTCATCACTGGAGGTCAGGCAAGATATATCATCATCAAAAGAGGAAAAAATGTAGGGCACGTGCCTACTGTCCCGGCATCTGATGTTATCTGCTGCAGCATCACCGCCCCTCCCCATAACTACCGTGGATGTAGACACCTCAGTGGATCATAGAGGAGCTGTCTTCACTGAAGAGGAAGAGGATGGGGCCGGGAGGGACGCAGCAGGACCCTCAGCAGCAGGAAGGCACATCGATATGACAGGAGAAATTGCAGCACGAACAGAGGAAGAGGACACTTGCATAACAGTCGGTAAAGGAGAACAAGAAGAAACATCATCTGCGGGATTTGTCAGACTCAATGTGAAGCGGGTTGCTGTCTGAGTGGTGGAGTCACCTCTCCGATGGTCCGGAGGAGGACGGCGACGCTGTCGAGAAGCTAGCGAGGAGCGTGCTGGAGAAGAATCAGGCAAAGCATAATGGGAGATGGTAATCAGTTGGGAACAACGCTTCTGCCTCGCCTCCATGGGGAACGTCAACCCAGGAAATGACCGCTGGAGCGTGCAGACTGTGGACAGCAGATCTGCATACTGTGGGAAGCTCCATAAGCCAGGATGCGCTTCCAGGATTCCTACCGCTCCATTCAGACATTCCCAGGTCTTTTTGGGTCCTTGGGCTTTGAGCGCTTCATATATGAAATCCCAGATGAACATTGTCGCCCTCTCCTCCTCCTTGATGGGAGTCCCCGCTGCCGTTCCTCCTCTACTTCGGCAAGGTCATCGAGTTGGAGACATAATGAGCCTCTGCAACAGGTGCGTAAAAAGGGAAAAAATGTCCAAAACGCACAGCTGGGTCTAGACTGGCGGCGTTATTCTGTCATGTACTGGGCCCCAAAGGTGCAGGGAAATAGACCCAGGTGCTGGATGTAAGATAAGATAAGATAAGATAAGCCTTTATTAGTCCCACAACGGGGAAATTCCAGGATTGCAACAGCACAGGGATAGCAACACTCAGAGCAACAATCAGAAGGCAAGAAAAAAGAGTGTTTTTCAAAATGTGTTTGAACATAAGATAAGATAAGATAAGATAAGCCTTTATTAGTCCCACAACGGGGAAATTCCAGGATTGCAACAGCACAGGGATAGCAACACTCAGAGCAACAATCAGAAGGCAAGAAAAAAAAAAACAAGCAAGCAAGAGCAGCTAATATACATATGTACATATTACTATAAAATATATATATACACACACACACACACACACACACACACACACACAGTGCAGAGCATTGTAGCTGGATGGAATAAATATATGAATATATGAACACACAGTGCAGAGCATTGTAGCTAGATGGAATAAATATGTAAATATATAAACACCCACAGTACGGAGCATTGCAGCTAGGTGGAATAAATATGCAAGTATATAAACACACACAGTGCGGAGCAATGTAGCTAGATGGAATAATATGTAGATATATAAAAACACAGTGCGGAGCATTGTAGCTAGATGGAATAAATATATAGATATATAAATATAAACACACCCAGTGCTGAGCATTGTAGCTAGATGGAATAAATATGTAAATATATAAACACACACAGTGCAGAGCATTGTTGCTAGGTGGGATGAAACAGCATAACCGTCTATTTAGTTATCCTACATGGTATGATTATGTGCCCATACATATTCTCACTCTCCATAGCGACCGGTATGTTCCTAGTTGTATGCCGGAGAGGACCATTGTGTAAGTCTATTGCATCTTTTGCATTCAAAAAAAACTATTAGTTTGTTACGTCTTTTTGCTATCTCTGCGAGCAGCCCTGCTTAGGTTGTACAGTCTGACAGCCGTTGGTAGGAAGGACCTACGAAACCTCTCGGTTGTGCACCTGAGATGATGTAGTCTGCTGCTAAATGAGCTCCTCAGTGCATCCAGTATGTCCTGCATAGGGTGGAACTCGGACTCCAGCAGAGATGACAGTTTAGCCACCGTCCTTCTCTCTCCTATCTCCTCCATCGGATCAAGGCGCTGCCCCAGGACAGAGCTAGCTTTCTTAATCAGTTTGTTCAGTCTCTTCCTATCGGCTGCAGTAATGCCACTGCCCCAGCAGACCACTCCAAAAGTGATGGCTGATGCCACCACCGTGTCATAGAATGACTTCAGCAGCGCCCCTTGTACACCAAAAGACCTGAGTCTCCTCAGCAGGAACAGCCTGCGCTGTCCCTTCTTGTAGAGTGCGTCAGTATTGTGTGACCAGTCTAGTTTATTGTTCAGATGAATACCCAGGTACTTATAGGATGTCACCATCTCGATGTCTGTTCCCTGTATATTTACTGGTGCTGTGAGGGGCTGCCCATGCCTGCGGCAGTCCACCACCAGCTCCTTAGTTTTCCTCGCGTTGATCTGGAGGCAGTTCCGATGGCACCAGTCCACAAAGTCCTGGATAAGCCCTCTGTACTCAGCTTCATCTCCGCTGGAGATGAGACCAACGATCGCAGAGTCATCAGAGAACTTCTGTAGATGGCAATGTGTTGTGTTGTGTGAGAAGTCCGCAGTATAAAGAGTGAACAGGAAGGGAGCCAGCACCGTTCCCTGGGGGGCCCCCGTGCTACTGATGATCGTGTCGGAAACACAGTCCCGGGTTCTCACAAACTGAGGCCGGTTCGTGAGGTAGTCCAGGATCCATGATGACAGGTGCTGGTCCACCCCTGTGCGCAGCAGCTTGTACATTTTGTACATACAGCAGCTTGTACATTTACTTTACATTTAGTAAAAGATAGGACATAACAGTCCAAAAAGAGGATACAAGGCAAAATATAACAAGTGATACCTTAACGAGGAAAAACGTCGGAGCTGAGGACGCTTGGAGGCTGGGATGAAATGAGGGATACCAGATTGATACCAATAATAACACCACAAAGAGGCAGAGAGGCAGCAGGGCTTAAATACAAGTAATAATTGATAGCATAAGTCAGTGCTTCTCAATTATTTTCTGTTATGCCCCCCCTAGGAAGAAGAAAACATTTTGCGCCCCCCCACTCTCCGCCGCGACTATAAATAGTATCATTTGTCTGTAAAATTGTTATAAGTACACCTCTGCATAACATTGTATCCTTATTGACATTAAAGAAAACAGAAAAAGAAAAAAGAAAGAAATATAGATCAACTTACAACAAAGAATAACTTTATTAACATTGTTTTTTAGTCTGCAACAGAAAAGTTTTAAAGTGCATCAATTTGCCTGAAATTCAAAAAAAAAATCCTTATTTAAACTATGAACATTTTTTGACATATTTACAAAAAAGTAGATCCTCACACAGGGAGTTTGTCATGTCAAAACATACATAAGCAATAAACAAAATCTTTGTTGCGGTCAGTTGCTTCATCGAATTGTAAGGCAAAACGTTTGTCTTTGAGTTTATCTACCAGCTGTTCTTTAAGATCGTTAGCAATGTCATTTATACATCTGGCAACAGTGTCATTGCACACAGGGATAGTTTTTAATTTTTGCAGCACTTGCGTCATCCAGCATGACAGAGACCATGTCTAATGCTGCAGGCAGTATCAGCTCCTCTACTATGGTGTGGGTTTTTTGCACTGAGCAATTTGGTACGCCACCTTATATGATGCTAACTGTGCTCGCTGGTTTACTGAAGTAGCATTCACAAAGCAGGATGATTGTTGGCAATATTCGGCACGTTTTCGCTGAAAAAACTGAAGCGGCTTATCAGCGTAACTGGGGTGTAGTGTCTTTAAGTGACGCCTTAATTTATTTGGCTTCATGCTGTCCGCTGCCAACATTTTTAGACACAGTAAACACACCCGTCTTTCCTCGTCTCCCACCGTAGTCACAGTGAAGCCAAGCGCTATATATGCTTCGTCATATTTCCTCATCTTTTTTTTTCCACAATATTTTTTTATTGAACCTTTTTTTTTTACAAACATAACACAAACAATCAAACACTAACACTAAAGTAATTAAAAAAAAATGTACTGAAAACACCAACAACCACTAACAAAGGCAGGTCTTCAACAATGCTCCCCTGTTTAGTCTTGGTAATCCATTACATAAGTATACATATTATACATTCACCAGTTTGGGATTTACAAGGTCCACACACATCATTCACCTTCTTCTTCAAAAGTTATGTTTTAATTCTTTACATAATCAATGAAAGGTCTCCATATATTCTCAAACACAATTTCCTTTGATTTCAGTATGTATGTTATTCTTTCTAGTGGAAGGTTTGTTAACATCTGTCTTAACCACTGAGTCACATCTGGTCTGAGTCTTTTTCCACAATAGTGCAATACATTTTTTGGCGTTAAGCAAACTGAGGTCTATGAATGCTCTTTCACTCTTATTAAAGTTATGCTTTTCTGGACACAGACTCAACAAAACAATTTAGGATTCAATATGATTTGTTTTGAAATTATTTTTTCAATTGTTGCCCTCACCTCTTCCCAAAACATTCTAATTTTTCTACATTCCTATATTTCCTCATCTTAGCTTTCGGGTGATTTTCGTTTGTCTCATTATCTCCGTCTCTCTCCGCCTTTCTTTTCATCCCTGTTAAATATTTTTCAATGGTGTCTCTTGAGTGTTTGTTCACTTCACTTCATATCTCCTGCTCTGTGCTGTGTGTGTGCATGCTCGGTGCAAAAAAAACCCTACACCATAGAGCTAATACTCCCTGCACACACTCTGACAATGAGAGCGCCACTGCCACCTACTGTAGTGGATGTGCAATTACACTTTATTCTAGTACGGCAAAAAAAAAAAGCATGTTCCCCAGGGTCCCACGCACCCCCCCTGGCATCGCACCCCCTATTTGAGAAGGACTGGCATAAGTGAACATCGGTGTGGAGTCACATGAGCAGACTAGGGAAACACAACAGAAATTGGAATCAGCTGATGGTAATGATGAGGGAGAGTGGCTGACAGTAATGACAGGTGAGGGAGGGGCCTAAATACAGGCAACAGATCAAATCAAATCAACCTTCATTGTCATGTTGCTGTACATACAACTGTAGTGCAGGCAAGATGAAATTACATTTCTCGAGGCATCCATATAAGTAAAAAGAACATAATTTAAGACACACTCGCACACCCCCTCACCCCCCACCCCAACACAGCCATTCACCCATCCCTGAGACATACTTGAAACTAGCTACAACTACAGTATATACATACACACGTGGACAAAATTGTTGGCACCCCTCTGTTAATGAAAGAAAAACCCACAATGGTCACAGAAATAACTTGAATCTGACAAAAGTGGTAATAAATAAAAATTCTATGAAAATTAAGCAATGAAAATCAGACAATGCTTTTGAATTGTGGTTCAAAAGAATTATTTAAAAAAAAAAAAAAACTCATGAAACAGGCCTGGACAAAAATGATGGTACCCTTAACTTAATATTTTGTTGCACAACCTTTTGAGGCAATCACTGCAATCAAACGATTTCTGTAACTGTCAGTGAGACTTCTGCACCTCTCAGAAGGTATTTTGGCCCACTCCTCATGAGCAAACTGCTCCAGTTGTCTCAGGTTTGAAGGGTGCCTTCTCCAGAAGGCATGTTTCAGCTCCTTCCACAGATGTTCAGTAGAATTTAGATCAGGGCTCACAGAAGGCCACTTTAGAGTAGGCCAATGTTTCGCTCTTAGCCATTCTTGGGTGTTTTTAGCTGTGTGTTTTGGGTTATTATCCTGTTGCAAGACCCATGACCTGCTACTGAGACCAAGCTGTCTGACACTGGGCAGCATATTTCTCTCTAGAACACCTTGATAGTATTGAGATTTCATTGTACCCTGCACAGATTCAAGACACCCTGTGCCAGATGCAGCAAAGCAGCCCCAGAACATAACAGTACCTCCTCCATGTTTCACAGTAGGGACAGTGTTCTTTTCTTGGTATGCTTCATTTTTGCGTCTGTGAACATAGAGCTTATGTGCCTTGCCAAAAAGTTCCAGTTTTGTCTTGTCTGTCCATAGGACATTCTCCCAGAAGCTTTGTGGCCTGTCAACATGCAGTTTGGCAAATTCCAGTCTGGCTTTTTTCTGATTTGTTTTCAACAGTGGTGTCCTCCTTGGTCGTCTCCCATGAAGTCCACTTTGGCTCAAACAAACGGATGGTGCGATCTGACACTGATGTACCTTGACCTTGGAGTTCACCATGAATGTGTTTAGAGGTTGTTCTGGGCTCTTTTGTTACCATTTGTATTATCCGTCTCTTCCTGCGGCCATGTCCAGGGAGGCTGGCTACAGTCCCGTGGATCTTAAATTTCTGAATAATATGTACAACTTTAGTCACAGGAACATCAAGCTGCTTGGAGATGGTCTTATAGCCTTTACCTTTAACATGCTTGTCTATAATTTTCTTTCCAATCTCCTGAGACAACTCTCTCCTTTGCTTCCTCTGGTCCATGTTTAGTGTGGTACACACCATGTCACCAAACAGCACAGTGACAACTTGTCACCCTTTAAATAGGCCGACTGACTGATTACAAGTTCGTAGACACCTGTGATGTTAATTAGAGGACACATCTTGGTTGAATATGTCCCTATGGTCACATTATTTTCAATCTTTTCTAGGGGTACCATCATTTTTGTCCAGGTCCGTTTCATGAGTTTATTTTTTAAAGTAATTCTGTTGAACCAAAATTCAAAAGCACTGTCTGATTTTTATTGGTTAATTTTGATAGAATTTTTATTTATTACCACTTTTGTCAGATTCAAGTTATTTCTGTGACCATTGTGGGTTTTTCTTTCATTAACAGAGGGGTACCAACAATTTTGTCCACGGCTGTATAATATGCATCATGTCCATAAGGTGCAGTAGTATGTATGAAAGATTGCGGAGCAACTGTTCAGCATCCTAACAGCTTGTGGAAGGAAGCTGCTAATCAGTCTGGTGGTTCTGCCTCTGATGCTCCAGAATCGTTTGCCAGATGGCAGTAGTTCAAAGTGTTTATGCAGAGGGTGAGAGTGATCCTTGACAATGTTCAGTGCCCTGCTCCTACAACGGCTCTAAAATAGTTCTTGGACAGAGGGGAGGGAAACTCCAATTACCCTCTCAGCTCCCTTAACTATCCTCTGCAGGGCTTTTTTGTCTGACATACTGCAGCTGGAGTACCATGTTGCAATACAGTACGTCAGAACACTCTCCACCACACCTCTGTAGAAGGTCCTGAGAATGCAGATGGGGAGAGAGGCCTGTTTGAGTTTCCTCAAGAAGTGCAGTCTGTGCTGGGCCTCCTTCCTGATCCCCAAGGAATTCTTGCTCCAGGTCAGGTCCTGCGAGATCTGCACTCCGAGGAACATGATGTTCTCCACTGTCTCCACCAAACAGCCGCTGATGCTGAGAGGGACATGTTCAGGCTGTGACCGCCGGAAGTCGATAATCATCTCCTTCGTTTTATCCACATTGAGCACCAGATTATTCTCCCTGCACCAGCCCTCCAGGTCTCTAACTTCTTCCCTGTACATTGATTCCTCATCCCTCTGTGTGGAACTCACAAGAAATAACAGAACGGCAGATAAATATGAACACCCAGGAAAGTCAGGAAACTGAGTTTGGGGGAAAAACCCATACTCAGTACATGGCACTGACAGGCTGACCCCCTACCCCATCAACCTCTGCAGCAATGCTGGCAGCACTCATGCATCTATTTTCAAAAGACAATCTTTGGATATGATGCTGAGCACATGCACTCAACTTCTTTGGTCGACTATGGCGAGGCCTGTTCTGAGTGGAACCTGTCTTGTTAAACCGTTGTATGGTCTTGGCCACCGTGCTGCAGCTCAGTTTTATAGCCTCGGCCATCTTTATGTAAAGCAACAATTCTTTTTTTCAGATCCTCAGAGAGTTCTTTGCCATGATGTGCCATGCTGAACTTCTAGTGACCAGTATGAGAGAGTGTGAGAGCGATATCAAATTTAACACACCTGCTACCATTCACACCTGAGACCTTGTAACACTAACGAGTCACATGACACCGGGGAGGGAAAATGGCTAATTGGGCAGAATTTTGACATTTTGACTTAGGGGTGTACTCACTTTTGCTGCCAGCAGTTTAGACATTAATGGCTGTTGATGTAGGAGGCTTGGAATAAGGAAGCGAAGTGATTTTATAAATCAAGTTTTATTGCCAGCTTCCAGTCCCTAACATGTCTCATCTCAAATGCAGAAGCAGAATGAAGAGCTGATCGCAGTCAGACCTTCCTACTTATACATCACATCACAAAAGACATTGCATATCAAAGCCAACATCTCCCAAGGTGTTATCTTCCTCCATTGTCCTCTCTCTCCTCCACCTGACCCTGGGGGGTCAGGAAGTCCATTCAGGTCTCCACCGCTGTGCCTCCGTCTACTCCTTGATCTTTGCTGGCGGTCGAGACCTCTTGTTCTGCCCTGAGACGTGAGGTCCTTTCACATATGTAATCACTAAACATTCCTCTTAAGTTTATACATATGCAGGTATGGATATATGAATAATATAAGCCACAGCCCCCCCCCAAACATCTAAGAAAAGGACAATAAGATTAAGTTTACAGCTTAAGATCACCTTCATGACATATTATACCATTATTCACTTCAACATGAAAAGGAAAAATATCTCCAGCAGCTATGCTACCTACAAGCTATACAGCATGCACATGTTGAAAATTCAGTGGTAAAAACAACGGACGTAAAAACAACGGACGTCCTATCGGACGTGATGTCCGATAGGACGCCGAAGCGCGCCACCCAGGTTGTTAAAAAAAATGCGAGCGATTTCCGCGGCTGTGGTTGACACCAGCGGGACCTCTTCTGGCCAGCGTGTGGTGCGGTCTACCATTGTTAAAAGGTGTGTGAACCCTTGCGACGGCGGTAGTGGGCCCACGAGGTCGACGTGTATGTGGTCAAATCTCCTGGCTGGGATTCGGAAAGGTTCTAGAGGAGCTTTTGTGTGTTTGTGAATTTTGGCGCGTTGGCAAGACATGCAAGTCCTTGCCCATTCCTTTACATTTTTACGCAGGCCTGGCCAAACAAACTTCTCCGTGACCATTTTAACCGAGGCGTGCACCCCTGGGTGCGCGAGGGAGTGAACCGCGTCAAAAATGCGGCAGCGCCACGCGGCTGGAACTACCGGGCGAGGTCGGCCGGTTGACACGTCGCAGATTGGGGGGGAACACCGTCACGCAAACCCCTTTCCTCCAGTCTTAACCCTGTTGGTCCAGACTGGAGTGCGCGCACGTCCGCGTCGGTGCATCGTTCCGAATCCGTGGCCGCGTAATCTATCCCTACATGGATTGGGGCCGCGTACGCGTTGGCCATGAGCTCTGAGGCTGCGGTAGTATAATCTGCTTCCTTGCGCTCTGACGATGTCACAGCGCGGGAGAGGCAGTCTGCTACCACATTAAGTTTGCCTGCCACATGTCGAATATCTGTGGTGAACTCTGAAATTGCAGCTAGTTGTCTTTGTTGCCTGCTTGATCATGGTTCTGAAATTTTAGCCATCGCGAAAGTGAGTGGTTTGTGGTCTACAAAAGCCGTGAAACGCCGCCCTTCCAGCCAGAACTGGAAGTGGCGGATGGATAAATGAAGCCCTAGCAGCTCCCTGTCAAAGGTGCTGTATTTGCGCTCAGTTTGGTTTAAGGATTTGCTAAAGAATGCTAATGGTTGCCAGGTTCCGCCAACCTGTTGTTCCACGACTGCCGCTATGGCCAGGTCTGAAGCGTCTGTGGTTAGCGCTATGCGGGCCGAGGGATCGGGGTGAACTAATAGTGCAGCATTCGCTTGTGCACTTTTTACTTCCGCGAAGGCGCGTTCCCGCTCCGGGGTCCATTTGACCGCGTTGGAGGGCTTTTGTTTTCTGAGCGCGGCATACAGGGGTTGCATGAGTTGAGCTGCGCGGGGGAGGAAACGGTTGTAAAAATTCACCATTCCTAAAAATTCTTGTAGCGATCTGACCGTTTGTGGTCGTGGGAAATTTGCTCAATCTGTGACACGCCGAATCGGCATTTGGCTGGGTTGATTATTAACCCGTGCTCTTCTAGCCTCTGAAAAACCGTAGTGAGGTGTTGTTCGTGTTCTTCCTCTGACGAGCTGGCTACCAGAATATCGTCGAGGTAGACGAACACGAAGGGGAGGTCACGTAATACCGCGTCCATCATACGCTGAAAAGTTTGGGCAGCGCCTTTGAGGCCAAACGGCATTCGCAAGAATTCAAAAAGACCACAAAGGGGTTATTACAGCCGTTTTAGGAACGTCCTCCGGTCGAACCGGGACTTGGTGGTAGCTGCGGACCAGGTCTATTTTAGAAAAAATGCGCGCACCCGCCAAATGTAGTGAAAAATCTTGGATGTGAGGGATCGGGTAGCGGTCATGCGCTGTCGCATTGTTTAATCTGCGGTAATCACCGCAAGGTCTCCAAGAACCGTCGGTTTTCGGGACCATATGTAGTGGCGATGCCCAAGGGCTTTTCGAGCGCCGAATAATGCCCAGTTTTTCTAGGCTGGCAAACTCGTCGCGTGCTACGGCGAGCTTGGTTGCGTCTAAGTGCCGAGCTTTGGCAAAAACAGGTGGGCCTGTTGTGGGGATGAAGTGTTCAACCCCGCGTTTCGCTACTGTTGCTGAGAATTTGGGAACTGTGAGTGCTGGAAATTGGGTGAGGAGTTGGTCGAACTTACCTCCTGCTGTGGTGACGCTGGCCTGCACGGGTGGTGGAGAGACTCGAGCTGAGCAGGGAATAGAAGAAAAAGATGCAGGGTGCATTAACCAAGCGTCTATTTGCAAGATCAACTAACAACCCATGTGCACATTAGAAATCAGCTCCCAACAAGTTAAAACTCACCGCAGCTATAATAAATGTCCACCTATAGTTACGGCCGTGGAGGGACAGAGGCAGGTTTCTTTCACCGAAAGTGTCGATGATTGAGCCGTTAGCTGCCATCGCTCCGTTTCCTCATGGTCCGGTTGCCCGGTCTGCGTGGGACGGGGTGATGAAGCTCACCTGAGCTCCGGTGTCGATGAGGAAATGTCTCCCGGAGCGTCCGTCAGTGACGTAAAGCAGCTTGTTAGTCTCGCCGAGGGCCGTAGCTGTTAACGGTTCCCGGCTTTGGCGTTTCCTGAGTTCTTGAAATTGCAGGGGGGCACGCATTTGTACGCCCTCTCGGCGAAACGCTGATGATAATAGCAGAGGTCGTTCCGCTTGTTGCGCCTCAGTCGCGTCGCTGCCATGGTGGGCGGAATCTGCTCTGTCGTCTGCGATTCTCCGCTGCTCTGGGCTTCCGCGCCGAGATCTGCAGATGTTGCTGTGGCCATCTGTTCACCGCAGGAGTTGATGAGCCGCTGCGCTTCTCGGGCCAGCGCGCGGAAGTCCTGCTGGGTGCTGCACCGCACGTTGGCCAGGATCCCTCTCATGTGTGACGGCAGAGTGCTGAGGAAAATATGCTGAAAAAGGAAGTTGTCATTGTCTGCTTCCCTCAGCTGCAGCATGTCCTCCATGAGGGCCATCGGTCTGCGCCCTCCGTGGCCGTAGATCGCCAGAATCCTCCCGGCCCTTTCCTCGGCCGAGGGGACGAAGCTCTCAATGAGGGTCGCCTTCAGTTCTTTGTATTTGTCGTGGGCGGGCGGTTGTTGAATCACGCTCCGCGCGCATCTCGATGTGGCGGCATCGAGTCTGGCGACGATGTGATAAAATTTGGTTTTGTCCGCCGTAATTCCCGCCAGTGCAAACTGAGCCTCAGCCTGCTGGAACCACGAGCTCGGGTCATTTTGCCAGAACTCTGGCAGTTTGATGGTGACGGCGTTTGCCTGAAACGCCTCTGATGAGTCCGCAGGGCGAGAACGCCTTTCTTCCGTTCTCGCGGCGGGGCTGGGGACGGTGCTCGGTTGAGCCCTCTCTGACAATTCTGCTGTGGGGCAACGTCTTCCATCTGTTCCCCTGTCTGCGTTGGTGACGGCGCTTGCCTGGGTCGCCTCTGAGTTTGTGGCAGGAGAACATCTTTGGTCCATCATCACGTCAGGGTCACCAATGTAGGGGGCTTGGAATAAGGAAGCGAAGTGATTTTATAAATCAAGTTTTATTGCCAGCTTCCAGTCCCTAACATGTCTCATCTCAAATGCAGAAGCGGAATGAAGAGCTGATCACAGTCAGACCTTCCTACTTATACATCACATCACAAAAGACATTGCATATCAAAGCCGACATCTCCCAAGGTGTTATCTTCCTCCATTGTCCTCTCTCTCCTCCACCTGACCCTGGGGGGTCAGGAAGTCCATTCAGGTCTCCACCGCTGTGCCTCCGTCTACTCCTTGATCTTTGCTGGCGGTCGAGACCTCTCATCCTGCCCTGAGACGTGAGGTCCTTTCACATATGTAATCACTAAACATTCCTCTTAAGTTTATACATATGCAGGTATGGATATATGAATAATATAAGCCACAGCCCCCCCCCCCCCAAACATCTAAGAAAAGGACAATAAGATTAAGTTTACAGCTCAAGATCACCTTCATGACATATTATACCATTATTCACTTCAACATGAAAAAGGAAAAATATCTCCAGCAGCTATGCTACCTACAAGCTATACAGCATGCACATGTTGAAAATTCAGTGGTAAAAACAACAGTATAGTCTGTCATAAGTCAGCCCTAAAACTGCAACGGTACAATCCGACAACATAGTTAACAACCCTTTGTGAATTTTACATCAGTCTATGTGTCGTCTGGGTTTCAATCTTCTCCCGAATCTGCTGTAGGCCCGCTTGGGTGTCTTGGCGGGGTCGTCCTGTAAGGGATTTGCAGCTGGGGGAGAAGAGTGGTTATTTGATCCCTGCGGGGGGGCTGAGTTGTGTCTCTTGGGGGGTCTACCCCGTTGAGGTGCTCTCGCCACCCGTGCAGGTTCGTCTCTCAACATGAATGCAGGTTTAAGTCTGTCAATGCTGACTGTTTCTTTTCTGTCCCCTAAATCAAGCACAAAATGCTTATCACCAGGTTCCAGCACTCTATATGGTCCATCATATGGTGGGCGGAGGGTTGGTTTTAAAGCTTCGTGCCTAACAAAAATGAACTCGGCGTTTTTTAAGGCTTGGGGGACAAAAACCCGCGGGAAAGAGTGGTGTACGGGTCCGGGGAGCGTGTCCGGTCCCGTGCTGCTTAGGGGCCTCATGGCTGGTAGGTGTCCGGGCTCTGGATGTTCTGGTAAGAACTCACCTGGGAGCCTGAGGGGTTGTGCGAAAACTAATTCTGCTGGGGAGGCGTCTAGATCCTCCTCAGGCGCAGAACGCAACCCTAATAAAACCCAGGGAAGTTTATTGACCCAATCTGTATCCGTCAGTGAGGCCCTGAGGGCGGCCTTTAAAGACCTATGAAAACGCTCGCATAACCCGTTAGCCTGAGGGTGATATGCGGTGGTGCGATGAATTGTCGCCCCTAAGCTGCCGGCCATAGCTGACCACAGCTCTGAGACAAATTGAGGCCCCTTATCGGACGTGATGTCCGATGGGACGCCGAAGCGCGCCACCCAGGTTGTTAAAAAAAATGCGAGCGATTTCCGCGGCTGTGGTTGACACCAGCGGGACCTCTTCTGGCCAGCGTGTGGTGCAGTCTACCATTGTTAAAAGGTGTGTGAACCCTTGCGACGGTGGTAGTGGGCCCACGAGGTCGACGTGTATGTGGTCAAATCTCCTGGCTGGGATTTGGAAAGGTTCTAGAGGAGCTTTTGTGTGTTTGTGAATTTTGGCGCGTTGGCAAGACATGCAAGTCCTTGCCCATTCCTTTACATTTTTACGCAGGCCTGGCCAAACAAACTTCTCCGCGACCATTTTAACCGAGGCGTGCACCCCTGGGTGCGCGAGGGAGTGAACCGCGTCAAAAATGCGGCAGCGCCACGCGGCTGGAACTACCGGGCGAGGTCGGCCGGTTGACACGTCGCAGATTGGGGGGGGAACATCGTCACGCAAACCCCTTTCCTCCAGTCTTAACCCTGTTGGTCCAGACTGGAGTGCGCGCACGTCCGCGTCGCTGCTTTGTTCCGCAGCCATGGCCGCGTAATCTATCTCTACGTGGATTGGGGCCGCGTACGCGTACGCGTTGGCCATGAGCTCTGAGGCTGCGGTAGTATAATCTGCTTCCTTGCGCTCTGACGATGTCACAGCGCGGGAGAGGCAGTCTGCTACCACATTAAGTTTGCCTGCCACATGTCGAATATCTGTGGTGAACTCTGAAATTGCAGCTAGTTGTCTTTGTTGCCTGCTTGATCATGGTTCTGAAATTTTAGCCATCGCGAAAGTGAGTGGTTTGCGGTCTACAAAAGCCGTGAAACGCTGCCCTTCCAGCCAGAACTGGAAGTGGCGGATGGATAAATGAAGCGCTAGCAGCTCCCTGTCAAAGGTGCTGTATTTGCGCTCGGTTTGGTTTAAGGATTTGCTAAAGAATGCTAATGGTTGCCAGGTTCCGCCAACCTGTTGTTCCACGACTGCCACTATGGCCAGGTCTGAAGCGTCTGTGGTTAGCGCTATGCGGGCCGAGGGATCGGGGTGAACTAATAGTGCAGCATTCGCTTGTGCACTTTTTACTTCCGCGAAGGCGCGTTCCCGCTCCGGGGTCCATTCGACCGCGTTGGAGGGCTTTTGTTTTCTGAGCGCGGCATACAGGGGTTGCATGAGTTGAGCTGCGCGGGGGAGGAAACGGTTGTAAAAATTCACCATTCCTAAAAATTCTTGTAGCGATCTGACCATTTGTGGTCGTGGGAAATTTGCTACCGCGCGCACTTTGTCTGGCAATGGAACTGCCCCCTCTGGAGAAACTCTGTGTCCCAAAAAATCAATCTGTGACACGCCGAATCGGCATTTGGCTGGGTTGATTATTAACCCGTGCTCTTCTAGCCTCTGAAAAACCGTAGTGAGGTGTTGTTCGTGTTCTTCCTCTGACGAGCTGGCTACCAGAATATCGTCGAGGTAGACGAACACGAAGGGGAGGTCGCGTAATACCGCGTCCATCATACGCTGAAAAGTTTGGGCAGCGCCTTTGAGGCCAAACGGCATTCGCAAGAATTCAAAAAGACCACAAAGGGGTTATTACAGCCGTTTTAGGAACGTCCTCCGGTCGAACCGGGACTTGGTGGTAGCTGCGGACCAGGTCTATTTTAGAAAAAATGCGTGCACCCGCCAAATGTAGTGAAAAATCTTGGATGTGAGGGATCGGGTAGCGGTCATGCGCTGTCGCATTGTTTAATCTGCGGTAATCACCGCAAGGTCTCCAAGAACCGTCGGTTTTCGGGACCATATGTAGTGGCGATGCCCAAGGGCTTTTCGAGCGCCGAATAATGCCCAGTTTTTCTAGGCTGGCAAACTCGTCGCGTGCTATGGCGAGCTTGGTCGCGTCTAAGTGCCGAGCTTTGGCAAAAACAGGTGGGCCTGTTGTGGGGATGAAGTGTTCAACCCCGCGTTTCGCTACTGTTGCTGAGAATTTGGGAACTGTGAGTGCTGGAAATTGGGTGAGGAGTTGGTCGAACTTACCTCCTGCTGTGGTGACGCTGGCCTGCACGGGTGGTGGAGAGACTCGAGCTGAGCAGGGGATAGAAGAAAAAGATGCAGGGTGCATTAACCAAGCGTCTATTTGCAAGATCAACTAACAACCCATGTGCACATAAGAAATCAGCTCCCAACAAGTTAAAACTCACCGCAGCTATAATAAATGTCCACCTATAGTTACGGCCGTGGAGGGACAGAGGCAGGTTTCTTTCACCGAAAGTGTCGATGATTGAGCCGTTAGCTGCCATCGCTCCGTTTCCTCATGGTCCGGTTGCCCGGTCTGCGTGGGACGGGGTGATGAAGCTCACCTGAGCTCCGGTGTCGATGAGGAAATGTCTCCCGGAGCGTCCGTCAGTGACGTAAAGCAGCTTGTTAGTCTCGCCGAGGGCCGTAGCTGCTAACGGTTCCCGGCTTTGGCGTTTCCCGAGTTCTTGAAATTGCAGGGGGGCACGCATTTGTACGCCCTCTCGGCGAAACGCTGATGATAATAGCAGAGGTCGTTCCGCTTGTTGCGCCTCAGTCGTGTCGCTGCCATGGTGGGCGGAATCTGCTCCGTCGTCTGCGATTCTCCGCTGCTCTGGGCTTCCGCGCCGAGATCTGCAGATGCTGCTGTGGCCATCTGTTCGCCGCAGGAGTTGATGAGCCGCTGCGCTTCTCGGGCCAGCGCGCGGAAGTCCTGCTGGGTGCTGCACCGCACGTTGGCCAGGATCCCTCTCATGTGTGATGGCAGAGTGCTGAGGAAAATATGCTGAAAAAGGAAGTTGTCATTGTCTGCTTCCCTCAGCTGCAGCATGTCCTCCATGAGGGCCATCGGTCTGCGTCCTCCATGGCCGTAGATCGCCAGAATCCTCCCGGCCCTTTCCTCGGCCGAGGGGACGAAGCTCTTGATGAGGGTCGCCTTCAGTTCTTTGTATTTGTCGTGGGCGGGCGGTTGTTGAATCACGCTCCGCACGCATCTTGATGTGGCGGCATCGAGTCTGGCGACGATGTGATAAAATTTGGTTTCGGCCGCCGTAATTCCCGCCAGTGCAAACTGAGCCTCAGCCTGCTGGAACCACGAGCTCGGGTCGTTTTGCCAGAACTCTGGCAGTTTGACGGTGACGGCGTTTGCCTGAAACGCCTCTGATGAGACCGCAGGGCGAGAACGCCTTTCTTCCATTCTCGCGGCGGGGCTGGGGACGGTGCTCGGTTGAGCCCTCTCTGACAATTCTGCTGTGGGGGAACGTCTTCCATCTGTTCCCCTGTCTGCGTTGGTGACGGCGCTTGCCTGGGTCGCCTCTGAGTTTGTGGCAGGAGAACGTCTTTGGTCCATCATCACGTCAGGGTCACCAATGTAGGGGGCTTGGAATAAGGAAGCGAAGTGATTTTATAAATCAAGTTTTATTGCCAGCTTCCAGTCCCTAACATGTCTCATCTCAAATGCAGAAGCAGAATGAAGAGCTGATCGCAGTCAGACCTTCCTACTTATACATCACATCACAAAAGACATTGCATATCAAAGCCGACATCTCCCAAGGTGTTATCTTCCTCCATTGTCCTCTCTCTCCTCCACCTGACCCTGGGGGGTCAGGAAGTCCATTCAGGTCTCCACTGCTGTGCCTCTGTCTACTCCTTGATCTTTGCTGGCGGTCGAGACCTCTTGTCCTGCCCTGAGACGTGAGGTCCTTTCACATATGTAATCACTAAACATTCCTCTTAAGTTTATACATATGCAGGTATGGATATATGAATAATATAAGCCACAGTTAAGTTGTTTTGAGGGGACGGCAAATTTACACTGTTATACAAGCTGTACGCTGACTACTTTACATTGTATCAAAGTGTCATATCTTCAGTGTTGTCCCATGAAAAGATTTAATAAAATATTTACAAAAATGAGAGGAGTGTACTCACTTTAGTGAGATACTGTATGTGCCCGTGCATCACACACATATGCCTAGCCTTTTGTTTGTTGCTGTGGTTTGGTGAACTCGTTGTAAAGAGTTTCTGGGTGTCATGAAAAGTGCTATATAAATGCAGTCCATTATTAAAAACATAGCTGCACATTTTTAAACTGAGATTCTGTTGTTTTTGGGTTTGGGTTTTTTTTGTTGTTTTTTTTTTGTTTGTTTGGGGGGGGGTTGGGGGGGGGGGTTAAAACCTCTCAGCCCCAGGACGTAACAGCAATTTACGAGGTGGCCCTGGTTTTCTGCATAATGTAAGGTCATTAAAAATTAATAGGATTTGAGTTCAATTAAATTCAATTTAACTTTATTTATATAGCGCCATTTCACAACAACAGTCATTTCATAGCACTTTCAACTGTAGGGGAAAACCCCACAATTGCAGAAAGGCCCCAGCAATTAAGTGAGCCCCTGTGAGCAAGCAGTTAGTGACGGTGGAGAGGAAAAACTCCCTTCTAACAGGAAGAAACCTCCAGCAGAACCAGACTCGGGGAGGGGCAGTCATCTACTGCGACTGGCTGAGGGGTGAGGGAATAGAGAAGAAGGAGAAAAGAACAGACATGTAGAGAGCAAACAGCATGACATGGACTCAATCTATGAGAGAGAACAAACAGATGTTAATGACCAGCAAAAATATTTGCTGAGAGTGAGAGTGAAGAAAGGAGTGAAGCCCAGTGTATTGTTTGAGGTCCCCCAGCTGTCTACACCTATTAGCAGCATAACTAAGGAAGGGTTCAGGGTCACCTAATCCCACCCTAACTATAGGCTGTGTCAGAAAGGAAGGTTTTAACCCTATTCTTAAAAAACAGAGATCAAATCTGACTCCCAAATCCAGATTGGCAGCTGGTTCCAAAGGAAAGGAGCTTGATAACTGAAGGCTCTGCCTCCCATTGTACTTTTGGAGATTCTAGGTATTACAAGTAATCCTACATTTTGGGACAGTAGTGCTCTGTTACGATGATAAGGTACTATCATATCTTTTAAATAAAAAGGGGCCTGATTATTTAGAGCTTTGTAAGTGTGAAGAAAGATTTTAAACTTAATTCTAAAATCTATGGGAAGCCAATGAAGGGAGGTCAGAACCGGAGAGATGTGATCTCTCTTTCTACCCATTAAAACTCTTGCCTCGTACCTGTTAAAACTCTTGCTGCAGCATTTTGGATCAGCTGAAGACTTTTTAAAGATGTTTTAGGACAGCCTGATAATAAAGAATTACAATAATCTAATATGGAGCGAATAAAAGCGTGAATTAGTTTCTCAACATCACTCTGAGACAAGATGCTCCTAATCTTGGCAATATTAATGATAGAAGGCAGTCCTAGAAACAAGTTTAATAAGTGAATTAAAGAACAGATCTTGCTCAAGAATAACTCCAAGGTTCCTCACAGAACTATAAAGAGAGAGTAATTGCATCCAAACTAAGAGTTTGATTTGGAAAGATATTTCTAAGGTTTTTTGGACCAACTAGAATGACTTCAGTCTTATCTGAATTTAATAGCAAGAAATTTCAAGTCATCTAAGCTTTAATTTCCTTCAGACAAGCCTCTAATATGGCTAATTGATTCCTGTCATCTGGCTTCATTGACAAGTATAATTGTGTGTCATCTGCATAACAATGAAAATGTATGCAGTGATTTCTAATAATATTGCCTAGCAGAAGCATATATAAACTAAAAAAAATAGGGCCTAGCACAGATCCCTGTGGAACTCTGTGACTGAGCTTTGAGTTAGAAGAAAGCTCATTATTGGCATGAACAAACTGGACCCTATCAGATGAAAAAGGTTTAAACCACTGCAACGACGTTCCATTAAGTCCAACAAGGTTTTCTAATTTATCAAGTAAAATATTATGATCGATAGTATCAAAAGCTGCACTGGCCAAAAGACTGGCTGCAAGGGCCAAAAGAACAAGTACAGAAACAAGTCCATTATCAGATGTGATAAGGAGGTCGTTAGTGACTTTCACTAAAGCTGTTTCAGTACTATGATGAATTCTAAACCCTGACTGAAACTCTTCAAATAAACCATTTGCCTGCAAGTGGTCAAATAATTGTGTAGCAACACTCTAAGATTTTTGAAATGAAAGGCAGATTAGAGATTGGTCTATAGTTAGCAAAAACTGGATCCAGCATTGGCTTTTTAAGTAATGGTGTGGCGATGTACATATAAAGGCACGGCGTCTGGAGTTTTAATGAAGTTTATTGATCATATCATCACCATCATGGAGCTCACCCCAGCTGCTGTATATGCATGCTGGGGATCGCTCTCAGGCTCTCATGAGCAGTCGTCAGAAGCAGTCAGAAGAAGAAAAGAGGATGAGTTACAGAACATGTGCGGTATTTATACCCAGTTCAGACAATACATGAAAGGCATATTATGATCAAAGAAACTGCATTCAGGCATGGGACATTTACATTTGAGTACAGAGCAGGAAATCATACATAACAGCAGGATACTGGCGCCTGAACTAGACACGGAGAGGCTGCCTATTGATCTCAACACCCACATCTCATTGCTCTGCTAATTGCCCCAGCTGGGCTCTCTGTTTGTCCGTGGCTGTTGTGGGGGTAACCCCATAATGGTTTAATTACAGCAGCTTTAAAAGCCTGCGGTACATGGCCTAACATTAATGAAGAATTGATTATTTGAAGAATATTGTCATGGACGGGGCTGATGTTTCAACCCCGTTCCATGATTTGTGGCTGTAGCTCTGAGTATTGTCTTAAAGGTGTGATGACACGATTTTGACATTTTTTAGCATGTTGTGTAAACCCAAAAGTCATTGTTGATGATCAATATAATATTTACAACCGTGCCTGCATAAACTAGTTATCATCAAAATACTGCAGCCGCTGACTGGACTGTGGTGCCGCCCACCGAATGAAGGGCGGCACCACCATAACGTAAGCGACAGAACGGATGCCGGTGTTGTTGACTGGAATGACAGCAGCTTTGTAGCTCACAGTTTCTCTGATTTCTTGTTTTAATTTAACAGCGTTGTGTCACAGGCTTAGATAAACAGCAGGCCGTGAAAGACCACATCACACGCTTTAGCTCCAAATGTCATAAGCCTCCTCGTGTGCTCTTTGTGTGCTTTTAAGCAGGAGGAGCGAACGAGGAGGGGAAGGATTAATGGATTTACGCACAGCTTTGACCTACTTTCTGTGAGTGTATGCTGACGCTCGCCGGTCCGGTCACATCCCCTCCATCATTATCACCAGCTGATTCCCCTCCCACTGATCATGTTTCCCGGTCCTCGCCCAGGTGCTTCTCATCACACCATCACCAGCAGTGCATGTACTTAGCGGCCATTTGCCAGTCACGCACTGCTGGTCCATAGTATTGTCATCTGTGCTGTTAGTCTGCCAGTATTTTCAGCACTCTCATGATGTGTTAGTCACTCCATGTTCACCGTGGTTCTCGTGCGTCCTTGAAGCGATGTCGCTGGGGCGCACCTGTGGCTAACACGTCTCCTCTCATTCGTTCACTGGGCGATGCCAGCCCCCGAACACCGTAAGTGTTTGTGTTTTTTGTACGTCTTCACCTTTTTGGGATTGTCTGTCTTTCTGTATTAAATGTGTTGTGGTGAACCCTGCACGTAAATCCTCGTTATTTCATCCTCCCTGTCTGTGCCCTGCGTAAGAGCGCACGAGGAGGGGAAGGAAGAATGGATTTATGTGCAGGATTCACCACAGCACATGTATTGAATATAAAGACTGATCCCAAAAGGTGAAGACTTACAAAAATACACAGAAACACAAACAGTAGGCGTTCAGGGCCAACATCGCCCAGCAAGCGTATGGACAGGAAACGTGTTAACCATGGTTGCGCCCCAGAGCTGACATCGCCACAAGAATGCAACAGAACCACGGCTGTGTGGAGTGGCTAACACGTTGTGATAATGTTGGCAATATTGGCTGGCTGACAACACGGCAGATGATGCACACAAAACATGAACAGCCTGAATGTCAAAAACAGAGGGGGCGTGGTCGGACCGGCGAATCTTGGACAGTGCCCACCTGAAAGTGGGTCAAAATGGCACATTATTCACATGTACAAAACATAAAAACAGCAAGAACTCAAAAGATAATACATAATAAACCCGATGCCTGAGTCACAGAGAATACCCTGCTATGATTTTATTGAAAAATCAGGTTTAAATAAATTATATTTATGAACAAATAATTTGTTGCAATATCTGTAACAAAAGCATAACACTCAGTGTTCCTCTGCCGTGTGTTTGTCGCTGCTGCTGCGGTGGGCATGTGTGCCTCTCCACTGTCACTCTCTGAGTCTGACTCGCTAGGCACGATGCCCGCTTGGCACGGCCAAACCTATATGGTCTGATACCCCCAGATTCTTCATTGTCATCCCATCCTTCGGAACTATAATCACCTGAAGATTGGACAACACAAACCAATTCCAGATTACATGTGCTGGAACCATCGTCAATGTTTTCTACTGCTTCCATCCTGTGTGTACAATGGGCAACCAAGCGCTGTGTTCTGTCGATGATGTTACAACATGGCCGGGGGGTTTTCCAGCCACTGACGCAATTGGTGACATGGCGCTCATGAAAACGTCGGATATTCGAGTGAAAAAAAGCCTGTTTAACTTAGAACTGCACAGACCAACCTATTTCGTCATATTGTATTATGTGTTGAAAAATTAGATGAAGTCAAAAACGTGTCATCAGACCTTTAATTTTCAGCTGGCAGGTTAATTGAGCCTTGGGGCTGGGCTCCCTGCCAGTCTACAGCCACACCTCTCCCTTTGCCGGCTTCCACCGGCTGTCGTGTCATTTATCATTTGTCCACTTCCCCATTTCACAGGCATTCTCACACACACACACACACACACACACACACACACCACACACACACACACACTCTCACATTCGCTGACAAGCACCCATGCACAGACTCCCGCCGTGCACCTGCTCCCACTTTTCTCTCATTAGTCCACGGGTATTTGTGTGTGGCAATGGGAGCACTCGGTGTGGCGGCGTTAGTATTCAATGCTACAAGGCTACAAGTCTACTCCAGTCGACATTAGATGCCCAGGCTTACTCATGGTTGGTTTCTCGCCTTCCTACTTCATGGTGTTGTTGTTTCCAGAGCCTGTAGTGCTCCGAACCGTTGTAAGTAATTTGCCCACTGTTCCGACAAGGGGCTTGCTATTAATAATTATTTGCCCTTCCTCTCTGCTCCAGTTCTGTCTGGGAGCTCGTGGGGCTTGCCAACGGAGTTTGTAGCTGGTCATCCGTTCTCTTCTCGTTTTGGACTGTATTCTATGGACATTTTGTGTTGTGTGCCTTTGTTAATAAACACACTCACTTTACCTGCATTTTGGGTTCACTCTAATTCATTTGTGCACTGCGCAATTACACAGCGTATATGACAAATAGAGCTACCAATAAATGGGAAGACTTCTTTAAATAACCTGGTAGGAATAGGGTCTAATAGACAAGTTGAAGGCTTGGATGAAATTATTTTGATCTAACTCTAAAAGGTCAATTGGTGTAAACTCATACAAACAGAAATCAGTTGAAGAAGCTGTAGTTGTTCCAGTATTTAATTTAATGGTGAGAAGGATATGACTGCTTTTATCTCTGATAGATGAAATTTTATTATTGAAGAAGTTTATAAATTCCTGACTAGTGAGCTCTAAGGGAATGCTAGATTTGACAGAGTCCTGACTCTTTGTCAGCCTGGCTACAGTGCTGAAAAGAAACCTGGGATTATTCTTGTTCTCGTCTATTAATGCAGAATAATAAGTTGTTCAAACTTTCCTAAAAGACTTTTTATAAATTAGAAAATGATTTTTCCAAGCTAAATATTGTCATGGTCTTGTGAGCGCACTCCTCCTCCGCCCATCCGGCTCAACCTTCACCTATTCCGCGGGTAATCATCTCCACCTGTGTGATGAGACGCACCTGCTCCTCTGACTCGCCAGTGCTTAAATAGACCTCCTCTTCAACATCTTGGCGCTGGCTCGTTGGGTATATTACCTGCATTAGCAGTGAATCTCCATTTTCCTTAAATTTGAAAAACCTTTTTAATCCTCTGCTTACCTTTTCACAGGTTGCTACTTCCTTTGTGGTGCATCTCCAGGGTTGTTGTGTGCTCACCTGCCCCGTCATCATCACTACATCAGCGACCGTCATCACCCAGTCAGACATCTCACCCAGCTCTCCTTTGTCATCCTGCTTCATCGGGAGGTTCGCTGTAAGTGCTGGGTTCTTCTGCCTGGTCCGCTATTACTCCCACATGAGTGTGATCTTATTTTCCCTTTGTCTTGTCTCCCTCCTAATCCACCTGCTCTTGTCTCTCGTTTCAGGCTGTGTGCTTCCCCTGGCGAATGGCGTTTTCTCTTGCGGAGGCGTTCTTGCTATTAATAAAATTCAACCAAAACTTGCTACTCTGTGTCATTGTGTGTTTCCTTTGGTGTCATTCCCTGCATGTGAGCTGTTTAATTTTTGCCAATCATGACATCCATCCACCCATCTTCTTCCGCTTAATCCTTTTCAGGTCGCGGGGGGGCTGGAGCCTATCCCCTCATCTTTGGGCAAGAGGCAGGGTACACCCTGGACAGATCGCCAGTCCGTTGCAGGGCCAACACAGAGAGACAGACAACCATTCACTCTCACAGTCATACCTAAGGACAATTTAGAATCCCCAGTTTTGATGCCAGTTAACCTAACTTGCATGTTTTTGGCATGTGGGAGGAAACTGGAGAAATCCCGGAGTAAACCCACGCAGACACGGGGAGAACATGCAAACTCTACACAGATCACTGTTGGTCGGATGCTGGGATCGAACCCAGGATCCCCCGGCCAAGGGTGAGTTGCTGTGCTGCCACAGTGCTAACCACTCTGCCCCGATGGGATCACCACCTTATCATGGTGGGGCACTTTGAGTGTCTCCATGACCCCTAGAGCTATGTCAGCCAGAGTCTCGTACTCCTGGCAGGGTCACCCAAGCCGAACAGGTTGAAGGGTAGAGGCCAGACTAAGAGTGATCCCGAAGACGAAGATGAAGACCTCAACGGTAGAGCAGGCAGAAGCTGGTAGTAACGATAAACACCACAATGATCCCAAAAGGTGAAGACTTTTGGGATCAAAAAAAAAAAAAATGGCTGTAATAGCGGACGAAGGCTAAGGGAGCACACCCTGACAAAAAGCAAGCTAGTGGTGGCACGCTTTGAGGCGGTTTCCCAAAAATCTGGATTCCGGCAGCCTCCTGCAGTTGTGAGAAGATGCCGGTCGTCTAGGGTCTCCCTTGCCACTGGAACCATCTTCTCTACAATCAAGGTAGTGGCATCGGGAAAAGCGCACCCCCCATGCCACTCTAAAAAGCATCACTGCGCAGGTATCTTCTTTACCTGAGTCTCCGACCTCTAAAGTCTGGCGGCGATGGAGCATCCAGTAACGGGGGCAGGTTTGAATGAGCTGGAAGCTCCTAGCTGGAACTCTGCATGTCAGCGGCACAGGACAATGGTTGTTAGCAGTTGGGATTGAGTGGCAGCTGCTTCCGGCAGACTCCTGTGCGTCTGAGCAGCCCTATTTAGGGACCGCACTGCTCACCCCAACTGGGGAAAGGCCTAGAAAAGGTGGCCTAAACATTACCCACTCAGCACAGCACCCGGATAGGAAACCACACCTGTCGGGACATTCCACTATGCGGTTGAAAAATAAAAACAATACCATTTAGAATTGTAGCATGGAACATAAGGACACTCCTGGATGCCAGTCTGGACAGACCACAGCGCAGAACAGCACTCGTTGCCAGCGAGCTGAAGCATTACAATGTGGATGTGGCAGCACTCAGTGAGACATGACTCCTCGAGGAAGGCTCACTCAATGAAGTAGAAGAGGGTTATACATTCTTTTGGAAAGGATACCCCATTGGCGGTCAACTCCTTCATGGAGTTGGTTTTGCAATCAAGAACAGCCTCCTGCACAAGCTCACAGAATCACCAGTGGGTGTCAGTGAAAGGCTCATGACTCTTCGCATCCCCCTTGCAAAATGCAGGTATGTCACTTTGGTAAGTGCCTATGCACCAACTCTGTCATTGAATGCTGAAGAGAAGGACCGCTTCTACCACGCACTCGATGACATCCTCAGTCACATCCCGAAGGATGACAAAATCATGCTGCTTGGTGATTTCAATGCAAGAGTCGGAAAGAACTTGCAAAACTGGAATGGTGTGATCGGTGCCCATGGCATTGGAAAAGTCAACCCCAATGGCATGAGACTTCTTAGTCTCTGTGCGGAACATGATCTTACCATCACTAACACAATCTTCCAGCAAAAGAACAAATATAAGGCATCCTGGATGCATCCCAGGTCCAAACATTGGCACCTGATCGACTATGTGATCGTGAGGAGGGCTGACCTCAAGGACGTGCTCATCACAAGAGCTATGCGAGGGGCAGACTGCTGGACCAATCACCGCATGATTCTGTCAAAGGTCAGAATGCATGTTCGGCCCCTAGCTCGCCACGGTGGCCCAAAGAGGAAAACACTCCACTGTGCCAGCCTCTCCAGCAGCGACATCTGTGACAACTTCCGTCGCTCCCTAGCTGAGAGGCTGGTAGGTATTGAACAACTGATCATCTCAGAGTCCGGGATGGATGAGAAGTAGACCGCTCTATCTACCATTCTCTTTGACATTGCAGCCCAAGCCATCGGTTTCAAAACCAAGAAACATCAGGACTGGTTTGACCAGAATGCTGGAGAGATCTCCACCCTCCTGGACAGAATGCACAGGGCACACAGAGCCACCTTGAACAACCCACAATCCCAATTCCATAAGAAGCAATGGCAAGCCCTTCGTTCTGAGGTCCAAACAACTCTCAGGAAACTGCAAGATGAGTGGTGGATCTCAAAGGCCAACGAAATCCAGACTCATGCTGATAGAAACGATATGCACAGTTTCTATGATGCAGTCAAAACCATCTACGGCCCCAGAAACTGCTCCCTGGCACCTGTGAGATCTGTTGATGGTTCTTCTTTAATCAAGGATCAGGCCATGATAGTGGAGCAGTGGGCTGAGCATTTTAACACTGTGCTTAACCAGCCCACCTCAGTGGACCCAACTGTCCTTGCAGAGCTCCCTGAACATCCTACCTTGCCAGATCTCGGCCTCCCCCCAACCTTCAAAGAAATCCTGCATGCAGTAAAAACCCTGAAAAACAATAAATCCCCTGGACCTGACGGCATCCCAGCTGAACTTCTCAAGGAAGGAGGCTACCTCTGTACTCGGACACTGTATCTCTATATCTCAGAGGTGTGGAGACGAGAGTGTGTCCCACAACAGTGGAAAGACGGCAACATTGTGACCATCTACAAGAACAAAGGAGACAAAGCCATCTGCTCCAATAGTAGGGGTATCTCTCTGTTGGCCACTGCTGGAAAGGTCCTTGCCAAGGTCATGCTCCGCAGACTCATCTCTGCAATATCAGAGCGGGTCACCCCAGCGTCACAGTGTGGTTTTCGGAAGGACAGGGGGACAGTTGACATGATCTTTGTGACGCGTCACCTCCAAGAGAAATGTCGGGAGCAGCATAAGGACCTGTTCATTGCCTTTGTCGACCTGTCAAAGGCATTTGACACAGTGAACAGGGAACTACTGTGGCAAGTCCTGAAGAGATTTGGGTGTCCACCCAAGTTTCTCACCATCCTTGCGCAGTTCCATTCTGGGATGATGGCCCGAGTGGTAGTGGGAAGGCACAGCTCAGAACCTTTTGGAGTGCAAACTGAAGTGAGGCAAGGCTGTGTGCTGGCCCCAGTTCTCTTCAACATCTTCCTTGTCTGTGTAACAACTCTGCTACGTAGGAGGGTGGAGAAACAAGCTGGAGTTACCATTGACTTCAGGCTTGATGGTAACCTGTTCAACATCAGGAGGCTACAGGCAACTTCCAAGCTGACATCAGAGGCCATCATTGAGCTACAATACGCTGATGACTGTGCCCTGGTTGCTCATACACCAGACACTCTACAAAACATCCTCTCAGCAGCTGTAACTGCATACACCAGAATGGGACTGACAATGAACACCCAGAAGACAGAGGTACTCTGTCAGTCCAGTACCGACCCCCCACAAAACCCAATAACCCTCACAGCAGCAGGGCAACAGCTGCTCACAGTGCCCACATTCAAATACCTGGGGAGCATAATGTCTGACACCTGCTCAATGGATGACGAGATCACAGAACTGCCTCAAGCAAGCATCAGCATCTTTTGGTCATCTAAGGAGAAGGGTTCTTCAGAACAGCAACCTCAAACTCCACACCAAAGTGCTGGTCTACAGAGCTGTATGCATCACCACCTTACTATATGGATGTGAGGCATGGACTATTTACAGCCACCATCTGAGAAGCTTGGAGACCTTCCATGTAAGATGTCTCCAGAAGATCCTTGGCATCACTTGGAAGGACAGAGTGCCGCACACAGAAGTGCTGGAGAGAGCTGGCAGCTGCAGCGTGGAGTCCATCATGGCCCAGCATCAACTCAGGTGGTTGGGGCATGTCATCCGGATGCCCAGCCACAGACTCCCACGCAGAATCCTGTATGGTCAGTTACACCGTTGCCAACGCAACGTTGGTGGGCAGAAGAAGCGCTTCAAAGACCAAATGAAGTCCATCCTGAAGAGATGTCAGATCAACCCCTCTTCACTGGAGGAACTCGCTTCCTGCTGCAACATCTGGCGCTTCCACTCCTCACAGGGAGTGGATTATATGGAGGAACAGTGCACACAACACCGGATAGCAAAGCGTGCAAAGAGGCATGCTCGCCAAGTCCCCCCTGCTCCCCCCAGCACCTCCTTCACATGCCCGGTCAGTAACCGAATCTGCAGATCCAGGATCGGACTATTCAAACACCAGCAGACTCACAAGTAAAGAAGATGGTCATCATCGAATCGATGGACTACCAGAGAGAGAGAACCACTCTGCCACCGCACTGCCTGCCAAACAGATGCACTGTATTTCATCTAATTTAAAGCACAATCGAAAAGGTGTGCATAAACAAGATTAATAGGTGGTCAGTCAGTAATGGTTTTAAATTTTCAAAATCAAGAACTGTGTGCATGCACTTTTGCCTGCTGTGGTCTCTTCACCTCAACCCTGAGCTTTTCATAGATGGAGAAGCTGTCAAAGTGGTAAAAGAAACCAAATTCCTTGGACTTATTTTTGATAATAAGCTGTCTTTTATTCCACATATAAAATTTCTATGAATCAGTTGTTTTAAAGCCCTTGATATTATTAAAGTTTTGGCTAAAACTAAATGGGGTGCAGACTCCACTGTGCTGCTGTATCTCTATAGATTACTTGTAAGATCTCGGCTAGAGTATGGGAGCATAGTTTATGGATCAGCAAGGAAAACGTACAGTACATCAGGACGCTAGAAACCGTCCATCACCAGGGGCTAAGGCTTGCCTTGGGGGCTTTCAGAACCTCTCCTGTTAAAAGTTTGGATGTTGAAGCAAATGAGCCTTCACTTTGCAACAGGCGCCTGAAATTGGCTCTCCAGTATAGTATGGTTAAACTTAAAGCTGACCATAGAAATCCAGCCTACTCTGCAGTTTTTCACCCTCGATTTTTGCAGATGTATAAGGTCAGACCTAAGAGCATCACTCCTTTTGGACTTCGTATAGAACCTCACCTGGTAAAATTAAACCCTGATATAAGCAATGTAACACAGATGCAGTTTTGTCCCATTCCTCCATGGAGTTTGAGGAAACCCAATATAATTCTGGATCTGAGCCAAAACAAAAAGAAAGACACTCACCCAAATGTGTACCAGCAGCAGATCTTGGACATAAAATGTCATTTTCCTCACCATATTTCCATATACTCGGATGGTTCCAGAATAGATGGCTCAGTCTCTGCTGCAATTGTCACCGGGCACAATCAGTATGGTTTGCGGATTCCCAAACAATGTTCAATTTTTACAGCAGAGGCTCATGCTTTGCTTCTAGCATTGGAACTCATTGAGAGAACCAAACAACAGAGCTCCTTAATTTTTACTGACTCCAGATCCTGTCTTCAGGCACTTGGATTTTTAAAGACTGATCACCCCATTATTGTCCGGATTTTAGAGAAACTAGGTTTTTTACAGAAACATAATGTTAATATCATCTTCTGTTGGATCCCCAGCCATGTTGGCCTGTCAGGTAACGAGCAGGCAGACAATGCTGCCAAGAGAGCCCTTACCCAAGAAGTCACTCAATGCCAGATCCCAGCCTCAGACCTCAGGCCTCTAATAACCTCCTATATTTTAAAGAAGTGGCAGACCGAATGGGACACATGCACTGCAAATAAACTGCATGATATTAAACCTGCCATAAGCCATAGGCATTTATATCACTTTCAAAACCGACATGATGAGGTGGTGTACACTAGATGCCGTATTGGCCACTCTAGGCTTACGCACAGCTTTTTATTAAAAGGTGAAGCACCACCATCTTGTCAGTTTTGCGGAGGTTTTTATCAATAAAGCACATTTTACTTGACTGTCCTGCTCTCATGACAGCAAGACAACGTTTTTATACTCAAAAGTCGCTGAAGGATGTTTTTAATAAGGCACCACCAAAGGAAATTTTAGGGTTTTTAGCACATGTGCATCTGAAGCATCTTATTTAATTTTTCTATTTTATTGTATCTGCATATGTACACTACCGTTCAAAAGTTTGGGGTCACCCAGACAATTATTTTGTGTTTTCCATGAAAAGTCACACTTATTTACCACCATGAGTTGTAAAATGAATAGAAAATATAGTCAAGACATTGACAAGGTTAGAAATAATGATTTGTATTTGAAATAATAATTTTTTCCTTCAAACTTTGCTTTCATCAAAGAATCCTCCATTTGCAGCAATTACAGCATTGCAGACCTAACATGACTGCACAAGGGTTTTCTAATCATCCATTAGCCTTCTGACGCAATGAGCAAACACATTGTACCATTAGAACACTGGAGTGATAGTTGCTGGAAATGGGCCTCTATACACCGATCTAGATATTGCACCAAAAACCAGACATTTGCAGCTAGAATAGTCATTTACCACATTAGCAATGTATAGAGTGTATTTCTGATTAGTTTAAAGTTATCTTCATTGGAAAAAAGTGCTTTTCTTTCAAAAACAAGGACATTTCTAAGTGACCCCAAACTTTTGAACGGTAGTGTATCTCGCTGTATTTATTTGTTCTTTCATTTATCATACTGTCTCTATATAATTTTTAACTCAATTTTCTTACCCCCTCATGGATCGTCACCTTATCCTGGTGGGGGGGTTTGCGTGCACCAGTGATCCCAGGAGCTATGTTGTCCGGGGCAATTTGCCTCTGATAGAGTCACCCAAGACAAACTGGTCCTGGGTGAAGGGCCAGACTAAGAACGATCCAACAGACTCTCATGATAAATTCTATATCAAGGATTCAGTGTACCCCGCCTGGTATGGGGTTACCGGGGCCCCACCCTTGAGCCAGGCCTGGGGGAGGGGCTCGAAGGCTAGCGTCTGGTGGTCGGGTTTCCACCCATGGGACCCGACCGGGCTCAGCCCGAAGGAGTTACATGGGTCCGCCCTCCAGTGGGCTCACCACCTGCAGGAGGGATCATGGGGGTCCGGTGCTATGTGGATTAGGTGGCGGTCAAAGGCGGAGACCTTGGCGGACTGATCCCAAGCTTTCTAAACTGGCTTTTGGTACGTGGAATGTCACCTCTCTGGTGGGGAAGGAACCTGAGCTGGTGTATGAGGTTGAGAGATACCAGCTAGATATAGTCGGCCTCACCTCAATACACAGCTCTGGTTCCGGAACCAGTCTCCTGGAGAGGGGCTGGAGCTTGGCCTTTTCTGGAGTTTCCCCAGGCGAGAGGCGACGAGCAGGGGTGGGTATTCTTGTATCCCCCCACCTTGCTGCCTCTATATTGGAGTTTTCCCCAGTGGACGAAAGGGTTGCTTCCCTGCGCCTTCGGGTTGGGAAACGGGTCCTGACCATCATTTGTGCCTATGCACCAAATGATGTTTCAGAGTACCCACCCTTTTTGAAGTCTGTGACTGGGGTGCTGGAGGGTGCTCTTCTTGGAGACTCCATTGTCCTACTGGGGGACTTCAATGTGCACGTGGGTAACGACAGTGAAACCTGGAGGGGGGTGATTGGGAGGAACGGCCTGCTTGATCTGAACCCGAGTGGTGTTCAGTTATTGGACTTTTGTGCTAACCACAGTTTGTTCATAACGAACACCATGTTCAAGCATAAGGGTGTCCATATGTGCACCTGGCACCAGGACACCCTAGGTTGCAGGTCGATGATCGATTTTGTTATCGTGTCATCAGACCTCCGACCGTATGTCTTGGACACCCGGGTAAAGAGAGGTGCAGAGCTGTCAACTGATCACCACCTGGTGGTGAGTTGGATCCGATGGCAGGGGAGGAAGCCATTCAGACCCGGTAGACCCAAACGTATAGTGAGGGTGTGCTGGGAACGTCTGGCTGAGGCCCCTGTCCAGGAGGTCTTCAACTCCCACCTCCGGAAGAACTTCAACCACATTCCGAGGGAGTCTGGAGACATGGAGTCTGAATGGGCCATGTTCTCCACCTCTGTTGTTGAAGCGGCGGCCCAGAGCTGCGGCTCCAAGGTGGTCAGTGCATCTCGTGGTGGCAACCCCCAAACCAAGTGGTGGACACCAGTGGTGAGGGAGACCATTAAGCTGAAGAAGGAGTCCTATCAAGCTTGGTTGGCTTGTGGGACTCCCGAAGCAGCTGAGGTGTACCGGCAGGCCAAGCGGAGTGCAGCTCGGGTGGTTGCTGAAGCAAAAACCCGGATATGGGAGGAGTTCGGTGAGGCCATGGAACAAGACTTTCGGTCGGCCTCGAAGAGATTCTGGCAAACTGTCCGGCAGCTCAGGAGGGGAAAGCAGCTCCCTGTCCACACTGTGTATGGTGCGGATGGGACACTGTTGACTTCGACTGGGGATATCATCGGGCGGTGGAAGGAATACTTCGAAGATCTCCTCAATCCCACTGATACGCCTTCCACAGAGGAAGTAGGGCTTGTGGACGAGGGGGATGACTCGCCTATCACAGGGGCTGAGGTCGCCAAGGTAGTTAAAAATCTCCTTGGTGGCCGGGCCCCAGGGGTGGACGAGATTCGCCCTGACTACCTCAAGGCCCTGGATGTTGTTGGGCTGTCATGGTTGACACGCCTCTGCAGCATTGTGTGGAGGTCGGGGGCAGTGCCTTTGGCATGGCAAACCGGGGTGGTGGTTCCTCTCTTCAAAAAAGGGGACCGGAGGGTGTGCTCCAACTTTAGAGGGATCACACTCCTCAGCCTCCCTGGGAAGGTCTATGCCAAGGTACTGGAGAGGAGAGTCCGGCCGTTGGTCGAACCTCGGATTCAGGAGGAGCAATGTGGTTTTCGTCCAGGCCGTGGCACATCGGACCAGCTTTTTACCCTCTCGAGAATTCTTGAGGGTTGGTGGGAGTTTGCCCAACCAGTTTACATGTGTTTTGTGGACTTGAAGAAGGCGTCCCTCGTGGTTTTTTGTGTGGGGTGCTTCGGGAGTATGGGGTATCGGGCTTGTTGTTACAAGCTATTCGGTCTCTGTACGACCGTTGTGAGAGTTTGGTTCGTATTGCCAACACTCGGTCGGAGTCATTCCCAGTGAGAGTTTGACTCCGCCAGGGCTGCCCTTTGTCACCGATCCTGTTCATAATTTTTATGGACAGGATTTCTAGGCGCAGCCAGGGAATGGAGGGTGTCATGCTTGGTGACCACAGGATCTCATCTCTGTTGTTTGCAGATGATGTTGTCCTGTTGACTTCATCCAGCAATGACCTACAGCTCTTGCTGGGACGGTTTGCCGCTGAGTGTGAAGCGGCTGGAATGAGAATCAGCACCTCCAAGTCCGAGTCCATGGTCCTCAGCCGGAAAAAGGTGGATTGTCCTCTCTGGGTTGGGGACAAGCTCCTGCCCCAAGTGGAGGAGTTTATGTATCTTGGGGTCTTGTTCACGAGTGAGGGGAAAATGGAGCGAGAGATTGACAGACGGATCGGAGCAGCATCTGCAGTGATGCAGACGTTGTACCGGTCTGTTGTGGTGAAGAGGGAGCTTAGTTCTAAGGCAAAGCTGTCGATTTACCAGTCAATCTACATTCCTACTCTCACCTATGGTCACGAGCTTTGGGTAATGACCGAAAGAACAAGATCGCGGATACAAGCGGCTGAAATGAGCTTTCTCCGTAGGATTGCTGGACTCACCCTCAGAGATAGGGTGAGGAGCTCAGTCATCCGGGAGAGGCTCAGAGTAGAACTGCTGCTCCTCCACATTGAAAGGAGTCAGTTGAGGTGGTATGGGCATCTGATTAGGATGCCTCCTGGACGCCTCCCACTTGAGGTGTTTCAGGCACGTCCCACTGGGAGGAGACCCTGGGGCAGACCTAGGACTCGGTGGAGAGACTATGTCTCCCAGCTGGTCTGGGAACGCCTTGGTATCCTCTCTGAAGAGCTGGAGCAGGTGGCTGGGGAGAGGGAAGTCTGGGCTTCTCTGCTTGAACTGCTGCCTCCGTGACCTGGACCTCCGGAAAAGCGGTAGAAGATGGATGGATGGATGGATGGATTTTCTTATTAGTTCTAATTTTGCCATGAAATAGCCATAGATGCTGACATGGCACTAAACAAGAACACTCACTCACTTGTCTAATTTAGTGGAGACTTTAGACTTTATTGTCCCCAAGGGGAAATTCTTTTTCACAGACCTGTACATTAGAACTCCCCATAATACACAGGCAATAACAACACATAACAAAGGTAAATAAAAATTTTACAGGACAAAAACAAAATAACACAGTGAACCAGGACACACAACAGGTGGAACAGTACAATAGAATGGGTTGGATGATGCTTTGATATAATACCAGAAGGAGGTGTGGAACAACATGAAGTCCACTGAGCTTACGAATAACTGATAGTCTCTGGTGACTTTGTTTTTGAGTATCCATGGTGTGTTGGTCAAAAGTAAGTTTATTGTCCAATGCAACTCCAAGATATTTGAAACTGTCTACTTTTCCTGCCATTTAGTTATTAATAGTAACGGGGTGCTGGGGAGTAGGGGGGCTGATGATTAACTCTTTAATGACATTGAGGTCAATATTTAACATCTGGTAGACAAATCCAATGGATTTAGCTCCAGCAATGCAGCCAAAGATTCACTTAAGGACCTTTACTGTGCAAGATGATGTGGTTTTAACCTATGGCTCTCATGTATACAGTTTAAACAGCCATTCTATGGAGAAATTCTTACTGCCTTCATTTATTTAAACTCTTACAGAAATAAGCAGATTGCACTTCCTGGGTTTTATGATTGCACAATTGAACATATCCTGCCTTCAGTTCTCCTTCATTCTCAGTCCTGCTGGCTGTTAAACTCTGCCTCTGCTGTAAGATGTGCACCATTGTTTTAGCAGCACTTCACTGGCTCCCAGTTGGTTTTAGAATTCAGTTTAAAATTATAGTTCTTGTTTTTAGAGCTTGTCATGATCAGGCCCCTAAATACATCACTAAGCTGCTTAAATGATATAACCCCTCATGGTCTTTGAGGTCCTCAGATCAACTTTTGCTGGCTGTTCCTCAAACCCATTTTAAAACTCAAGGTGATAGAGCCTTTCAGGCAGTGGCACCAAAATTGTGGAATGCTCTACCACTGTCTTTGCACTCAATAGACTCTGTTGACGCTTTTAAAAAGCAGCTGAAGACGCTGGTGTTTAAACAAGCTTTTTAGTTTGATTATGAATTATGGTTTTTATGTTTTTAATGTTATGTTTTAATGTTTTTATTTCAGTGATGTATTTATTGTTGTATTTGTGATTGTGTTTTATTTAATTGTAAAGCACTTTGTGATTCTTTCTGTGAGAAGTGCTATATAAATAAATTTTACTTACTTACTATTTAATGTGAGGTTTCCAGCAATTTTTTTCATCTATAATCACACCTAAATATTTATTGTCTTGAACTCTTTCAATACTGATGTTATCTATCTGTATCTTTGCTTGAATGTTTGTCTTACCATTTCCAAATAACATGAACTTTGTTTTGCTCATATTTAATGATATTTTATTTTTATTAAACCATTCTTTTATTTTACTGAATTTGGTAGTGATTATATTCAAAAGTTGCTGTAGATCCTCACCAGTACCCAGAACAGTTGTATCATCTGCAAACATCACAATCTTCAACAGTTTGGAAACATTACAAATATCATTAATATATAAAATTAAAAGTTTAGGTCCCAACAGTGACCCCTGGGGGACACCACAATGTCTGAACTTTCAGATTTACAGTATATTGTCCCATCTTCACAAATTGTTGCCTGTTTTTCAAATAGTTTCTGGCCCAATTTAATACCACTCCCCTAAGTCCACATCGCTCAGATTTATTAAGTAATATTTCATGATTTAATGTATCAAATGCTTTTTTCAAATCATTAAATACTCCCACCGCAAATTTCTTTCTGTCCATAGAATTAGTAATTTCTTCTATAACATCCATCAAAGCCGTTAATGTAGAGTGGTTGGTTCTAAATCGATACTGACTGTGAGTAATTTGTATTTAGCTATGACCTTGTCTAATCTGTCATTAAAGAGTTTTTCCAGTATTTTTGAGAACTGAGGTGGAAGAGAAACAGGCGTGTAGTTTGTGACGTAGTGTTTGTTTCCAGTTTTGCATAGAGGTATAAATTTAGCTATTTTCATTTTACATGGAATTGTACCAGTTTGGAATAATAAGTTGCAAATGTGTTTCAGTGGTTTAACAATTTCCTTAATAACTTTTTTAACAGTTACCATGTCAATGTCATCACGGTCAGTTGAAACTTTATTTTTGAATTTTTATACAATCTCAATAATTTCCCTCTCTTCGACTGCTGTTAAAAACATTGAATTTGGATTTCTTTTGATTAATTTACTATTCTCCTTTCCAGATATGAATGGATCAGGGATTTTTTCTACTAATTGTGATCCAATATTTACAAAGAATTCACTGAATCTATTTATTTCATCATTTATATTATTAATATTTATATCATTATCTATATAATATTGAGGATGATTATCTTGTCTGTCACTATTTCGAATTACTTTATTTAATAAATCCCAAATACCTTTGATGTTATTTTTATTATTACCTATTAATTTACTGAAATTTTCTTTTTACTTATTCTCATTATACTGGTTAACTTATTTTTATATATTTTATATCTATTTACTGCAGTGCTAACTACTCCACCACCATGCCGCCCTACAGGGCGGCAGCACAGCAACTCATCCTTGGCCAGGGGATCCCGAGTTTGATCCCAGCCCCCGACCAACAGTGATCTGTGTGGAGTTTGCATGTTCTCCCAGTGTCTGCGTGGGTTTACTCCGGGATTTCTCCGGTTTCCTCCCACATGCCAAAAACATGCAAGTTAGGTTAATTGGCATCAAACTGGGGATTCTAAATTGTCTTTAGGTATGACTGTGAGAGTGAATGGTTGTCTGTCTCTCTGTGTTGGCCCTGCGATGGACTGGCGATCTGTCCAGGGTGTACCCTGCCTCTCACCCAAAAGATGCTGGGTAGGCTCCAGCCCCTCCGCGATCCAAAAAGGATTAAGCGGAAGAAGATGGATGGATGGATATATCTATTTTCTACCTCATTAGTTCTATAGCTTATGAATTCTCTATACAACATATTTTTCTTTTTGCAGGCAATTTTTTAATCCCTTGGTGATCCATGGACTGAATATCTTTGCTCCTTAGTGATTTTTTTTTTTTTTTTTTTTGGTAATTGGACAATTTTTATCATATAATAATTTAAATATTCTTAAAAATATTTCATATGCTTTGTCCGTGTTTTATTCATGATATAGTTCTTCCCAATTCTGTTTTGCTAGGTCATTTTTTAGAGCATTCATTGATTCTTCAGTCCTCACTCGTCAGTATATCATTGATTAATAACACAACATGACAAAAATAGTTTTTTGTAAGTTGTCTGTGTTTTTTCAACTGATTAAAGACAATTTTGCACTGCTGAATCTGAAAATGACATCTGTTTCTCTCGATCAAGTCAGGTTTTTATGCTAAGTTGTAAGCAGTTGTACAGCAGTTGTACAGTTGTACTGTAAATTGAATAGTAGACATTGATAAAGTTATGTACATGTAAATTGAATGTTATGTCATCATTGTTCAAAATTCAGAGAATTTTAAGAAATAAAAAAATTTAGCATCATATAAAGCGAAAATACCCGTACATGTAAACAAAAACGTAAAAGACATGTTTCCATAGTTCAAAAGGTTGACCTGATTGAGCAAAGCCAGTGTGATTTTTGGATTCAGCACATCAAAATTGTCCTAAATCAGCTAAAAAAAAAAAACTTAGACAATAAATTTGGTGTTGACCAGTGTAATCTACTTTTTGTGTTATTTTCCATATTTTTTGAAAAGATGTTATCAATGAATGTAGCACAGTGAGATGTTATTCTGTTGGGTCTGGTGATCTTAGGATAAAGACCTAAACTATGCATTGTATTAATACATTCTTCACTGGATTTATGGTTCTTTAGGTTTAACAGATCTATATTGAAGTCACCGGAAATTAACATACTCTTTTGATGTGATACAGTGAATGTTTCTTGAGATTGAGATTCAACTTTATTGTCATTACACATGTATGAATACAAGGTAACGAAACGTGACTTGGCATTTGGGCACGCTCTGCAGAGCGCATCCAAGGGCGGGGCAGCCGCTAGGCGCCAGTCATAAAGAAGAAAGGAAAAAAAAGAAAAGAAAATGGATATGACACAATAGGCGAGAGAAAAAAACACATGTTTTATCAGAATGACGCTCGGCAAGTGAGCAAAATTTTGATTGCAGCCAAAAAAAACCCTCAATGCACATTTAGCAGACATTTAGCAGGAGATCACACACAAAAGTTGAGAGGCAGTTTATTGTATGCATGTAGTGTTGTATGCATTGTGTAGTGTAAATGTAACAGTTGTTAGTGAGCAGCAGAGGGCGCCTCCTGGCAGTGGATAGATGTTATAATCATGTGACTTATAAACAAGTCCAGAGTCCAGAGTCTATCTCTCTTGCTCTCTGTCTTGCTTGCAGAAGGCACATGGGCATTGTCCTTGAGGGTCCAATCTGCTGACGACAAACAACTGATTGTTGATTGTTGGGTAGACATAAGAGCCGGTCCTTCCACTTATCTCAATCAGGAGGAATGTAAACACGGGGCAAACAAGGTCAAATCAAATCAAATCAGCACAGTGCACTCAGAGAATAGAATTTGTCCTCACCCGTGTAATTCTGTGCTTCCATTATATGCGCAGGCTTAAACTGTTTTTCCATAGAGAGCACAGGGCTTCAGATGTATTCCTTCACTGAATCACTGTTATTCAGTTCACCGTTTGCCGCTACTCGTGCCCTCCCCAACTGGTTGAATTTGGTGAAGGAGCTTGCCGGGTCCGCTTTGATCAGCTCTCTCACTTTCCTTCAATTTCTGATGCATCAGGGAACTCCACAGCCAAAAATAGAAGTCCTGAGATCATAACCAATAATGTTTCCACAGACGCATGAATTCCAATGTCCATGAGTCTCCTCGTAGGTTCCAATTCTTGGGCTCCCTCTTGGCCCAATTCTTGTTGAAAAATAGTGACAATAGCACATTTAAGCCGCTTCCAAATCCATAATTTCCGTTTAGATTAAGATTCAGCAGAAGAAGAGCGACTAAACACAGACAAAAACGCAACATTGCAAAAGCTGGGAATAGATCAGGAAGGCAGGGGAGGAGGGAAGAAAAATGCGACTGCTCTCTCTCAAGGCAAGAAGTGAATAGAACAACAGAACAATAGAACAAGTGAACAGAATTCTTCTGTCCAGTCCTTAAAAATTTTAATTTGTGATCCAGATGTTCTATATATACAGCTAACCAATACATTCTTTTTTTTTCCCTACAAATTTCAATTGTCAAACATTCTTGTAAACCTCCAGTCGAAATTGATATGATCTCTACCACTCTGAACTGAAGATTTTTATCAATGTACAAGGCCACACCTCCTCCACATTTGTTATCTGTTTTTAGAGTACAGTTCATATCCATTCAATTCAAAGTCCACACCCTTCTTAGGATTGATCCAGGTTTCCATTATGGCAATTATGTTAAATGAATGAGAAAACTGTCTTAAATATTCCTGAATTTTATTACAATTTGCATACAGACTTCTACTATTAAAGGGAATAATGGATAATTTATGTTCTGTCTTGATGTCCTTGTTAAATTGTCCATCTGTATAATAGCAGTAGTCATTATTCAAATTGGAGAAAAAGTTGTTTTCAGGGTCAGTATCACATTCCATGTCCTTTGAGTTATGTTCAGTGAATTCAAATGTTTTCAGTTCGAGGTTATCAGAATCCACAATCCCCTGTGGTAAATTATCTCCAAATGTGTTGATCAAATTATCCATCAGAGAAAGGAAAAAAAAAACTATTAAAATGAATCATAAACATAATAAATTAACTGATATATGCTATGTTAATCATTACAAAATAAGAAAAACATTTGCTAATATTTATATAGTGAGTCATTCGTATTTATCCAATTCTTTTATATTTCTTATTTGTAAAGGATTTGACCCCTCTTTTTCGTTTACCTAAATTTTTTTAGTTCCATACCCATGTAGCAAGAAATTTTTAAACTTCCTTAATTGTCTCTATTGCCCAGCAACATCGGCTTTTTTTGGAGTGGGGGGTGGTGGGGGTTAAATGATCATTTAAATAGACATTTGTTCCTTTCAGCTGTTTTGCTATTCATAACAATTCTTTTTTTGTGTGTTTTTGACTGGATAATCAGTATAATCGTAGGTTTGGCCTTCTTATTCTTCTTTCTGATGGTGTGACAAGCAGAAATGGAGTCATTGTCTATATTGATACCTTTGCTTTGTAAAATAGACAGCACTTGTTCTTCAAGCGACTGGAGCTCCTCAGAAGGGACGTCATCTCCAGAACTGTCACTATTCACTTCTAGATCTCTACTCAAGATCTATAATACGTTTGTCTTTTTCTTTAATCAGGGCTTTAGGTTCTTTTATTTCTTCCACGAGTGCAGACAGCTTTAAAAGGTCATTAGAATCAGAATCAGAATCAGAATGAACTTTATTGCCAAGCATGCTTTTACACATACAAGGAATTTTACTTGACATTAAGGTGCGCTCATGTTAAGCGTTCCCTAATGGCGCGGCAGCCGACAGGCGCCTCATACAGTGGGGGTAAAGAGGGGGAGGGGGAGGGGTGACACATTGGGCAGAGAGAAAAAAAGCATAGTTATCAAAATAGAGCTCAAGTGAGCAAGATTATGATCACATAGAAAAAAACCCTCTAATTGCACACTTAGCAGACAAGTTACAGTTCCACACATTAACAGAGCAAGTTGAGAGAGACCAGTGAGTGTGTGTCATGTGATATGCAGTGTGAAGTGTCAGTTACTGGTGAACAACAAAATTCCTCCCCTAAGCAATGACTAGATGTTATGTCTATGGTATCCTAAACATAGATAACATGTCCACAAGAGTTCAACTCTCTTCAGTGCATGTCAGATGGTAAAATTACATGCTAGTCACATGATGACACTGTCCATAGAGAGTTCAGATTGCTGCACATCAGAATGTTTGGGTTAGAGAAAAGCCAAAACTCCCTTCAACCTTATCTTTTCTCCTGGAGGAATGAATTCTCCCAAGGACGCCGGATCAAAGCCTGATAAGCACAGTTCACTTAGAGCATAGAATTTTCACCTCTCATGTGATTCTGTGCATCGCAATTTGCATTTACATTCCCAGGCCTTAAAATCATTCCCTGGAGAGCACCCAGCGACTCCGAGATGTTTCCATTAGACACATTAGACACATTGAACATTAGACACAATGTTCAATGATTTTTTTTTTTTTTTATTATTTCCTCCATGTCCTCTTCAACTTTTTCAGTGTTCTCACTTTTCTTAGGAGGGGCCATTGTTGTTGTTGGAGCCTGTTCTCAGCCTCATGGCTCTACTGCTGATGGTGAAGATCGGAATCTGCCCAATATCCAGGCAGGCGACAAATGTGGGTGGTGGAGCCCCAGCTCAGTCCGATAGCTACTCAGCTGCTGCTGGTGCCGGGCTTGGGCCCCCACCCAGTGGCCAGTCCCAATAGTTTGTGAGTAGCCCAGCTGGGTCTTCTGGCTGGTGATGGAGCCCAGGCTGGTCCCGTGGGTGATGGCGGAGCCCAAGCCGGGCCCGCGACTGACATTGAAGTGCGGCCTCGGCCCAATGCTTCCGAGCTACCGCCAGCGCCAGGTCAAGACTCCGGCCTAGAACCCTGGCCTTGACAACGGAGCCTGAACATGGCCTGGTGGATGTTGAGCAACTGCTGGCGCAAGGCCTGGGCTTTGGCCCGGTGACTAGTCCTGTTGGGCTTAGCGGCAACCTGCTGCTGATTAAATGTGAATGAAGAAAATTAATTTTCTCCTGTTTTCTCCTCCGTTCTCTCCTCTCTGCTCCCCGCAGGGCTTTCTGCAGTGTCCATTCTTCCAGAGTCACACAGTACACCGTCAGCACAAAATAAATTAATCACACAAACAAACCATACAGATATTTTTTTTAATTCTTAAACTCTAACATTTGTTTTTTTTGATATAGGTTTGTCATTATTGGCTTGTTGATTGAGGAAGGAGGGAGGTGGATGCAAACGCGCATTTGAAGGCTTACTTTTCGCTCAGTTCAGTCTATCCCCACTTCACGTAAAGACCTCTGGGTCACCACGGCGTTCTTTTTGCTACTCCAGCTTCACCCCCAACAGACTTGGCCATTAACCCGCTTCTAGAGCGCCATTGGCTAGGCCATCAAACCCTCCCTCTCTGCTCACTGCTGGCTTGCTAACATCGGCATCGGCTCACTACGTTTACTGCTTTGCCTGCTAACCCACACTCATGGTGAGTTTTTTTCTCTTTTTTCATTGTTCAATTTTTTGATTTTATTTAATGATCCAATTTTCGCACACTCCATGCTGTAGTTTCATTGGTTGACTGTAGGGGTGCGCCTCTAGCTCATCATTGCTCAGGCCGTCAAACCCTACCTCGCCGCTCATTGGTTGAGGCTGGGTTGAAAGGTCATAGACCTCGAATATCATCCATCCATTTGATGTCCGGTCGTGAGTGCAAGTGCAGGTTGCAAGTTGAAAAGGCCAAGATCGTCATCCATCACTTTGACACATGGTGATAGGCACAGGTGAGGGTCACAAGTTGAAAGGGTCAAAGGTCACGTGGGAACGGTAGGGTGTGGGTGGAGGGGTCAAACGTCACCTGGGAACGGAGGGGTGGGGGAGGTCAAAGGTCACTATCCATCACTTTTTGACATAAGGTGGTGTATTAGTGTTGCTAGAAACACTACATTGTGGATAGAAACTTAAAAATAGGAGTAACACAAAAGAGGTATCCGAAAGTCATACAACACCAACAAAGAGGTTGAAGTCTGCTGCTGAAAAGAAACAAAGGTGTTTGCAAGTGAGCTTAAACGCTACTCCTTTTGCAGCATGAGTAGAAATAGAGACAAGGAAATTATTAACCCTAGACAAGAGGTTACACGCGTCTAAATTTTTACATATCATATGCCTATTTTGTCTTATCCAAAGTTATGTGAAAGACATTCTCATCTTGAGAAGAAAGAAAAGCCCAGTGAGCTTTGTAAGGGTTGCAGGTGAGTGATCACTCCTTAACACACTGGTTTGCACCACCATTAAAATCAACACATCTGCACTTAAAGGTATGCTTTTGACAAGGTGTTTGAATTTTTGTGTGCTCTAGAGAAGTTATCGGTAATGTAAAAAATGTAAACATTAATTTTTGAACAGTTCGCAGAATCTTTTCAGTTCACCAACTGATGATCACAGAAGAAATACTATTTTTCACGTTAACTTTTATTGAACCATGTAGGGAGTCGGAGTACACAGTCATGGAACCTCCCAGCTCCCTCTCCTGGAAAGGACCCCGCACAAAGGAATTCACAGCTACATATAGGCAAGTTAATGGACTTTTCCTAGTAACTTTCCAACAATACATGTCCATTGTCCAAATTGTCCTCTTGGCATCCAGATGGCTTCCAGGGTATTTTTATGGCTTCTATCTTGTTGGTTCCTACCTTTATGGCTTCCTCTCAGCGTCCATATGTCTTCTTTTTAGCCCTACACATGCTCATGTATGGAAACAGGAACAGAGACTTTACTGTGAAGTTTGTATGTATATGTGCATGTGTGTATGTGTAGAGGTAAAGCACTTTTTTGGTGGGGGGGGTATGTGTGGCTCTAACAGATATGTGTATGCAAGCACTTTGTGTAATATGTATTCAACTAATCTTCACTATTTATTTATTATAACAATTATTTCCTCTCTTGACTCCATTTTGATGGAATCAAAAACTATAATACACAGGTATTAGACACCTGATGTTATTTTCATGTGTGATGAGTGAAAAACCTATAAGCAGTATATACTTTCATGAGTAATCATTGTAGTGTATTTTCTTTTCAGTCTTCGTTCTTTGAGCATTTATACAGGACAAATTCTCACCTCGTTTCTACCACCTTTGACAACCATAAAACTGAGTTATCATTTACAAACATTCAGTATTACAATTTCAATATCAAAAATAAAAACTTAAAAAAACCTCCAATAAATGTATTTACACAATTTTCAGCTGTTACATCAATGCTTTAGTCATTATAGGCATATTGTCAATACCAACATTTTTTCTTGCAGAGACACTGATAGACATGATATTAAACCTGACTGTCCTCATCACTTGAATCCTTGTTGCTCTCCTCTTGCTGAGCTAATATGAGATACTGGTATGCACCAGTAGCATGTACTGTTTTTTCAATAAGGCCTCGACAACAAGGAATGCAGCAACATCTTACACACATAAGGATGGCAATTCCAATCATAAGGGATAATATGCTTTTTTATCACTCCTGCCCACCGTCCAACAAAGGATTATAGCCAGGCATTGAAGACATTGGGTTCATACTCAGTATTTTGGCCAAACTCAGTCCTAAGAATATTCTTTCCAACCCCTGTCCAAGGAAATAGTGCAAGTGTGACCTTTTGGCCAACGCTCCAATGTTTAAATTAAACTGCTATGTCCCTTCCTCAGACTGCATCATGTGGTTTATATTCCAGGTCCCTCTTTCAATGCCCTGACAGTCTCACTTAATCCAGATACATCATGATATTGTGGTCAGTCAGTCATATGGGACCCAGACACCTCCCAGTTATAGGGCAGGTGTGAGTAGACCTTATACCCACAGAGCCACCATCCTCCATTTAGGTCAAAGGTGTTGGGCAGGTGTGAGTAGACCCCATACCCACAGAGCCACCATCCTCCATTTAGGTCAAAGGTGTTGTTCTGCACTGGTGCCATTTACATTGGGACTACGACTGCAGAGGATGGTTTGGAGGAACTGTTTGAAATGTTCCTAAGTCCTGAGCAGGAGAAATTTGTTTTATTTGTCCTACTAGCAAGAAACTCTGCATATCCCCACCAATAGCTAGTTGTGAATACCTATTCTACATATCTTGGTGTGTGTTTGAATATAGTATTATTGTTTCACAATTAGGATTAGGATGAATTAGTGATGGGTCCATGAGGCGTCATGATGCGTTTCGACACATTGCAAAACTGTATTGATACTGTGTTGAAACTGTGTTGCTGAATACTGACACCTGCTGGACCTTAAAAATCCCTACAGGCAACCTAGTTGACAGACTCAACTGACACTGATTTGATGACCTAGTATATACAATAATATACTGCTAAAAAAAAATAAAACTGTCCACTTAGGAAGCAACACTGACAATCAATTTCACCTGCTGTTGTGTGATTTTGTTGTCAGCACATTCAACTATGTAAAGAACAAAGTATTTTAATAATATTTCATTCAAATCTAGGATGTGTTATTTAGTGTTCCCTTCATTTTTTGGACCAGTATATAATTTAAGTCATTGTATTTTATATTGTATTATTTCATATCTTCATTTTAATTTCAAATATTGATATTTTTAGATACAGTCAATAAATTTGTATCACCGTTACAGGCCTGGTACCGTGGCTCTGAGAGAGATCCGTTGCTACCAGAAATCCATGGAGCTGCTCATCCGTAAGCTGCCCTTCCAGCGCCTGGTGAGGGGGATCGCTCAGGACTTCAAGACCGACCTGCGCTTCCAGAACTCTGCCATCATGGCTCTGCAGGAGGCCAGCGAGGCCTACCTGGTGAGTCTCTTCGAGGACACCAACCTGTGCGCCATCCATGCCAAGAGGGTCACCATCATGCCCAAAGACATCCAGCTGGCCCGCCGCATCCGCGGAGAGAGAGCTTAGACTTTCTGCTGCACATCCACAATGCTCTGCACTGTGTGTCTATATATATTTATATTAATATGTATACTAGCTGTTCTTGTTTTTTCTTGCCTTCTGACTGTTGCTCTGAGTGTTGCTATCCCTGTGCTGTTGCAATCCTGAAATTTCCCCATTGTGGGACTAATAAAGGCTTATCTTAAATAATGTGAACATGCATCATAATGTGAAAATCTAAGTGAACATGTTGGGAATAAGGATGCTTGTGGACTGTGATTTTTTTATTGATTTATTTTTTTTAACAAAAAGTTCTTTTTACAAATTTTTATTCAAAAAAATAAGTTTTTCCAAAGTTTTAAAATTCAGGCGGTTGCGCTTTTTGGACACAACTTCTCCAGCTGTTGAAAATACGCGCTCACATGGCACAGATGAGGCTGGAGTGCAGAGAAATCCTAACGTCAGCTGGAAGAGGTTGGGATAGCTGGCCTTTTGATTGTCCCAGTATCTCAGAGGATCCTGGGACCTGGCAATATTGCCCTCTGCCAGGTACCTCTGCACCTCCTGGATAGCATCAGCTGTGGCGTTTTTGGTCTGCCTGCCCACTTTGATGTCCAAAGGTTGCCAAAGGTTATCTAAAAAAAAAACAAAAAAAAAAAAAAAACCACACAACAAATTGGCATTTTAGTGCATGATTTCCAAACAACAAATTATGCTGAATAACATGCCTGAAGTGGGTGCAGACAGCTGTTGTGAAGACGGTCCCGGCTGGGGCTCATTTGTGTGTCCGATTACAGACGCACATTCTGCCCGCAGTCTACTGATGGTGTCATTGCACTTGGAGGAACTGCGGAACCAGAGTGATTTAAATCTGGGGTCTAGAAGTGTGGCTAGGGTCAACACACTTAATGACTCCAGGTTGGAAGCAGTGTCTGTGACTCGACGCTTCAGGTGTTCTTGTAGGTGTATGGCTGCCTGTGTGTGCAAGGTTGAAGCATTACGCTCTAGTGTAAGATGGAGCATTTTCATCATCAGGATGATCTTTGACCCTGACACTCGCCTCTCTTCAGACAACTCCACTGTAGCTTGATAGAAAGGAGCAAGCACAAGAAGTGTTTCTCCTATGATGGTATACTCACAGCTGTAAGTGGAGTCAAATCTGTTTTTAGAGAGGCCAGAGATACCCACACTGGTTCCCTCTCATCATGTAGCCTTGACAACATTTCATATGTGCTGTTCCAGCGTGTTGGCACCTCAGTGATAAGTTTCAGGCTTGGTCGTCCCATCTGTTGCTGCACTTGAGCGAGCTTCTCCTTGGCTGTAGTGCTTGATCTGAAGTATGTGACAGTGTGCCTAGCTTTGTGTCTGATGGATGTAAGTGTGGGGATCTGATCACATGACTTACTAACTAATAAATTGAGACTATGTGCAATGCAAATTGAGTGCCGAATTTGGAGCTGTCTAGTGGATGCAATCATGTTTGGTGCTGCATCGGTCACAAGACACTTTACTTTATTGGTTATGGCCCAGTCCTCCATCATGCCCCTTTTGACTTGGGCCAAATTGTCAGCAGTGTGACTTTGTGGAAAGTACTGCACTCCCAACACAGACGTACACAACTGCAAATTCTCATTAATGTAGTGACGGGTAAAAGCCAAGTAAGCCTCCATGTTCACAGATGTCCACATGTCAGCTGTTATACTCACTGCCACAGCTTGCTGTACTTCCTTTTTCACTCGTTCCCATTCCTCCTCGTACTTTTTGGCCACCATTTGTTTGATGGTCTGAAAATTACACCAAGTCAAACCAAAAGCAAATCCATATATTAAAATAAAGATTAAATAAATTGGATATATCAACTACTACTTTAGATAATTTCCACAAACCTTTCTGGTTGGCAAAACATATGAGGGCTGAAGGGCCTGAATCAGTTCCCTGAACCCTTCACTCTCCACAATGCTGAGGGGCTGGCAGTTCTTCACCATGAAACTGAGCAGAGCCTCATCCAGCACCTGCTTACTGGAAGCTTGATGGTTAACAATGAAGTCAAAAATAAATTAATAGGAATTAATTATCAATAAAGCAACTGTGAGTTAAGTAGTAGTAGGGCTGTATACCTGAGTCTATCCTGGGTGTGTCTGGGACTTCATGTTCATGCCTGGCCCTATAATGTCTCAGCATTGAGGAGGTGCTCTTGTTGAAATATGACAGCTCTGTCATTTAGCCTGCAGAAAATATGAAGAGTAAACTAAGAGTCACTTTCAAATTAATTTGAATTCAGATAAATCAAGTGGAAACTCTGAGAGGAACAGGATGAAACAACAAGGAAATTAAAACAAAGAAAATAGTATTTTAAAAATACTATATTTTTTGGAAATACCTTATTTTCCGATATCAGATCAAAATGGTCCCACACGGTGGAAACTTTTCTTTTGCCTTGACGCTGCTGCTCGTGCTCCATAATTCGTGATAAATTTGTACAAGGACCGTCCGCAACACATACGAGTCTTTGAGCAAATGCATCCCGTTGACAGATGCGCTTCCTTATTAACGCGGGTGCGTCAGTGTTTCGACGCCCTAGCGTCACGTGACCGATACAGTCCCTGTATCGGTCACGTGACTTTCTTAATGCGAGACACACCGACACGCACCGAAACTGGGTTTCACTCTATGAGCCCGACGCATGCGCCGACGCATCGGTGTTGCCGGACCCATCACTAGGATGAATAGTAGACCATGCCTACGCTCTCTGAAGGGTCTTTTCCAAGTACATTTACTCCAACATGATATTGTCCAGTGTCAGACAACTTCAGAGATGTTTTAGTTATTCTAATAGGGTTACAAATTGTGCATCCCTTACAGCCATACTGTATGTGAAGCTCGTGTTCGCAGCACATGCCCCATGGTAGGGTAACTGTATAATGTATATGTGTTTTCTTTATTTATGATAGATGCTAAAGTATTAAGAGTCATTGGGTCCTGTGTGACTGAACACATCAGCCCATTTACATGGAGGAGTGCACATGTACTTTTGACTCTTTTCATACATCACAGACTCAGATTCATAGTGCATGGAGTGGTCACAATTATATACTGTATATCACAATAGTCAAAATGGACTCCACAAGCTTTATTTATGCACGTTATGGTGGGTGGTGTCCCTTTATCCTTAATGTTGATGTTTATTGATCTGCCAGTTACCTTTTAAAATAGTAACTGAGCTGCACAACAACCATATCAGGAGGACTATGACAAGCACGAGGAACACACATGCGAACCATTCATAAAGCTGAAATCTACGTCAGTATTCTCTGGGGGGGTCTTTCATTGTTAGGCATTTTGAGTGTATTCTATCTGCTGTAGACTCTTAATTTTTTTCTTAATAAAATACCTGACTCCCTTTGTAGCCCCAGGCTTCCTCCACAACAGCAACACTCGCTATGGCTTTCCCTCTATAGCTTCTATGGCTTGCTTTGATAATAATTTACAGTGTGTAAGGTGTACCCAAGTGTCTCTGCCTTGTGCTTTTACAGCTGTTGGAATTGACAATACTACCTTATATGGCCCCTGCCAGGGAGCTTCTGACCAGGTCTTCTTTTTACAGTCGTTTGTAAGTACTTGGTTTCCTGGTTTTATGGTGATGATTCCTCCTGTGTGTTCCTTCCTAGGAAGAATAGCATGAACAGAATACTTTGAGTCAACATTTTTAACATGCAATCTGCTAAACCAAATCTCATCATCTTTTGAGTTGAATGGTCAAAGAGGGGGTACTAATTAAAACTTTTCATATTAACTTCAAATGGAGATAAACCTTCTTTTGTAGGCATTATTCTCATATAAAATAGTATCAAAGTAAACAATAAATCCAATTCTGTCCTGTTTGTGCCATTGTTTTCTTAATCTTTCTATAATGGTCCAGTTTTGTCGTTTCACAAATCCTGCATACTGTGGGTGATATGCTGAATGGTGTTTCATATCACAATTCAACACTTTCCCTAAATGTGAAATAATCTGGCTACCAAATGAGTACCATTATCTAAATACATTTTCTCTCGAATCCCATACCTTGGAATAATGTCTGTAAGTAATTTCTAGCTACTGTAATTGAATCTGGATTTTTACAAAGAAAACTAAACAATATCTCTTCCCTTCACATTTGTTTAGTTCAATAAAATCCATGCAAATGTTCTGAAATGTGTCATGGGCAGTGAGAGCACGCCCCTCCCCTCCTGCCGCACGTTCACTAATTCATCACTGCACCTGAAGCAGAGGACACACTTGTGCCTGCTCATCAGCCAGCGTATTTAAGGAGGCCTCCTCCGCGCAGTCAATGCTGGCTCGTCTGGGTATTCAATTCAATTCAATTCAACTTTATTTATATAGCGCCATTTCACAACAACAGTCATCTCATAGCACTATCAACTGTAGGGGGGAACCCCCACAGTTGCAGAAAGACCCCAGCAATCAGGCGATCCCCTGTGAGCAAGCACTTGGCGACGGTGGAGAGGAAAAACTCCCTTTTAACAGGAAGAAACCTCCAGCAGAACCAGGCTCAGGGAGGGGCAGTCATCTGCTGCCACTGGCTGGGGGATGAGGGGATAGAGAAGAAGAAAAGAACAGACATGTAGAGAGCAAACAGCACGATGGGGACTCAATCTATGGGAGAGAACAAACAGATGTTAATGACCAGCAAAAAAAATATTTCATAGAGAGTGAGGAAAGGAGTGAGGCCCAGTGCATTACTGGAGGTCCCCCGGCTGACTAAACCTATTAGCAGCATAACTAAGGGAGGGTTCAGAAACACATGATTCCTCCCTAATTGTAGGCTATATCAAAAAGGTAGGTTTTAGCCCTATTCTTAAAAACAGAGATCGAGTCTGACTCCTGAATCCAGATTGGCAGCTGATTCCACAGGAGAGGAGCTTGATAACTGAAGGCTCTGCCTCCCATTGTACTTTTGGAGATTCTAGGTATTATTATTATTATTATTATTATTATTATTATTATTATATATCTACATATTATTCCATCTAGCTACATTGCTCCGCACTGTGTGTGTTTATATACTTGCATATTTATTCCACCTAGCTGCAATGCTCCATACTGTGGGTGTTTATATATTTACATATTTATTCCATCTAGCTACAATGCTCTGCACTGTGTGTTCATATATTCATATATTTATTCCATCCAGCTACAATGCTCTGCACTGTGTGTCTGTGTGTGTGTGTGTGTATATATATATTTTATAGTAATATGTACATATGTATATTAGCTGCTCTTGCTTGCTTGTTTTTTCTTGCCTTCTGATTGTTGCTCTGAGTGTTGCTATCCCTGTGCTGTTGCAATCCTGGAATTTCCCCGTTGTGGGACTAATAAAGGCTTATCTTATCTTATCTTATCTTATCTTATTACAAGTAATCCTGCATTTTGGGAGCGTAGTGCTCTGTTAGGATAATACGGTAGTATCAGATCTTTTAAATAAAAAGGAGCCTGATTGTTTAGAGCTTTGTAAGTAAGAAGAAGGATTTTAAACTTAATTCTAAACTCTATGGGAAGCCAATGAAGGGAGGCCAGAACCGGAGAGATATGATCTCTCTTTCTAGTACCTGTTAAAACTCTTGCTGCAGCATTTTGGATCAGCTGAAGACTTTTTAAAGATGTTTTAGGACAGCCTGATAATAAAGAATTACAATAATCTAATCTCGAGCTAACAAAAGCGTGGATCAGTTTCTCAGCATCACTCTGAGACAAGATGCTCCTAATCTTGGCAATATTACGCAAATGATAGAAGGCAGTCTTAGAAACAAATTTAATATGTGAATTGAAGGACAAATCCTGATCAAAAATAACTCCAAGGTTCCTCACAGAGCTATTAAGAGAAAGAGTAACCGCATCCAAACTGAAAGTTTGATTTGGAAAGGAATTTCTAAGGTTTTTTGGACCAACAAGAATGACTTCAGTCTTATCTGAATTTAATAGCAGGAAATTACAAGTCATCCAAGCTTTGATTTCCTTAAGACAGGCTTCTAACTTGGCTAATTGATTACTATCATCTGGCTTCATTGACAGGTATAATTGTGTGTCATCTGCATAACAATGAAAATGTATACAGTGCTTTCTAATAATGTTGCCTAACGGAAGCATATATAAACTAAAAAGAGTAGGGCCTAGCACAGATCCCTGTGGAACTCCATGACTAAGCTTTGAGTTGAAAGAAAACTCATTATTTACATGAACAAACTGGAACCTATCAGATAAATAAGATCTAAACCATTGCAACGAAGTTCCATTAAGTCCAACGTAGTGTTCTAATCTATCAAGTAAAATATTATGATCGATAGTATCAAAAGCTGCACTAAGGTCTAAAAGGACAAGTACAGAAACTAGTCCATTATCAGATGCAATGAGGAGGTCGTTAGTGACCTTCGCTAAGGCTGTTTCAGTACTATGATGGATTCTAAACCCAGATTGAAACTCTTCAAGTAAACCATTTCCCTGCAGGTGGTCAAATAATTGCGTAGCAACAACTCTTTCTAAGATTTTTGAAATGAAAGGGAGATTAGAGATTGGTCTATAGTTAGCTAAAGCTCCTGGATCTAGCGTTGGCTTTTTGAGTAAGGGTTTAATTACAGCCGTTTTAAAAGCCTGCGGTACATGGCCTAAAGTTAATGAAGAATTGATTATATGAAGAATAAAGCTACCAATAAGTGGGAAGACTTCTTTAAATAACCTGGTAGGAATAGGATCTAAAAGACAAGTTGAAGGTTTGGATGAGGAAACTATTTTGTCTAACTCACAAAGGTCGATTGGAGTAAACTCATCAAGACAGACATCAATAGAAGGAGTTGTAGTAGTTACAGTATTTAAGTTAACTGTGGGAAGAATCTGATTGATTTTATCTCTGATGGATGAAATTTTATTATTGAAAAAGTTCATAAAGTCCTGACTAGTAAGCTCTAAGGGAATGCTAGGATTGACAGAGTCCTGACTCTTTGTCAACCTGGCTACAGTACTGAAAAGAAACCTGGGATTATTCTTGTTCTCTTCTATTAATGCAGAGTAATAACTCGTTCTAGCTTTTCTAAGAGATTTTTTATAAATTAGAAGATGATTTCTCCAAGCTAAATAGATTTCATCTAAATTAGTAGAGCGCCATTTTCTTTCTAATTGACGAGTCTTCTGTTTTAAGGTACGAGTTTCTGTGTTGAACCAAGGAGTTAGAAATCTCTGATTAGACTTTTTCTTTTTTAAGGGGGCCACCAAGTCTAGAGTCTGATGCAGAGAAGCTGAAACACCATCCACCACGTTATCAATTACAGAAGGAGCAAGCTGTCTATAGCTTATTTCCGTTGTGTTGACCCATGGCATAGAGGAAACAATCTGCATAAATTTGGAAACAGCATCATCTGAGAGGCATCTACTGTAATAATATTTTTCTTTAGGAGCCAAATAGTCAGAAATAGTCAAATCAAAGGTTAACAGACAATGGTCTGACAGTACAGGGTTATGAGGAAACACTACAAGATTTTCTATTTCTATGCCATATGTCAAAACAAGGTCCAATGTATGGTGGAGGTAATGAGTAGAATTTCCTACTTTCTGAGAAAACCCAATCGAATCTAATATTGAATTGAATGCCACATTAAGGCAGTCACTATCGACATCCACATGTATATTAAAGTCCCCTACTATAATTATTCTATCAGATTTCAGCACTAAATCAGCTAAGAAATCAGCAAATTCGGATAAAAATTCTGAGTAGGTTGATGGGGGACGATAAACTATGGCAAATAAAATTGGGTTTAACCTAAAATTGCTAAAGTGCCCAATACTGAGGACCAGGCCCTCAAAGGAATTATAACATGTTTTTTGCTTTACATTAACTAGTAATTTGGAATGGTAAATTGTTGCTACTCCTCCTCCACGACCAGAACTTCTGGGATTTTGACAGTTTAAATAACCAGAGGGAGTTGATTCATTTAAACCAACATAATCCTCTTGTCCTAACCAAGTCTCTGTGGGGGAAATTAAATCAATCTGATGATCAATTAACAAATCATGGACTAACAGAGACTTGGGAGTTAGAGACCTAATATTTAATAAACCACATTTAATTTTTAAATTATGAGGAGGAACAGAGGCCAAATCATTCAATTTAGAGGCTTTATGTTTAATTTGAGTTTTACCAATATTTTGCTTTATCACTTTGGGATGCTTATACATTATATTTTTATTCACTTTGGAGGGAGCAGACAACGATTCTCTGATGGGGAAGTCAGGGGCTAAGCTGAGGGGTGGCGGATGAAGAGGAGCTGCAGAGAGGCGTGTAAGACTGCGACTCTGCTTCCTGGTCCCAACTCTGAGTAGTCATGGTTTTGGAAATCTGGATAAAAAAGATGCCAGATTGTTAGATAAATGAGAAGCACCATCCAAAGTGGGATGAATGCTGTCTCGTCTCATAAGACCAGGTTTTCCCCAAAAAGAGCTCCAATTGTCAATGTAGCCCACGTCATTTTTAGGACACCACACAGACAGCCAGCGGTTCAAGGATGACGAGCGGCTAAACATGTCATCACTGGTCAGATTGGGGAGGGGCCCAGAGAATACTACAGTGGCTGACATTGTTTTGGCAAAGTCACACACCGATTCTATATTAAGTTTCGTGACTTCCGACTGCCGGAGACGGATGTCATTAATGCCGGCGTGAATAACAATTGTGGAATATTTACAGTTACTTTTAGCCAGCATTTTCAAATTTGACTCGATGTCGCCTGCTCTGGCCCCAGGAATGCATTGGACTATGACCGCTGGAGTCTCTAGGTTCACGTTTCTGACTACAGAGTCACCAATGATCAGAGTTTTTTCCTCAGCGGGTGTGTCGCTGAGCGGGGAAAAACGATTAGAAACGTGAACAGGTTGGTGGTGTACCGGGGCTTTGCGACTAGGCTTCCTTCTCACCGTCACCCACCCAGTCTCCTCGCTGCTGAGGAGAGCCGAGGGACCGCTGACAGGGGGGCCTAAGCTAGCTAGCTCCGCTGCAGCTAATGGGCGTCCGTCAAGATTAACTGGCGCAGACGGTGTTTCAATGCAGCGGAGCCGGGATTCCAAATCAGACAACCTCGCCTCGAGCGCCTCAAAAAGACAACATTTATTACATTTACCATTATCGCTAAAAGAGGCAGAGGTGTAGCTAAACATCTGACAGAGAGAGCACACCAGAGGAGGGGAGGAAAGAGAGCTAGTAGCCATAGCTAGTGGCTAGAGAGCAAACCACACAGGCAGACAGCAAAACAGGAAGTGACGATACGTTACCACAAGGAAGTGACGATCCCACGAGACCGCCCTATAGGTATATAGGTATACTGCCCTAATTCAGCCAAGCAGGTCGTTTCTGAACTTAGCTTAGACAAGTTGTCTAAACTGTTCTCTCCCCTCTTGTGACAGGTTGCTGCCATCGTGTGGGTGTGTCTCGGGACTGCATGTGCTCTCTTGCCACCTCATCACCTTCCCAGCAACGAATCTTCACCCGGTCAGGCACTTCTAGCTCATTTCCCCTTCCCTACTGGTTCGTCTATTCCCCGCTGGAGTCCTGCCGGTTCTCTCTCGGAGTCCCGAGTAAGTGGTAATTTGGCTCTCCCTTATTCCCTACTCTGTTTCTCTGCTGACAGCTCTCGCTTTGTCTCCACAGGTGGAGTGGATCTTCTGGCGAGTGGCTGTTTATCTAATTGTGCGCTGTTTTCTGCATTTAATAAACTGTTGAACATTTCCCCCTTGTGTGATTCCATCCTGTGTTAGCATCGTGCACGTGAGCTGTCAGCTTAATCATGACAGAACGAGCCAGCCTGGACGATAGCTCAGCCAGTGCTTCGTCACAGGAGCTGTCAGCTCTGGATCGCTTGTCAGCGACCGAGCACCAGCTCGATGTGCTGACACAACAGGTATCAAATTTTATCCAGCTTTGGTCTCAATCGTCTACCCCAGCTCCGCCTCCTCAGCCTGCTCCCCGTACTATAGTGCAGCATACCACTTCCATTCCCACGCCTACCCCGTACGTGGGGGAGGTGGGGAAATGTAAGAATTTTTTAATCCAGGTACATATGTATTTGGAGCAGGTCGGGGAGGAAAACCCGGGGGATATGGCCAAGATACAGTTTTTTACACTGTTACTGCAGGACCGAGCCCTTGATTGGGCACGCGTCACGCTAGACAACCATGAGGGGCGGCGCTATACGTTCAGCCAATTTGTTGATGCCTTCACTTGTGCATTCGATCGGTCCAAGAGTGAGGGCAATGTGATGAGCCACCTAATGACACTCCTCCAGGGCACCTGGTCAGCAGCCTAGTACTCAGTGGAGTTCCGAGTTGTTGCTGCAGACTGGGGTTGGAATGAAATTGCCTTGCGCAGTGCATTCCTCCACGGGTTGAACGAACAGCTGCGGGACGAACTGGCGGTTCACCCTGTCCCTAAGACCCTCGACGAGCTGATAGCTCAAGCTGTCGGTTTGGATAACCGGCACCGTGAGCACACAAAGGAGCATGAGGCCTCCTCTCGCCCGCGTGCCACACGCGGACCCGCCGTGACTACTGACACTGGCAGCGCCGCCTCTTTGCCCGAGCCGATGTAGCTCTCTCAGCATCTCACCAATGATGAGCATCAGCGAAGGCAAAGGGCCGGTGTGTGCCCGCACTGTGGTTTGCTGAACCACGGCCGGGACGAATGCTGCCAGTGGCCAAAAGACACAACCCTTCAGTAACCATGGGGGGTCTGGCGGGCGGGACCAAAAACACTCCCCTGGTAATTTGTCTATTTCAGCCCTCATGCAGCTGCCGGGGGTCAAGAGGAGGGTCAAGGTGCTGGTTGACTCGGGGTCGGAGGGTAATTTCATGTCTGCTTAATTCGTTTAGCAGGTGGGTATTCCCACACATAAATTGCCCCATGATCAGAGAATCACAACCATATCTGGCCAGGAGGTCGCGGTAGTCACACCTAGCATGGTGCCGATCTCCATCCTCCTTTCCGGGGAACCACCGGGAGGAACTAACTTTCTTAGTTCTCCGTATTTCATCTTCCCCAGTGGTCCTTGGGTATCCGTGGCTCCGGAGGATTAACCCTATGTTTAACTGGGTCCAAAACACCATCTCCTCCTGGAGCCCCTTTTGCATGTCCCATTGTATGCGCTCAGCGGAGTGCTCCCCCTCTCTATCCATCTCCCCCCACTCCGGTCGAGCCGCCGGACCTCAGCCTCATTCCCCAGGCTTATCACGATCTTGGAGATGTCTTTCTCTATAGGAACTATAGTGGGGTGGCATTGCCTTTTAACTCAGCTGACCTTCATTAAGATCCCCTTTCGCTGGACCGAGGCAGCGGAGCAGACATTTAACAAATTAAAATGCCTGTTCATGGACACACCCATCTTGAGACAGGTCGACACGCAGCTCCAGTTCGTCCTCAAGGTGGATGCATCTGACACGGGGGTTGGCGCTGTGCTGTTGCAGCGCACGTCCTTGGATCAGAAGCTCCACCCATGTGCAAAATTATGATGTGGGGGACAGAGAGCTGCTGGCCATTAAGTTGGCACTGGAGGAGTGGAGACATTGGTTGTAGGGTGCCATTCACCCCATCATTGTGTGGACCGACCACAAGAATCTTGAATACTTGCGGTTGGCCTACCAATTAAACGCCAGGCAGGCCCGCTGGTCTTTATTCTTCCAGCGGTTTAATTTTACCATCACTTACCGGCCTAGCGCCCGGAATGTCAAACCGAAATGCGCTATTGCACTAGTTTGATTCCGGGGAAGTAGACTCCCCCCCAAAACCATCATCCCGCCTTTGTGCGTCCTTGGTGCCCTTACTTGGGATATCAAGCGGAGGGTCTGTCAGGCCCAGTCCCGGGAGCCTGTGCCCGTAGGGTGCCCCTGGAATTGCCTCTACGTCCCAGCCGCCCTCTGCAGTGACGTTCTCCAGTGGGCCTGCACCAGCCGTTTCGTCTGCCATCCTGGCATTGCCCGCATTGTGGACTTCGTCCAGCGGGCATTCTGGTGGCCCATGGTACGGCGGGACACACAGGATTACATCAGGGCTTGTCAGACCTGCATCAGGGCGAAATCGGACTCCTCTCCCCCCTCAGGACTCCTCCACCCCCTCCCACGACGGGTCGTCCATGGTCTCATATCGCTGTAGACTTTGTGACCGGACTCCCCCCCTCCCGTGGGAAGACTGTAATCCTGATGATCGTGGATCGCTTCTCCAAGTCGGTGCATTTGGTGGCCCTCCCGAAGCTCCCCTCAGCTTTGGAGATGGCGGTCCTATTAACAGACCACATGATCAAGGTCCACGGCATCCCCGTTGACATTGTGTCTGACCAGGGTCCACAGTTCACGTCCCAGGTCTGGAGGGCCTTTTGTCGGACACTGGGCACCACTGTGAGTCTCTCCTCCAGGAATCATCCTCAGAGCAGCAGGCAGGCAGAGTGCGCCAATCAGTCCTTGGAGGCCACCCTCCGGTGCATAGCAACTGAGAACCCAGCTTCATGGAGTTCACACCTGACCTGGGTGGAGTATTCCCTCAACTCAGCCGTTTCCACAGCCACCAGACTCACCCCATTCAAGGCTTCCCTGGGGTATACCAAGCCTCTTCTTCCCATGACCGAGAGGGAGGTGGCGGTTCCATCCATAAAGGCCCATGCTCGTCGCTGCCGGCGCGTCTGGAGGTCTACCCGGGCTGCCCTGGCACACACCACGGAACGCACCCGAGCCACCGCTGACAGGAAGCAAGTCCCGGCTCCCAAATACACAGTGGGACAGCAAGTCTGGCTGGCGGCGAGTCAGGTCCCGCTGAAGTCAAAGTAGCTGTTGTTCATATCTTGTTGGTTCCTGCCTTTATGGCTTTATGGCTTCCTCTCAGCATCCATATGTCTTCTCTTTAGCCCTACACATGCACATATATGGAAACAGGAACAGAGACTTTCCTATGGAGTTTGTATATGTGTGTGCATGTGTGCATAGGTCACAATGATAGACTAGTCAGCTCACGTGCAGGGACCACACCAGAGGAAAAACTCACTCGACACAAAGAAGCAAAGTTTGCACAATTTATTAATTTCAAAAAGTGGAGCACAGTTAAGAAAATCACCACTCGCCAGAGGAAGACTAGGCCTGTGGGGAGAGACGAGAGCAAATTAATATGAGGAGGGAGGAAGGGAAGTGGAAAGACAAATCTGCCGCTTTTGTGAGTGGAGCAGTGAGCCTGGCAGAGAGCCCCAGCAGGAATAGATGAACTAGCAGGGTGAAGCTTGCTGGGAGTAGGAGAAGAGAAGGAGCTGGGTGGTGTCTGACCGGGTGAAGACAGGTAGCCGAGGCGGGATGAGGATGATGGAGCAGGTGAGCTCACAACAATCCCTGAAGACACACCGCACCGATGGCAGCAACCTGTGAGAAGAAGAAGAGAGAGGGATTTAGCATAAATCCTTCTGAAATAGCTTAATAGCTTACTTGCAACATTGCAGGCAGTATACCCAACGAGCCAGCGTTGAAGCCTCCACTTGATGGTCCTTTATACGCTTGTGAGGAAGGAGCGTCAGGTGCATCTAATAACACAGGTGAGTTGATTACCTGAGGAGTCAGGGAATCCTTAGCAGGAAGGAGGGGGCATGCGCTCACCTGAACATGACAGTGCACCCCCCCCCTCCCCAAGGGGCACCTCCTAGCGGTTCACTGGATTTCTCAGGGTGAGCCTGGTGGAAGGCCCGGACCATCCCATTGTCGTGGAAATTAGACTTAGGGATCCACAATCGATGTTCAGAGCTGGAGCCCTTCCAGTGAACCAAGTATTGCAGGCCTGAGATGTCGGATGGATGCAAAGGGTCCATGGAAGCTGAAGGCGGACCGTGGTGTTGTTAATGATCTTAATGATGGGGAACAAGCCCAAGAAGCAGGGTGATAGTTTTTTAGAGTCCGTCTTCAAGGATAACTGTTCTACAGACAGCCAAACCTGCTGCCCGACCCTATATTTGGGAGTAGGGGTCCTCTTCCCGTCCGCATACCGGCAGTTGCGCTCTATACAGCGAAGGAGGGTGGCTCGGGTGGTTCTCCAGAGTCGGCGGCAATGGTGTGCGTGAGCCCCCATGGACGGCACAGCAATCTCTCTCTCCACCATGGGCAACGGGGGGGAGGGGGGTATCCCATGGAGGCCTCGAATGGTGTGAGACCTGGAGCAGTAGAGACAGCAGAATTATTGGCATATTCCACCCAGGTCAGATGAGTGTTCCAAGTTGTGGGGTTGTCAGCTGCTATGCATCTGAGGGCAGCCTCCAGGGATTGGTTTGTACGTTCAGCCTGCCCGTTGCTCTGGGGATGATAACCAGAAGTGAGGCTGACTGAAGTACCAAATGATCTGCAGAAAGACTTCCAAACCAGTGACATGACTTGTGGGCCCCAGTCAGACACAATGTTGAGGGGAATACCATGAAGGTGGATAACATGGGTGGTGAGGAGGTCGGCGGTTTGTGAGGCTTGGGGAGGGGAACCAATTGAATTGCTTTAGAAAAACAGTTGACAATGGTAAGGATTACAGTACTGCCCTGTGAAGGAGGGAGTTCTGTGACGAAGTCCAAGGCAATATGGGACCAAGGTCGACTGAGGACGGGTAATGGGTGAAGCAGGCCAGCCGGTGGTGAGGAGTTGGTCGTGTTGCGCGCACAGGTCTGGCATGCTTTCACATAGTCCTGAATATCCCTTCACAGCGTGGGCCACCAGAACACGTGTTTAACTAGGTCGATGGTCTGAGACACTCCAGGGTGGCAGGCGAAGTGGCTGGAATGGCCCCACTTGATGACGTCACTGCGGAGGGTGGCTGGGACAAGCAGACGACCTTGGGGGTCCCCGCTGGTTTGGGTTCCAGGCCCTGGGCCTGTCAGACCCTCTGCTCAATCCCCCACGTACGGGCTCCAAGGATGCATGAAGGTGGCAGAATCAGCTGGGAGTAGGATGGGGGGGCTGAGTGGTCTGAGAAGAACTGTCGGGAAAGAGCGTCTGGTTTGATATTATGTGTGCCAGGCCTGTATGTGATGGTGAAATTAAACCTAAGAAAGAATAAGGCCCAGCGGGCCTGCCTGACGTTGAGTCGGTGGGCCGACCGAAGGTACTCTAAACTTTTGTGGTCATCCACAAGACTACGGGATGGACCGCTCCCTCCAACCAGTGCCTCCACTCCTCAAGAGCCAACTTTATGGCAAGAAGCTCCCGATCCCATACGTCGTAATTCCTCTCGACTGTGGTGGGCCGCCAAGAGAAATATGGGCATGGGTGGAGCTTCTGGTTGGAGGTTGAGTGCTGCAAAAGAACAGCGCCCACCCCTGAATCAGAAGCATCCACCTCCAGGGTGAACTGGAGCTGAGGGTCAACCTGAGCCAAGATGGGCATATTGGAGAACAGGCTTTCAATTTGGAAAAAGCCTGTCCAGCTGCCTCAGACCAGAGAAATGGCACCTTAAAGGAGGTCAGCTGTGTGAGCAGCTGTGCTACCCTACTATAGTTCCTGATGAACCTGCGATAAAAATTCACAAAACCCAAGAAGCGCTGGAGCTCCTTGAAGGGAGTGGGGTGTAGGCCAATCCAGCACAGCCTTCACCTTGGCTGGAAGAGCTCAGCAAAGCCATAGACTACCTCGCCTGTGGCAAGGCTCCAGAGAAAGACGGTATCCCCCCAGAAGTTCTGAAACATGGGAAAACAGCCATCTTACAACCATTATATGATCTCCTCTGCCTTTGCTGGGAGCAAGGTCACATTCCCCAAGATATGAGAGATGCCAACATAGTCACACTGTATAAGAACAAAGGCGACCCCAGTGACTGTAACAATTACCGCGGCATCTCTCTTCTGAGCATAGTTGGCAAAGTCTTCACCCAGGTCACCCTGTTCCACCTGCAGAGCCTCGCTTTGCGAGTCTATCCTGAGTCCCAGTGTGGCTTCAGAGCCAGAAGGTCCACAGTGGATATGACCTTCTCCCTCCGTCAGCTGCAGGAGAAGTGTCGAGAGCAGCAGCAGCCATTGTTCCTTGCATTCGTGGACCTGACCAAAGCCTTTGACTTAATTAGTCGAAGCGGGCTCTTCCATACACTGTGAAAGATTGGTTGTCCCCCAGACCTCCTTACAATCATCTACTCCTTCCACATGGACATGCATAGTACTGTTTGCTTTGATGGAGCCACCTCAGATACCTTCCCAGTCAGCAGTGGAGTGAAGCAGGGTTGCGTTCTAGCACCGACTCGCTTTGGGATTTTTTTCTCAATGCTCCTCCACTACGCCTTTGCCGACTGTCCTGAAGGTGTCTATGTCCGCACGAGATCAGATGGAAAACTCCTCAACATCGCAAGACTTCATGCTAAAACCAAAGTCTACGAGGTCCTCATACATGAGCTGCTGTTTGCAGACGACGCTGCTCTAGCATCGCACAGCGAGAAGGGCCTACAGCACCTGGTCGACAAACTGTCCCACTCCTGCAAGGAGTTTGGGCTCATGATCAGCCTTAAGAAAACCAACATCATGGCGCAAGATGCTGTCTCCTCTCCTGTCATTACCATTGACAACACACAGCTGGAGGTTGTGGACACCTTCACCTACCTAGGGTCCACTGTTTCAAACACGCTCTCGCTGGACACCAAGATCAGCTCCAGAATCGAAAAGCAGCTGCTGTCATGGCCAAACTAAACAAGCGTGTGTGGAACAACAATCTGCTGAGTTTGAAGACCAAGTTACTCATATACCAAGCTTGCGTCCTGTCCACTCTCCTGTATGGCAACGAGTCCTGAACAGCTTATGCCGGGCAGGAGAAGCAGTTAAACGGGTTCCACCTCCACTGTCTTCGGCGCCTTATGCACATCAAGTGGCAGGACAGAGTCCCCAACACCGAGGCTGATTTGCCAAGCATCCCTGCATTTCTCAGCCAGAGACGACTCCAGTGGCTCGGCCATGTGCACCACATGGAGCCTGACAGTCTGCAGAGAGAAATCCTTTATCAAGAATTGCGGGTGGGCGTCCGCCGTGTGGGCCGACCGCTGTTGCGTTTTAAAGATATCTGCAAATGCAACATGCGGTGTGCGCAGATCAACACCAATCACTGGGAGGTTATTGCCAAAGATCGAGCCACCTGGTGCCACAGTGTCAAAGAGGGTGTTCTCAAGATGGAAGAGAATACGAGAGTCCAGATAGCAATGAAGTGTGCGGCGAGGAAAGAACGTACAGCATCAGCACGTGCACCATCAATCTTCATCTGCGCAAACTGCTCCAAAGACTGCCACTCAAGGATTGGGCTGTATAGTCATTCCATGCGCTGCTCCAACCCTTGATGTGCTAACCATCGCCTCTTCGAGATGAGGATGCCAGAGAGGAAGACGTCAGAGGCATTAGTGAGTCTGAAGGGCATTACAAGATACTCGAACTGCCCCAAGTGTGTCTTGAAAGCCGTCTTCCATTCGTCCCCCTCCCGAAATCAGACCAAATGATACGTATTGCGTAGGTCCAGTTTAGTGAAAACCCACACGTGCTGAAGGAGCTCAAACGCGGAGTTAATCGGGGCAGAGGATATTTGTCTTTGATGGTGTTCAGCTCCCGGTAATCTATGCACGGGCGCAGGAATCCATCCTTCTTCCCGACAAAAAAAAAAAAAAAACCCTGCCGCAAGAGGAGCCGAGGAGGACCAAATAAGGCCAGCGTTCAGCGAGTCCTTAATATACTTGTCCATCGCTTCCCTGTCCGGGCCAGAAATGCTACATAGCCGATTGGACAGCAGCCGCGCGCCTGGGAGGAGGTCTATAGCACAATCGTATGAGCGGTGTGGTGGTAAGGAGAGCGCTCTCGGTTTGCTAAAAACCTCCCCAAGGTCATAGTAGACCTGTGACATGAGGGTGAGGTCCGGCGCCTCCACTGGAGGGGAGGAGACGGGTAAGGATGGCGAACACTCGGCTGAACACAGTGCAAAACAGTGAGGACTCCATGAGGAAACTGAGTTTTGTGCCCAATTAATTATAGGATTGTGCCTCTGGAGCCATGGACAACCCAGAACCACCGGGGAGGGTGAACTTGGGAGAATAAGGAACGACAATTCCTCCCAATGGTTCCCTGAAAGAAGGATGTATATGTGCCGTGCATTCGGACACTGAGGCCACATTTTTGCCAGATAGAGTGATGACATTGAGAGGATTGGACAATTTGATAGTGGGAATGCCCATCTCCCGCACAAGCCAGGAAGAAGCAAAATTCTGCTCAGCCCCTGAATTGATCAATGCCACAACCCTCCTCTTGACTACTGGCAATTGAATGAGGGTTGAAATGGAGAAATTACTTGGGCGATGAAGAACAGTCCCACCCGTCAGACCCCCCACAACTACTGACGGGCCGCGTCTTTAGGCTTCAGGTGGCGGTCATCCAGTTTGTGCTCTAATGAGCCACAGTAGAGACATGCACCAGTCCTCCTCTGCCACTGGTACCCCTCTGGGGTCAAATGAGCCCAGCCAAACACTATCAGTTTGGAGGAAGGGTCGGCGCCACCTGTGTCAGTAGCCTGGACGGGTATGTGCATGAAGGACGGGCGAGAAGAGGATTTACGCTCCTTCGCGTGCTCACGGTACCGGTTGTCCAAACCGACAGCCTGATCAATTAAACCGTCCAGAGAGGAGGGAACAGTGTGAACCCTGGAGGAAGGCATTGTGTAATGCAACGTCATTCCATCCAGAATCTGTCGCGTCGACCCGAAACTCCACTGAGAAATCGGCATTAGATTGATAATATTGCCCTCACTCTCTGTCCAGTCAAATGTACAGGAAAATTCAGAAACGAAATGATCAAATGTGTAATTGGGGCCCTCCAGACTGTCGAGGACAGATCGGGCCCATCTAAGGGCTCAATCCCACAGCAGGAGGGTCATAAAATGAATTCTGGAAATATCGTCCAGGTACTCCCCGCCCACCTGGCCTAAATAAAGCCGAACCTGACACAAAAAATCCTTGCATTTCCCCACCTTAGTTTTTTTTTTTTTTAGTTTAGTTTATTTGAAAAGGGACAATGCAATTTCATAAAACACATGATTACACATGGTTAAAAAAGCCAGAATTAGCCAAAAGGCTAGTTTTCATCTGTAGTCCCCTGGCCAAGATGTAAAAAAGCAGTAAAATGCATCTACAAGAAAAAAACATGGTTAGACATTTTAGAGGGCACTAATGTAACAAATAACATATACATAACAAACCGTACATTTAAACACAACATCAAACATCACAGCAGACTTATCTTTTAGTGTTGGCAGCTCTAGGTGTTTATAAGCCACATTTTCAATTTTTTTGTGAAGGCCTTGAATGTTGTGAGCAGTTTAGCCTCCTCAGGTACTGAGTTCCACTCACTAGCGCTCCTCACTGACCAGGCCGACTTACTGAAAGTGCTCATGCGCAGAGGAATGAAACAGTCACCTCTGACAGAGCCTCGAGTGACACGCTCAGAGCTGTTTCTTTGGCTGATGAACTCTGCCAGAGGATCTGGAGCCAAATCATGCAGTACTTTATAAATCAAATTTAAATTTGCAAATGTATGAAAACTATTCCAATTTAAAAGACTGTATTTTTTTAAAATTGCACAATGATGATAATGCCTAGGTTTTTTATCCATAACTTTAACTGCTTGTTTGTACAAAACTTCCAATGGTTTTTTTGCACTCAAACCCGCCTGGGACCAGCTAGTTAGGTAATAGTTGAAGTGACTCAGAATCATTGAATGCAAGTATATTTTTGCGGCTTCAGTTGACATTTCATTTCGAATTGCACGAAAATTTGTAAGATTTAACTTGATTTTTTTACACAATTTAGCAATATGGGCTTTAAAGGAAAGCTGTGAATCTATTATTAACCCAAGATATTTATATTGGCTAACAATTTGTATTTTTCCTCCATTAACATGTACAGTGGGGTAAAATAGTATTTAGTCAGCCACCAATTGTGCAAGTTCTCCCATTTAAAAGATGAGAGAGGTCTCCAATTTTCATCATAGGTATACCTCAACTATGAGAGACAAAATAAGAAAAAAAAAATCCAGAAAATCACATTGAAGGATTTTTAATGAATTAATTGGTAAATTCTTCGGTTAAATAAGTATTTGGTCAATAACAAAAGTTCATCTCAATACTTTGTTATATACCCTTCGTTGGCAATGACAGAGGTCAAACGTTTTCTGTAAGTTTTCACAAGGTTTTCACACACTGTTGCTGGTATTTTGGCCCTTTCCTCCATGCAGATCTCCTCTAGAGCAGTGATGTTTTGGGGCTGTCGCTGGGTAACACAGACTTTCAACTCCCTCCAAAGATTTTCTATGGGGTTGAGATCTGGAGACTGGCTAGGCCACTCCAGGACCTTGAAATGCTTCTTACGAAGCCACTCCTTCGTTGCCCGGGCGGTGTGTTTGGGGTCATTGTCATGCTGAAAGACCAAGCCACGTTTCATCTTCAATGCCCTTGCTGGTGGAAGGAGGTTTTCACTCAAAATCTCACGATACATGGCCCCATTCATTCTTTCCTTTACACGAATCAGTCGTCCTGGTCCCTTTGCAGAAAAACAGCCCCAAAGTATGATGTTTCCACCCCCATGCTTCACAGTAGGTATGGTGTTCTTTCTCCTCCAAACACGACAAGTTGAGTTTTTACCAAAAACTTCTATTTTGGTTTCATCTGACCATATGACATTCTCCCAATCCTCTTCTGGATCATCCAAATGCTCTCTAGCAAAATTCAGACAGGCCTGGACATGTACTGGCTTAAGCAGGGGGACACGTCTGGCACTGGAGGATTTGAGTCCCTGGCGGCGTAGTGTGTTTCTGATGTAGCCTTTGTTACTTTGGTCCCAGCTCTCTGCAGGTCATTCACTAGGTCCCCCCATGTGGTTCTGGGATTTTTGCTCACCGTTCTCGTGATAATTTTGACCCCACGGGGTGAGCTCTTGCGTGGAGCCCCAGATTGAGGGAGATTATCAGTGGTCTTGTATGTCTTCCATTTTCTAATAATTGCTCCCACAGTTGATTTCTTCACACCAAGCTGCTTACCTATTGCAGATTCAGTCTTCCCAGCCTGGTGCAGGTCTACAATTTTGTTTCTGGTGTCCTTTGACAGCTCTTTGGTCTTGGCCATAGTGGAGTTTGGAGTCTGACTGTTTGAGGTTGTGAACAGGTGTCTTTTATACTGATAACGAGTTCAAATAGATGCCATTAATACAGGTAACGAGTGGAGGACAGAGGAGCCTCTTAAAGGAGAAGTTACAGGTCTGTGAGAGCCAGAAATCTTGCTTGTTTGTAGGTGACCAAATACTTATTTTACTGAGGAATTTACCAATTAATTCATTAAAAATCCTTCAATGTGATTTTCTGGATTTTTTTTTCTCATTTTGTCTCTCATAGTTGAGGTATACCTATGATGAAAATTGGAGACCTCTCTCATCTTTTAAGTGGGAGAACTTGCACAATTGGTGGCTGACTAAACACTTTTTTGCCCCACTGTATGTCAGGGTCAGGTGACACTATTTATTTTAGTGAAATACATGCCTACAGTTTTAGAAACATTTAACTGTAGACAGCACTCCTGCAACCAAGTTGTGACACAGGACATTGTTTGACTAAGTTTAGCAGCAACAGTGTCTTTGGAGCAACCATGAACAAAAAAAACCGTGTCGTCTGCATACATTAAGCATTCAGCTTCAGAACAAACAGTGGGCAAATCATTAATATAAAGACTAAATAAAAGAGGGCCTAATATTGATCTCTGAGGGACTCCAGAAGTTAGCCTAAGAGAATCAGATCTGCAGTTGTTAACTGATACAGATTGTGTTCGATCATGCAGATATGATTCAATCCAGCTCACAGCATTGTGAGAAAAGTTAAATTTAAAGAGCTTGGTAAGAAGAATAGAGTGATTTACTGTATCGAATGCTTTCCTGAGGTCCAAAAACACCGCCCCTACAACTCCACCCTTATCAAGAAAAGATTTTATTTTCTCAATGAAGAGGCATGTAGCCATTTCAGTGGAATGCTTGGATCTGAATCCAAACTGCATGGCATGGAGAGAGGGGGAACTGTTGTTTAAATAATGGACAATCTGTTCTGCCACCCATTTTTCTGCAATTTTGGAAATGGCCAGAAGAATGCTTATTGGTCGGTAGTTATGCAGAAGAGTTGAGTCACCGGATTTAAAAACGGGTAACAATAGCAGATTTCCAGGCCTTTGGAAAATGGCCAGATGAAATTGAAAGATTAATGATTTAGGCAATAGGAGTGGTGAGAGCTGAACCTAAATCTTTGAGCATGTTCATGTCCATTCCAAAAACATCCTTTGCTTTAGAATCTAAAGCAAAGGATGTTTTGGACATCCTTTGCCAGTTATCGATTGAATTAAATCGATAACTTTGGTGTCAGTAATATTTGTAATAGTAAAAGACTGCGATGCAGACAATACAGGGTATTCCTTCCTTTGTTTTACTATAAACTTATCAGAGATTTCTGACACAGATTCAGTGAAGTTGTTGTTAAAAGCATCAGCCATCACTTGAGGTTCTGTCAAGATGTTTCCATTCAATTGAATTTGCATTAGTTTTGCTTTGTTTTTCTGGGAATCACCCAATAGTTTTTTAATATATGTCCAGGTTATTTTAGAATTTCCCCTTGCACTATTCAAAACAGTAATGAAAAAGTCAGCTTTAGATTTTCTTATTTCTTTCACTACCCTATTTCTCAATGAAATAAATTGGTGCCTGTTTTGTCCTGATTTAACTGACAACTTCAAAAAGTGATCTCGTTCTTTCATCAATTTCAGAATAAATTTGTTTAACCAAGGAAGGCCATTCTTTCTAGCTTTTAGTTTAATTTTCCGTGTAAATTGTATAATAATTTGTTGTATTTTGTTGGCAAATTTAGAACAATCCTCATCTAAATTTTTGCCAATGAGTAATTCATCCCAATTTACTTCTTGAATTGAATCTTGAAAACTTTGTTGTTCCTGTTTTGGTATCCTATAGAATTCAGTGGCGGCCAAGGATTTGAAGCGCTTTTTATTTAATTTTCTTGTGACCATTATAAGATTGTGATCAGACAAGCCTGTGAGCATATTGTATGACTTCAAGATCCTTTCTGGCCTGTTAGTAAAAGCTAGATCATTCTGAGTGCTAGTGGAGTTTGTGATTCTCGTAGGGCCATTAATTACCTGAGTCATATCCATGTCATCCATAACCTTTTTCAGATTTTTCCTAACTTTGTTGACTTCCCAATTAACATTTAGGTCACCCATTATTATTACCTCTTTTGCAAAATTAAGTTGTTTCAATAAAATTTCCAGCTTTTCATAAAAATCTACATTTTATGAAGGAGGCCTATAAATAACTACAAGAATAAAAGACATTTGCTGTGACAAAGAAACAGTTAGTCCAAGAAATTCCAATCCATTCTCATCTGTAACATGTATCTCATTACAATTAAAAGTATCCTTGGCATAAATCATAACGCCTCCTCCCTTAGAACCCTGTCTGTCTTTTCTAAACATTTTATAATCAGGTACAGATAGTATTGCTGAGGGCGAAGATTCATGGAGCCATGTCTCAGATAGGCAAAAAAAGTCAATATTTGAATCAATGAGAAGATGATGAACCTGATCACTTTTTGTTAGAATACTTCGTATATTTAAGTGTGCACAAAGAATGCCTTTTGGTTTATGTGCTGAGTCCCATATTAATTTAGAGTTATTAACAGTTTGAAACACCCTGAATTTCCGGTGTTTTAATATTGCAGGATTTGGCAGCCTCCTGTTTCTTTTATTGGCAATGTTTGCACATAGTGAAGGCCCGGCTGATGTTGGTGAAGATTCAGTTAGAGGTGATGATGACTCAAATATCAACGGAAGTGGTCCGGCTATTATTGAAGGTGATTCGACTGGCTGCAATGTAGGTCCAGCTGGCTGTGTTGTTAGCCCAGGTCCAAACCCAGCTGGCAGGGGTGAGAACCCAGCTAGCAAAGTTGGAAGCCCAGTTGGCAGAGATGGAGATCCAGCTAGCAGAGGTGGAGGCCCAGCTAGCAGAGGTGGAGGCCCAGCTAGCAAAGTTGGAAGCCCAGTTGACAGCCCAGTTGGCAGAGATGGAGATCCAGCTAGCAGAGGTGGAGGCCCAGCTGGCAAAGTTGGAAGCCTAGTTGGCAGAGGTGGAGATCCAGCTAACAGAGGTGGAGATCCAGCTAGCAGAGGTGGAGGCCCAGCTAGCAGAGGTGGAGGCCCAGCGGGCAAAGTTGGAAGCCCAGTTGGCAGAGATGGAAATCCAGCTAACAGAGGTGGAGATCCAGCTAGCAGAGGTGAAGATCCAGCTAGCAGAGGTGGAGGCCCAGCTAGCAGAGATGGAGATCCAGCTAGCAGAGGTGGAGATCCAGCTAGCAGAGGTGAAGATCCAGCTAGCAGAGGTGGAGGCCCAGCTAGCAGAGATGGAGATCCAGCTAGCAGAGGTGGAGGCCCAGCTAGCAAAGTTGGAAGCCCAGTTGGCAGAGACGGAGATGCAGCTAGCAGAGGTGGAGATGCAGCTAGCAGAGGTGGAGGCACAGCTAATGATGGTGTTGGCCCAGCTAGCAATGGTGTTAGCCCAGCCAGCAGAGGTGGAAGCCCAGCTTGCAATGATATTAGCCCAGCTTGCAGAGGTGGAGACACAGCTAATGATGGTGTTGGCCCAGGTAGCAATGGTAAAGGCCCAGGTAGCAATGGTAAAGGCCCAGATAGCAGAGGTGGAGACCCAGCTGGCACTGGCCCAGGGTTTAATTCAACATCACCAGCCAAAAGAAGTATCAGCAAGAGATTAAAAACACCCAGGAGTGGTTTGCCTGTAACAGCCTGTTCCTGCTCACCTGGGGGTGGCCTGGCATGGCTATAGTCCAGTACCCTTGTGAATAGCATGTGCTGACTCCATCTGGCTGGATACAAGGTTAGAGTATCCCTTTTTCTTGGACAGGTTGAACTTAGCAGAAGAAAGAGAATTATCCAAACAACAGAGGAGTACATTGATATCACAATCCACGGTCCAATTTGCTCTTTAGATGACTTTTTAAGCAAACACACAGGACTTGCCAAACTGTGTGTCTGCACCCTGGCAGCCATTTTGTTCACCTCCCCCACGTATGGGGCAGGCGAGGGAATGGAGGTTGTCCGGAAAACGGTGGAAGGAATGGGAACAGCAGGTGGAGTGGAAGGACCTAGGCGAGATATATGGGTCAAATGTTCGGCGACCGTGCTCAGCTGCTGTGTAATTGTCTCCAGTTGCTGCGTGAGCACGGCCACCTGCCTCTCTGTAGCACTGAGGCGGTGGAGAGCAGAGTGTTCCGCTGATGCAGCCCCCACTGAGCTTACGTTTTGGCTGGCTTGTTCTGTCATAATGATAGACTAAGCTCACGTGCAGGGACCACACCAGAGGAAAAACTCACTCGACACAGAGAAGCAAAGTTTGCACAATTTATTAATTTCAAAAAGTGGAGCACAATTCCACTTCTTCTGCAACAATTTGATTTGAGCAATAATCTGGTGGGTTGGATTCTGGATTTCTTAACCAACAGGACGCAGAGAGTAAGGGTCAATGGTACATCGTCTGACCAAAAGTGCTCTTCTACTGGCTCTCCTCAGGGGTGTGTGTTGTCACCACTACTCTTCATCCTGTACACAAAAATGTGTCGGAGCAGACATGACAACAGACACATTATAAAGTATGCTTATGACTCAGTTATTGTCAGTCTCCTCCAGGATGGTGAGAGTGGCCACGGCCCAGTAGTTGATGATTTTGTTCACTGGTGTGAGGATTCCTACCTGCAGCTGAATACGACAAAAACTAAAGACATGATTATTGACTTAAGAAGGAAAACTCCCAGGCACAAAGTCACCGTACTAAAAGGCCAGACCACCAAATGTGTATAATCCTACAAATATCTTGGGACGATTATTGATAGTAATTTAAACTTTGAAGAAAACTGTGAAAGGGTGTGCAAAAAGGGTCAGCAACATTTGCATTGCTTGAGAAACTTGCACGCTTCCAAACTGACCGAACCATAATGACAATGTTTTATCGGGCTTTTATTACCTCTGCCAAGAGGTTACGGAAAATGCCATTTTCGTGAATAACTGCTGAACCAAGAATCCTATCATTGTCAATCCAATTGCTAGTCATATGTTTTCATGCTCAAGGAATCTGAAAACGTACACACAAACACTGTATGGGGGGAACTGTGGCCGCCATTACGGAAAATGCCATTTTCGTGAATAACTACTCAACCACTAATCCTATCATTGTCAATCCAATTGCTAGTCATATGTTTTCATGGTCAAGGAATCTGAAAACGTACACACAAACACTGTATGGGGGGGAACTGTAGCGCTTGGCGGAGGTCTGCACTCTCCGAGTGCTTTTCTAGTTGAATCTGTTTTATCCTTTTCTTTAGTGTCATGGTTTGGTCAGATAAAACTGAAACAGAGGAAATCCTTGGATCAGGTAGTTAGATGGTCCAGCCGTTTGCTTGGTGAGTCACAACTGAGCCTGACATCCCTGTACACCAGACAAGTACAGAGGATGGCTACCTCCATTTTAAATGATGACTCCCACCCTTTGCACTGCAACTTTCAGCTTCTTCCCTCCAGACGGAGGTTTGCTGTCCCAAAGAGTAAAACCCAGCGCTACAAAAACAGCTTTGTTCCTGCTGCTGTCAAAGAGTTGAACAAGTTGTAACAATATATTGCACATAATTTAGGTACCTATTTATTAACTCCATTTTATATTTACTTATTTTTGTAGGATGTTATTTGGGTTCTAAATATTTTATTGGGTTTTAGACCTTTGAGTTTTTAACCTCTTTGACTAGTTTTTAACTTTTTAATATGACCCTTCTCTCTTACCTCTGGTTTTTCTCCCATCTCTTTGTCTTTATACCCTGATTGATGGAGCCTTGAGTATTTTTATCATGTTTATAGTCAGCTTCATGTGTGCCTGTGTTTGTGTCTATGTTGAATGTAATTTGTGGCTTGTAAATATGAATGTCACCAGACTGCAAAACAAATCTACCTATGGGTACAAATAAAGTAACCTGAACCGGAACCTGAACCTGAACTCGCCAGAGGAAGACTAGGCCTGTCAGGAGAGACAAGAGCAAATTAATATGAGTAGGGAGGAAGGGAAGTGGAAAGACAAATCTGCCACTTATGTGAGTGGAGCAGTGAGCCCGGCAGAGAGACCCAGCAGGAATAGACGAACCAGCAAGGTGAAGCTTGCTGGGAATAGGAGAGGAGAGGTAGCTGGGTGGTGTCTGACCAGGTGAAGACAGGCAGCTGAGGCGGGATAAGGATGATGGAGCAGGTGAGCTCACAACAATCCCCGAAGACACACCGCACCGATGGCAGCAACCTAGTGATGGGTCCGGCAACACCGATGCGTTGGCGCATGCGTCGGGCTCATAGAGCGAAACCCAGTTTCGGTGCGTGTCGGTGCATCTCGCATTAAGAAAGTCACGTGACCGATACAGGGATTGTATCGGTCACGTGACGCTAGGACGTCGAAACACTGACGCGCCCGCGTTTATAAGGAAGCGCATCTGTCAACAGGATGCATTTGCCCAAAGACTCGTATGTGTTGCGGACGGTCCTTGTACAAATTTATCACGAATTATGGAGCACGAGCAGCAGTGTCAAGGCAAAAGAAAGGTTTCCACCGTGTGGGACCATTTTGATCTGATATCGGAAAATAAGGTATTTCCAAAAAATATAGTATTTTTAAAAGACTATTTTCTTTGTTTTAATTTCCTTGTTGTTTCATCCTGTTCCTCTCAGAGTTTCCACTTGATTTATCTGAATTCAAATTCATTTGATAGTGACTCTTAGTTTACTCTTCATATTTTCTGCAGGCTAAATGTTGCATTTGTTCGACAGAGCTGTCATATTTCAACAAGAGCACCTCCTCAATGCTGAGGCATTATAGGGCCAGCAGGCATGAACATGAAATCCCTGATACACCCAGGATAGACGCAGGTATACAGCCCTACTACTACTTACTCACAGTTGTTTTATTGATAATTAATTCCTATTAATTTATTTTTGACTTCATTTTTAACCATCAAGCTTCCAGGAAGCAGGTGCTGGATGAAGCTGTGCTCAGTTTCATCGTGAAGGACTGCCAGCCCCTCGGCGTTGTGGAGAGTGAAGGGTTCAGGGAACTGATTCAGGCCCTTCAGCCCTCATATGTTTTGCCAACCAGAAAGGTTTGTAGAAATTATCTAAAGTAGTAGTTGATATATCCAATTTATTTAATCTTTAATTTAAATATATCGATTTGCTTTTGGTTTGACTTGGTGTAATTTTCAGACCATCAAACAAATGCTGGCGAAAAAGTACGAGGAGGAACGGGAACGAGTGAAAAAGGAAGTACAGCAAGCTGTGGCAGTGAGTATAACAGCTGACATGTGGACATCTGTGAACATGGAGGCTTACTTGGCTCTTACCCGTCACTACATTAATGAGAATTTGCAGTTGTGTACGTCTGTGTTGGGAGTGCAATACTTTCCACAAAGTCACACTGCTGACAATTTGGCCCAAGTCAAAAGGGGCATGATGGAGGACTGGGCCATAACCAATAAAGTAAAGTGTCTTGTGACCAACGCAGCACCAAACATGATTGCATCCACTCGACAGCTTCAAATTCGGCACTCAATTTGCATTGCACATAGTCTAAATTTATTAGTTAGTAAATCATGTGATCAGATCCCCACACTTACATCCATCAGACACAAAGCTAGGCACATTGTCACATACTTAAGATCAAGCACTACAGCCAAGGAGAAGCTCGCTCAAGTGCAGAAACAGATGGGACGACCAAGCCTGAAACTTATCAATGAGGTGCCAACACGCTGGAACAGCACATATGAAATGTTGTCAAGGCTACATGATGAGAGGGAACCAGTGTGGGTATCTCTGGCCTCTCTAAAAAGCGATTTGACTCCACTTACAGCTGTGAGTATACCATCATAGGAGAAACACTTCTTGTGCTTGCTCCTTTCCATCAAGCTACAGTGGAGTTGTCTGAAGAGAGGCGAGTGTCAGGGTCAAAGGTCATCCTGATGATGAAAATGCTCTATCTTACACTAGAGCGTAATGCTTCAACCTTGCACACACAGGCAGTCATACACCTACAAGAACACCTGAAGCGTCGAGTCACAGACACTGCTTCCAACCTGGAGTCATTAAGTGTGTTGACCCTAGCCACACTTCTAGACCCCAGATTTAAATCACTCGGGTTCCGCAGTTCCTCCAAGTGCAATGACGCCATCAGTAGACTGCGGGCAGAATGTGCATCTGTAATCGGACGCACAAATGAGCCCCAGCCGGGACCATCTTCACAACAGCTGTCTGCACCCACTTCAGGCATGTTATTCAGCATAATTTGTTGTTGTTTGGAAATCATGTACTAAAATGCCAATTTGTTGTGTGTGTTTTTTTGTTTTTTTTTTAGATAACCTTTGGCAACCTTTGGACATCGAAGTGGGCAGGCAGACCAAAAACGCCACAGCTGATGCCATCCAGGAGGTGCAGAGGTACCTGGCAGAGGGCAATATTGCCAGGTCCCAGGATCCTCTGAGATACTGGCTATCCCAACCTCTTCCAGCTGGCGTTAGAATTTCTCTGCACTCCAGCCTCATCTGTGCCATGTGAGCACGTATTTTCAACAGCTGGAGAAGTTGTGTCCAAAAAGTGCAACCACCTGAATTTTAAAACTTTGGAAGAACTTATTTTTTTGAATAAAAATTTGTAAAAAGAACTTTTAAATAAATAATAATAATAATTTAAATAAATCAATAAAAAAAATCACAGTCCACAAGCATCCTCATTCACAACATGTTCACTTAGATTTTCACGTTATAATACATGTTCACATTATTTAAGATGAGCCTTTATTAGTCCCACAATGGGGAAATTCCAGGATTGCAACAGCACAGGGATAGCAACACTCAGAGCAACAGTCAGAAGGCAAGAGAAAAACAAGAACAGCTAGTATACATATGTACATATTACTATAAATATACATGTATAAAGACACACAGTGCGGAGCATTGTGGTTGGTGAATGTGCAGCAGAAAGTCTAAGCTCTCTCTCCGCAGATGCGGCGGGCCAGCTGGATGTCTTTGGGCATGATGGTGGTGACCCTCTTGGCATGGATGGCGCACAGGTTGGTGTCCTCGAAGAGACTCACCAGGTAGGCCTCGCTGGCCTCCTGCAGAGCCATGACGGCGGAGCTCTGGAAGCACAGGTCGGTCTTGAAGTCCTGAGCGATCTCCCTCACCAGGCGCTGGAAGGGCAGCTTACGGATGAGCAGCTCCATGGATTTCTGGTAGCGACGGATCTCTCTGAGCCACGGTACAGGGCCTGTAACGGTGATACAGATTTGACTGTATCTAAAAATATCAATGATATTTGAAATTAAAATGAAGATATGAAATAATACAATATAAAATACAATGACTTAAATTATATACTTGTCCAAAAAATAAAGGGAACACTAAATAACACATCCTGGATTTGAATGAAATATTAAAATACTTTGTTCTTTACATAGTTGAATGTGCTGACAACAAAATCACACAACAGCAGGTGAAATTGATTGTCAGTGTTGCTTCCTAAGTGGACAGTTTTATTTTTTTTTTAGCAGTATATTATTGTATATACTAGGTCATAAAATCAGTGTCAGTTGAGTCTGTCAACTAGGTTGCCTGTAGGGATTTTAAAGGTCCAGCAGGTGTCAGTATTCAGCAACACAGTTTCAACACAGTATCAATACAGTTTTGCAATGTGTCGAAACGTATCATGACGCCTCATGGACCCATCACTACAGCAACCTGTGAGGAGAAGAAAAGAGAGGGATTTAACATAAATCCTTCTGAAATAGCTTAGTAGCTTACTTGCAATGTTGCAAGCATAGATATAAAATGCTAGATTGGCAGCGCTGTCCAGTCCGTGGTCGCGGGAGCGTGACGCGCGTCCGCCATCTTGGTACAGGATATCTGTAGCACATCCCTGTGGTCCAGTGCAGACACCTGCTTGGGTCATTCTCCTTTGTTAAACGTTTGACAGGCTTCAGTGAACATGTTTACAACACAGCGCATAGTGGTTTACTTTCAGCATAATCTGCATAAATATTAGGTGTTTAAGACCTTCATAATTATTAAATTATGGCATTTTGCAGTGTCTCAATCAAGAACTGTCAAATGAGCTGAAAAAGAAGTTACCATACCCCCTGATTAATAATTAAGCCTACCTCTTTCATTGTGGCCATTTATGCATAAATATATGGCCGAAATTGATTAATTCATACTTTGTCCTGGGCTGTATTTGTTATATTTGCCACCCCAGGCAACCAGCTTATTGCCCCCCCCCCCAATTGTCAAAAATGTTTATCAAAGAAATATTTCAGCCTGTGCTATACAAATTGGCCCAGATATGTAAACTTTGAAATAAATAAAGAGAATAAAAAATTACAAATCAATTATTCAAGTTTCTTCATTTAACTAGACAGACATTATACACCCCGCCCCCCCCCATCTACCTGGATCTGTATAGCAGTTGTTTAAAATCAATTTGAAATTCTTATTGATTTTAGGCCCACATAACAAATTTATACAATACACCAGTGTTCATTACAAATTTATTGCATAGAATAATGCACTCAACATGAAAGCAGCAAGCTCATATTAATCAACTGCAAAGTGAGGTGAAGTGTTAATTGAATCAAAACACAGTTTAAAACAGTAGATGTAGGCTTTATTAATTTAACCCAGAGCCCAGCCCATCGTCATCACCATCATCATCACCATCATCTTCATCACACGTAATATCCACCCTGTCCCCTCCTATCCATCATAGCAAATATTTATAGTAATAAGATAAGATAAGATAAGATAAGATAAGCCTTTATTAGTCCCACAATGGGGAAATTCCAGGATTGCAACAGCACAGGGATAGCAACACTCAGAGCAACAATCAGAAGGCAAGAAAAAACAACATCTAGCAAACATATGTCCATATTACTATAAATGTATATATATAGACACACAGTGCAGAGCATTATGGCTGGTGGATGTGCAGCAGAAAGTCTAAGCTCTCTCTCCGCGGATGCAGCGGGCCAGCTGGAAGTCTTTGGGCATGATGGTGACCCCCTTAGCGAAGAAGAGACCACCAGGTGGGTCTCGCTGGTCTCCTGCAGAGCCATGACGGCGAAACTCAGGAAACGCAGGACGGTCTTGAAGTCCTGAGCGATCTCCCTCACCAGGCGCTGGACGGGCAGCTTACGGATGAGCAGCTCCGTGGATTTCTGGTAGCGACGGATCTCTCTCAGAGCCACGGACCTGTGACGGCGAGGCCTCTTCACTCTGCCGGTGGCCAGAGCGCCTCTCCGAGCAGCCCTGGTGGCTAGCTGTCTCCTGGGGGGCTTCTTCCTCCAGTAGATTTTACGGGCGGTCTGCTTGGTTCTTGCCATCGCTCTTTATTATTCTGTCTTATATTTCTTTCACGCCGCCTAAACTCCAGCCCGGCACCCGCTTCGTTTTCGCTACAGCTCCCGGTATGTCGAGTTTCCCATTAGCACTGGGCGGCGGCCAAGTGCTAGCTAGCACTAGCTCCTCCCCGCTGTAACGTCTCCCGCTGCAAACCGTGGCTCCGTCCGCCGACCCGGGAGACCCCCGGGGCGATCCGTGCGTCCATGATATATATACAGAGTGAAAGGTGTAGAAAGAAGAAGGAAGATTAAAAAAAAAGGCTGTTGCAACAGGCAGCCGACTCGTGTGGCGCCGCCGGTCCGGCAGAGCCGGAACCGGAAAGAAGATGAGGCAAAATGTCAGGCAAAATGTAATATAAGACAGAAATAGTAATGTCTATGAGATATGACTGCATTAATCATCACCAGATCTTCTTGTACCCCCTCCCTGTAATAGACAAATGCGAAATGGGTAATGTAAAATTCTATCTGTAAAGTTTCAATTTTCAAATAACATATTGTGGAAGTTGTGTTCAATGATGAGACTGAGTTCATTCCTTAGGTTCGGCTTTGTTACAGAACACAATCATCCAACATTCTCAAATAGAAAGAAGAGGCAGAATCATGTCACATCACATTCTTATACCTCTGGGGGATTAAGAACTCAAGTCACATGGTGCTTCTGCAAACATTTAATCACAATGCAAGTCTCTGAAGATTCACCATTGTCTCTTATTCTCCGATGTTCCGGGGATCCCCCCAGGGCCTCCTCTCTGAGACAAGGGTCCGACTTCACACCTCCTCGACATCTCCTGTCGGCCCCCGTCGATCCAGATGTTCCTCCAGACGTGAAGCCCTAATCCACATAAGCCATACATTTGTGGGAGATATGAACCAAACATATGTGCCACAATATCTGTAAATTACTATCTGCAAACCTTCATGATGTTGGTCTGATACAGGAGGTAGATGTTTGTACACATATATGTGTAATTACTGTGTAAAGACGGTTTGATAAACCTAAATCTTTCATTAGGCCAAGTGTATACAGGAAAAAGAAAAACTATCCTCACGCTATTTGAGTAACTACCAAACTAGTTACAAGAACCCAAAGTTCATTGTTGATAATATTGGCTACCAATACTGACCCAGTAACAAAGAACACAATGTAACACTGTATACTAATATCACATGAGAAATATTGCCATAACTATCGATACTGAATTACAATATACTGTATATTACACTCATGGCAGTCATGCCTGTACAGAAATCAGTGACCTCCCAAATGAAAATCAGAGTTTTTACCTTTATTTTTGACAACAGGCCATTAAATTATTTAAAAACAAATACTCGACACTTACCGTAAGGGTTCCAGCATAACAGTGCTTAAGTCGCAGCCCAGAGTGATCGAAGCTGCTCCTTTTTATCCTCATTAGCAGCGCCTCAGCTGATGAGGATTAATTGGGCCCCAGCCGTCATGTAACGCTGCCCAATGAGAGACAGCGATGAGAAGGGACTGGTCTGAGCGCTGGAAAACCCGGCGTCTCATCCCATGGTGACAGAAATGAAGACTTAATCAGAGTGGTCTTATAAGTGCAGGTTAGTTAGTTAGTTAGTTAGTTAGTTAGTGTTGTGCGTTAAGCTGAGCTGTGGATTTGTTGTGATTCTTGTACCAATATGGCGGCCGTAAATCTCGCGCTCCAGTGACCTACTGCCAATCTAGCATTTTATATCTATGGTTGCAAGCCTCCGCTTGATGGTCCCTTAAGGCGCTTTTCCACTAGCCCCACTCAGCCCCGGTTTGAAAACCCGGCTCTACTCACTTCGGTTCGGTTCAGCCTCAGTTGCTTTTCAACTACTGCTGGCGCACCTGCTGGCACACCTGCTGTGGGTGGGATTTGTTGAACAGCAGGCGGCGCCACACCCTCGTGACGTGAAACACACGCGACTGAATCCTCCACAACAAACATGGCTGATGACTAGGAGAGAAGGAAGGAGGAATGATTGTGACATGAAACTGGTTAAATCTATGATGCTGACTTGTTGTGCTCTGCACAATCTGTGTGAGAGTCATGGAGAGACGTTTGACACTACATTGGATGATGCAGTAGATGAACCAGTGGTGGCAGCGGCACAGAGAGCAGAGGAGCAGGGTGGTGATATTGTAGTGAACTCAATATAAGCACCCTACTTGGGTTGACCCTATTGGCGACACAGGTAGAGTGTGGGACTCCGGAGCGGGAGGTGTGAGTTCAAACCTCCTGGTGGGACGTCAAGCTGTATGTTACAATATAACGTGATGCAATACTTGTCTATTTTGTCCACATTTATGTGCATACATATTTCAAAAATGTTTTTTGTAAATAAAATGTTGTGCATGGTCCATCTACCTGTCCTCTTGTTCATAACGCTTATCTGTCAAGAAGGTGCAAAGCCATCAGCCTAATGATGAGTCCACACTTCTCACTGTTGTGATAATTGCTCACGCTGAGCGCTCTGCCCGCCCGTACGCTGTGGGGGTCACACACGACGTGTTCCTCCCCACACTCTCAATTTTTTTTCCCGTATGTTTTTCTCTTTGGCGTACAGAAATGGCAATACGCCCGTATTTGCTAAAATTGCATTTTCCCCGTATTAAAATACGGCGAAACCGTATCACTTGACAGGTATGTAATTACATGCAGAAACACCGCACAGGCCATCTTCACAAAAATCCAGCTCGACAAGCCACTTTTGCTTAGGTGGAAATGCAAATTGAACTATAAATCATGTGCTGATACATGTCATATTTTCCCATGTAAAGGTCTCCCACTTTTACTTACAAATTGATTTTTAATTTTTGGGAAAAGGGAATATAAATTTTGCACTTGTTGGTAACAACAGTTGTGTGCAACAAAAACACAGTTGTGTATCCTTGTCCAATCTGTCTACTGTTATTAGTGCCAAATTTTTGCTAGATTCCTTCTTAATTTATTAAATTTGGACTGGCGATGCAACATTCAACTTACATGTACTTACCTTTATCAGTGTCTACAAGTTCAAGCACACCTGTACAACTGCTTATAACCTAAAAAATGTACCCGTTCAAGAGAAATGGATTCCGCATTGCAAATGTTTAAAATAAAAAAAAAAACCTACCAAGACATTACGTTTCGTTGTGTTGTTAAAAATTAAATTACCATTAGAAGGCTATACACCTGACCTGATGAACAGCAGCATGTGGAGTGAACAGAGAATGGAATGTGTATGTAATTATTGGCTTTTCTCATACGGTGTCATAACAGATAAACCAGACTTTTGATGCAAACAATACAATTTTATTCCAGAAGCAAAATTTACAAACAAAAAAAACAGACTGGGCGATGACATCTCTGCGAGCTCTTCCCTTCGTAACACAGCGTCCTGTTCCAAGGCTTCATGCGCATCTGCCCGCACATCTGCAGCCACCTGTCGCAAATGCTGCATGTACTCCTGATTCTTGCCGCTGGTCATGTTGCCGTTCCAAGAGCCGCATCTCTTCGTCATGCATGTTGACCATCGCTGATGTACAGTAAGGTCAGCGATGGGAAGTTGTCTGTTTTCGTCTTGCCTAGATGGAAAGACAGAAAGGCATGGTCGTTAAAACTGGATCACTACATATATTATGGAATTACACAGGTGAAAGTCTGTGGTGGAATGTCACTATTATATTATGCTTCATTGCTGTATATAAGCTGAACTGTCATGTTGCTGCCCCTCAGTAGAGCAGATTTTGCAACACGCAGGGTGCTGTCTTCGGCTGCAGCCCCCCTGCAAAACTAAAAAGGATTAAGATTAAGAATATGGATGGATGGATGGGTAATGTTTAAACTAGTTGCTTGTAGTGTGGCCGCAGAAATCTGAATGGGTTAATACAGTCAGCTGACGCAAAGCATTTCAATGAAGCATGTTGATTTCAACGGCAGTTCATCAGCTTTATTTGTTTGTCTAAAACAGGAGTTACAACAGCACTTCAATCACCACACCTAAAAATGGTTGTGGAACACCGATAAGTGAAGACCAAAGAATAACCTTTTTGTACATTTAAAAAGACATTTTCAATTAATTAATATGCAGCTACAGGAAATTGCATTAATCAATTTGGTACATAACTTGTTAGGCTCCAGCCCCCCCGCGACCTGTAAAGGATTAAGCGGTAGAAGATGGATGGATGGATGGATTTTCGACCCTGGTTTCCGCTGCTGGACCTGTTTCAACCAAAAAAAAAAATCGTGGTTATTGTGCCTTACCGGCACTTGAACGTGATCCAGATGGAGCTGGTGATGTGGAGCTGATCCAGCTGGCGCTCAGCCAGACGCACACGCAGACGCAGCGCCAGGAGAGTCCGCTGTGTCAGTCATCTCCACTGAGGTGGACCCCTGTGATATGAAATGCGATTCTAGAAAGAAAATGCACGCAATTTAAAACTTAACACCAAAGTGCAACATGTACACAACACTCTCAAGTTTTTAACCGTAATACAATAAGCGTAATTCAGCGTTTTGTTCGCGCTAATACTTAACACAAAGCAAGCGTGACTCTGCAGTTGGCTGCAAAACAATACGCGAGCCTCAGTAACAACCATTACCCACAATCTAACAACCTTCCTATTTCTTAAAAACAGTGAGCTTGGCATAGAACGGATCAAGTGGCGAACAGATGCGCAATATCAAATAAACACTCACCATCCACGGTTTCCAAGGGCCGTGACCGTGACGGTGGCCGTGACAGTGACGTGTCGAGCCCAATGTCTCTCAGCGAACCACTTCCACTCCTTCCATCCGCTGAACTTCGAGCAATGTGGTCCTTCACTGCTCGATAATCGCTTTTCAGCTTTTTCAGCTTCTCCCGACACTGTTTGGCAGTATGGATGTGCCCTTGAGAAGCCATCTGCTCGGACACCTGCATTTCAAGTAGATCCGTCCAACTCACGCTGGATGCGATCGTTGCCTAATATAGAAAGAAAATTGCGCACCTCCTAATATATAATATTAGGAGTATATTATTATATAAGTATATTATACAGTATATTAATATAATATACCGTATTAAAGGGGCGCACTGTGTTCACTGCTGAACAATTACAAATGGCGGTCGTGGAGTAAATTCAGCAGAAAAAGTCGCTTTCATGACGTTACAACCTGACCAATCAGCGGCGACCAGTCTCTTAAAGTCATATCACAGCCATACTCAGCCCTACTCGGCCCGGTTAGACCCTGCCCTGGATCAGGTACGAAAAAAGTACCTGCTTAATCGGTGCTGGGGCTAGTAGAAAAGCGCCTAAAGCGGGCTGAGTGGTGCGGTGTAGGGCCAAGTGAGGCTAGTGGAAAAGGGCCTTTATACGCTGGCGAGGAAGAAGCAGCAGGTGTGTCTAATCACACAGGTGCGTTGATTACCTGAGGAGTCGGGGAATCCTTAGCAGGAAGGAGGGGGCGTGCGCTCACCTGAACATGACAGTATGTGTACAGCTAAAGCACTTTTTGTGTGCGTGTGTGTGTCTCAGAGATATGTGTATACAAGCACTTTGTGTAATAGATAGATAGATAGATAGATCTTTAATTGTCATTGTCACAGGTACAACAAAATTCAAAGTGCTCTCCAGTCAGTGCCCCATTTATAAAAAAACATAGACCTAAAATTACTAAAAACCAGTTAAAAATAATAATTAAAAGAATAAATAACTAGCCACATTCACACAGACATCAACACAGGACATCATGCACACACAGTCATTGCAAAGAGCATTCAACAACATACAATCATGTCCATTTAGCACATTACTTCCTCGTTTTATTCAGAATGGTTATTGCTGTTGGATAGAAGCTGTGTTTGAGTCTGTTTGTCCTTGTGTTCATTTGTCTATGTCGTTTCCCAGATGGCAGTAGTTCAAACAGTGAGTGTCCAGGATGTGAAGTATCCTTTAAAATATTTTGGGCTTTCTTCTGGCAACGAGAGCAGTGTAGGTCTTCCAGTGTGAGGAGACGACAGCCAATGATCTTCTGGGCAGTGTCAATGACCCTCTGGAGTGCTTTCCTCTGAGCTACTGTACAACTACTGTACCAGATGCATATACAGTATGTTAATATGCTCTCAATGGAAGCTCGATAAAAGGACACCAGCAGTCTCTGTGTGATGTTCTCCTTCCTGAGAATCCTCAGGAAGTACAGTCTCTGCTGGGCCTTTATCACCAGCTCAGAGGTGTTCACACTCCAGGACAGGTTCTCCTCCATGTGGACTCCCAGGAAACGGAAGTCAGCTACCCTCTCTGCACAGTCCCCGCTGATGATGAGAGGGGGAATCTCTGTCTTCTTCCTCCTGTAGTCTATTATCAACTCTTTGGTCTTAGAGGTGTTCAGGAGAAGGTTATTGTCTTTACACCATGACGACAGCCGCACTACCTCATCTCTGTAGGCAGACTCGTCCCCCCCCCCCCGAAATGAGACCCACCACTGTAGTATCAGGTTCAGGTTCAGGTTACTTTATTTGTATCCGTAGGTAGATTTGTTTTGTTTGTATCGTCTGCAAACTTCACGATGGTGTTATTGTGATGGGCGGGGATGCAGTCGTGTGTATACAGACAGTAGAGCAGGGGACTCAGCACACAGCCCTGGGGGGATCTGGTACTGAGGCTTAGGGCCGAAGATGTATGATGGCCCACCCTGACTCTCTGTCTGCGATCAGAGAGGAAGCTGCTGATCCACATACATATGGCCTGAGGAAACCCCAGGTCCCCCAGCTTGACCACCAGTTTGTGTGGCATAATGGTGTTAAATGCAGAGCTGTAATCCACGAAGAGCATCCGCACATAGCTCCCCTGCCGCTTGAGGTGGGCTAGAGTGGCATGGAGTGCTGTGGCCACCTCATCTTCTGTGGATCGATTCGCTCTGTAAGCAAACTGGTGGGGGTCAAGACTGCGGGGCAGTGCTGCTATGATATGACTACGGACCAGCCTTTCAAAGCACTTCATCACCACCGGGGTGAGTGCGACTGGTCTGTAGTCGTTGAGGCTGGAGATGTGAGGTTTCTTGGGTAAGGGGACTATGGTGGAGGACTTCAGGCAGGATGGGACAGTGGACTGTGCCAGGGATTGGTTGAAAATCTTAGTAAAGACTCCAGCCAGCTGATCTGCACAGTCCCTCAGCACACGTCCCGGGACACCGTCCAGACCCACTGCTTTTCTTGGGTCGATGGACCGCAGAGTGCGCCTCACCTCATGTTCCTCCAAAGTGAGGAACGTATTGCTGTGGGCCTGGTGTAGGTTGGCCAAGACAGGTGCAGCGACCTCAAAGCGGGCAAAGAAGATATTCAGCTCCTCCGCCAGCATGAGGTCACCTACCGCGGTTCCTGGATTAGTTCTATAGTTGGCCAGGTGCTGGATACCCTGCCACACCTGCCGGCTATTATTGCTATCCAGATGGTCCTCAATCCTCCTCCTATAGTCTGCCTTAGCCTCTCTGATGCCCCTCTTCAGGTTGGCCCGAGCTGTGCTGTAGAGTTCGCTGTTACCAGACCTGAAGGCGATATTTCTCTCCCTCAGCAGTTGTTGGACCTCCCGGTTCATCCAGGGCTTCTGGTTAGGGAAGATACGGATCCATTTGTTCACTGTGATAGTGTCTATGCAGTTCTTGATATAGCACAGCACACTATCTGTGAACAGCTCCAGGTCCTGATGTTCGAAGACTTCCCAGTTGGTCCTGTCGAAGCAATCCTGCAGCTGCTGGGAAGCATCCTCCGACCATATGGCAACAGTCATATGGTCGGAGGTGATGATGGGGGCAGTTTTTCTGAGGGGGGCATATGCAGGAATTAATAGCATGGACAGATGGTCAGACTGGCCCAGATGTGGTAATGGTCTAGCCCTATAGCCCAGTTTGATGTTTGAATAGACCTTGTCCAGAGTGTTCACTCCCCTAGTAGCACACTTGACATGCTGATGGAATTAAGGGAGTGCTGCCTTTAAGTCTGCATGATTGAAATCCCCCGCTATAACTTGCACAGCGTCAGGGTAAATACTCTGTGTATAGCTAATGCTAGCATGTAGCAATCCGATAGCTGAGTTAGCATTAGCATCCAGTGGAATGTAGACAGCCATTACCAAAACTACAGTAAACTCCCTAGGGAGGTAAATAGGTCTGCACTTAACAGTCAGATACTCTATGTCCAATGAACAGTAACTTTCCATAATCACTGAGTTAGTACACCAGCTGTTATTTACGTACACACAGATCCCCCCTCCTCTGCTCTTACCGGAATCCGCTGTTCGGTCATAGCGCTGTGTAGTGTACCCCGCTAGCTCGATAGCCGAGTCCGGGATAAATGGTTGAAGCCAGGTCTCGGTGATAAGAAGAATGCATACATCCCTGGCACAGTTGTTTACCTTAGTCTGTAACCTTAGCTCCTCCATCTTGTTCATGAGAGATCTGGCGTTTGAGAGGAAAAGGCTGGGAAGCGGTGGTTTGAATGGCTGCTTCCGTAGCCTTACTAGCACGCCGGCCCTACAGCCCCGCTTCTGCTTCCTCTCCTTCCACCGCCTGCGCCTCCTCCCCGCTGGGATGGTAATCAACGGAGAGCCGGGACTCCTCGCTACTTCCACCGGGATCTTGTGTGAGCGGAGAAACTCACTTGTGACTTTCCCCTCGTAGCATATTCCGATCTTCAGAATATCATGCCAGCTATAGGTGATATTCGCTCGGCAGAATGTGCACAAAACAAACACGTAAAACAAAAAACACATCCAAATACCGCTCCGACTGGTGAACCACTGAGCCGCTGCAACTGTGTGCGCCGCCATAATCCATAATCCATAATCCATAATCCATATAATATGTAATTAACTAATCTTCACTATTTATTTATTATAACAAAAAGCTTTTCTCTGAACCTTGGCAGAAGCAAGAGCAGAATTACAAGAAATTCCGGTAAAGTCACCAGTTCACATGCCAGTGTTTGTAGCTTTTTATGTGTGCAAGCACAAAAAATGTTGTCTAGCAAGGTGTTTTTAAAGCAGGATAAGGACAGCAATATGCTGTCATTTGTTCAAGTTGACCGCAGTGTTTCGAGAGATGGAGTGGGTCGTCCAATAGTTGGAGGGTTGGCGGTTTGAATCCTGCTTCACCTTCCCCTCCCCCACCATCATGCCATTCTGTTCTTGGGCAAGACTCTTCACCCACCTTGTCTCAAGTCTCCGTGACACTGGTGTATGAATGTGAATAAATGTTTGGTGGGGGAAGAAGAGGCTGTTGGCCTGGATTAGCAGTCATGTTTCTGTCAGTCTGCCACAGGGCAGCTGGGCTACAGAGGTAGTGGAACACAGGTAATGGGTATTTAAAAACATACTTTGTAGGTTCTTTAAAATCCAGGTGAGGAGTCACAGGAAGGATCAAAGCGGAAATTTAAAGTTTGTTCAAACAAGGGAATTTATTACATAAAATATACATAACTGCCCACTTAAAAAGCTAAATCAAAAACATAGGAATTAAAGTTAAGTTAAAATAAGCTAAAATTACAATACAATTGTTTTGTCCATAATATTAGGAATGACGAGTAAGTCTCACCTCGGTTAACAGAGTTTATTCAGGATTAACAACAACTATATACAAAGGCTTACGGCACCCTCCTGCTGGCCAGGTGGCTTCACAACGAAAGAGGCAGAGCCTCTTCCGCCCACTCTTTTATACCTTGGGCGGTGTCACCACCGGAAACCGGCAGTAGCCACCCCGGTCTATCCCATGACCAACCCGGCCGCCATCTTGGTCATACTGTGGAGGATACGAATAAGGGTTACCAGAGTGGAGGCAAGGACCAAATAAGCGCAGGCGGACACGGCGAACTGAAGGTTAAAAGAGTGCTTTATTCATCCTCCATCACGAGGCTCACTCAGCGCTGTGGCAGCGCGCTGAGTGAGCCCTGTGTCTCTAAGTCAGCAACAAGCACGTGAGAGAGCTCTAATGAGGCATATACAGTCAGTTTATATACTCAGCCACAGACAATGCATGCATGGCATATTAGCATCACAGTACAGTGTGAATGCATGGGACATTTACATGAGAGTCACACATATCAATAGCAGGATTACTGGCGCCGGAATTCCTCTCTGCTCTGGAGCTGTAGGACAAAGGAGGCTGCAAGGCACATCTGCATATTGATATCAGTCCATACATCTCATTGTTCTGTTAATTGCTCAAGCTGAGCGCTCTGCCTGTCCCATAGGTTGTGGTGGGTCACCACACTGCTCCCCCCCAGAGGGCTCAGCAGGGGGCCGAGGCGTCGATCGGCTGGCTTTGGAAACGAGCTGCGGGAAAAGCTCTGTGCATGAGAAGGTGGGGGGGTGGGGGTAGCAAGTGCCGGCCCGGGACGGCGAAGTTGTCTGGGCCGCGCAAAAATTGCATGTGGATCCACGATGTTTAGGGGCTTTCCCTTTAAACGTGACGGAGATCCACAGCGGCTATGAGAAGAAACATATGTCTCTGACTCCTCTCGCTGCTCAGTCCTGCAAGGATGCGTAGCGGTTATGAAGAAAAAAACAAAAGCTGGAGCTGTGTGAGGGACTTGGCGTGTTGGCTTTAGGTGCAGGCGCAGCCCTAAAGCCCTCGGGGACGGCAGATGGCTGAATTCCCATGTGCGCCGTGGCTGAGACCCATACAAAGTCCTGTGTGCGGGCTACGAGTCTGCTTCAGGTGCATGGGGAGCCCTGAAGGTTCCGAGGATGGCGGTCGGCCGTGTTTCTCGGGCATGTGCAGCGGCGGAGGACAATGGCAGTCTGTGGAGCCAGATTGTCCCTGGTGCTTGGTGCGCTGTCCTCGTAACCCCCCGGTGTACGTGCGGGGGTTCGGTGCGTGGGTGGACCGCTGTCGAGAGGTGAGTCAGGGTCAGGGAGCTTGCTGGAAATCACCGTCGTCAGCGCCGATGGTCTTCTTTGTTTGGGCTGTTGCTGTCGTTCGCTCGTGCCGGGTCATGGTGCGTTCTGGTCCACGCGCTGCGTTCTCCGTCCGGCCCTGGAGGTCACCGTCGTGGAGAGAGGACGAGGTGCGTGCGCGCTCGTGTGGATGCGGAGGATGTGAGCGATCCTCTGTCTCTGTAATCCACAGCGCGGTGAGAGGGAGCAGACGTTCTTTGTCCCTCAGCAGGTCCCAGCGTGGAGGTCCCAGATCTCAGGCAAGGGTCGCACCATGACGCTTTCTGCAGCTTTCCCGGTCGTGGATGATCTCCGGGGAGTTCGCCTGGTGTTGGTTCTGCATCGAGGTCTCCCGTGTGGCAGAAGGGAGGGCAGTACATTCGCGTCAGGCAGCTGTGTTTGTTCGTCGTCGGAGTCACCGTCGGGGGCTGCGTTCGTTCGTTGTCAGGGTGTTCTTTTCTTTGGGGTCACCTCTCCGAGGTGTTCTTTTCTTCGGGGGTCACCAGTGTGGAGGATACAAATAAGGGTTACCAGTGTGGAGGCAAGGACCAAATAAGTGCAGGCGGACACGGCGAACTGAAGGTTAAAAGGGTGCTTTATTCATTCTCCATCACGAGGCTCACTCAGCGCTGTGGCAGCGCGCTGAGTGAGCCCTGTGTCTCTAAGTCAGCAACAAGCACGTGAGAGAGCTCTAGTGAGGCATATACAGTCAGCTTATATACTCAGCCACAGACAATGCATGCATGGCATATTAGCATCACAGTACAGTGTGAATGCATGGGACATTTACATGAGAGTCACACATATCAATAGCAGGATTACTGGCGCCGGAATTCCTCTCTGCTCTGGAGCTGTAGGACAAAGGAGGCTGCAAGGCACATCTACATATTGATATCAGTCCATACATCTCATTGTTCTGTTAATTGCTCAAGCTGAGCGCTCTGCCTGTCCAGTAGGTTGTGGTGGGTCACCACAATACCAGCCTATTTACAGACATAACAATACTAACTAAAAACTAAGCTAAAAAAAAAAAAAAAAAAAAAACTAAATGTGGCCTAAAAAACATAAGTCCATAAAAGCTGAGGCGGAGGATCCACTCCTCAGGGCGTGCTTCTTCCACCATAACACTGGACATCTGCAGGCACCCTCTATGGGAGAAGACACTAGCTAGCAGCATGTTCACATTTATCATCATCGTCATCAACATCGTCATGGGGTACTGCTATCTGGGAACCAGATACTTACAGTGAAGGCAGAGCTCCTCACTCTGCCTCTTGCTGTCCTTCACCTGCAGCACCCCAGTCACTCCACGCAGAAGTGTCTTTCCCCAAAGGCTGGTGTCATGGTGGTGCTGGGCTGCTACCACTTCTCCTCCTCAGGCATGCCATCCTTCATGGTCCCCAGACACCAAAGCGCTTACATCATTCAACAGGGGCCAACAGGCTCTCATTGATAAGAAAATGTATATTCACTGAATACATTTTATCATTTAAACATTAATGGTAAATTAAGTTGTAAGTGGAAACTGTGTGAATCTCTTACAGGTGCTTTGAAGGCCACTGGGAGAACCGAGGGATAAGGAATGGGAGTGAACCATGCCTGCACGTGCCATGCCTTAGGCTCTTATCAGAGGTCAAATAGGAACAAACTCTTCTGCAGAGGGCAGAGAGAGAAAACTCTGACACAACTGGACAAAATAAATTTCAGAATTTTTGATACTTGGCATATGTCATTTATATAAAAAATAAAGAGTTTGGGTCCTAAAACTGACCCCTGGGGCATACCACAAGTGATGTCTATGAATGGTGATTTGTGCTCACCTTTTTATACAAACTGTTGTCCATCCATCCATCCATCCATCCATCTTCTACCGCTTTTCTGGAGGTCCGGGTCGCGGAGGCAGCAGTTCAAGCAGAGAAGCCCAGACTTCCCTCTCCCCAGCCACCTGCTCCAGCTCTTCAGAGAGGATACCAAGGCGTTCCCAGACCAGCTGGGAGACATAGTCTCTCCACCGAGTCCTGGGTCTGCCCCGGGGTCTCCTCTCAGTGGGATGTGCCTGAAACACCTCAAGTGGGAGGCGTCCAGGAGGCATTCTAATCAGATGCCCATACCACCTGTTGTCTGTTACTTAAATAACTTTCCACTCAATTCACTCCGACCCCTCTTATCTTATACCGTTCCAATTTACTCAGTAGAATTATGTGGCCAAACAAAGTGTGACACCCCCCCCCCCCCCCATCACAGCAAGGTCCAAAACAGGTCAGGTGGTGTTCCCGAGTCCCAGGGCCACCAGACCAGAAGGTAAGACGGGTCAGGGGGCCTACCCAAGTCCATTGTCCCCAAACTGAAGCACATGATGGTTCTGGTGGCCTTCCAAAGTCCAAAGGCCACCAAACAGGAGAAAACACAAGAGCTTCATGCTCAAAAAATGACACACAATTCTTTTGTACACAAAATAACCCAGAAGCCCTCAACGTTGGAGAAAACAAAGCAGGATTCCCTTGGGGCTGCCCATGGGGGTTCCCTCCCTATGGTCCGGTCACCCACCAGTGAGCCTTCCGGTGGGAAGGCCGCCTCCTGCTCCACCCCTCCGGTCCTGGTGGCTCTACAATGCTGGCCGACAGCCGGAGGGACTGAGTCTCTCCAGATGGCCCGTGTTTTCCGGCAGGCCCCCGGACTCTGTTCGCCGGACTGTCTGCTGGGCCTGGGACTCTGAGCGGCCTCCCGAGCCTCCACATCTTTGGACTTGGGGGGGGGGGGGTAATTGTGGGCCCTGGGTGGGGTGTATTGTGTTCCCTCCTTGCCTGTTCCCCCTACCCCCCACCTGGGTTTATGGTTGTTGTTCCTGCTAAGGGGGGGGGGGGTTCCTTCCCTTATGATGTTGCCATGGATGTCTGGAATCCACCCCTAGAAGGGGGGGCTCTGTCACGAACCGAGCCGGTGCTGTTCTTTAGGCTCGGTTCTGACTGTTCTCTGTGGCTCAGGTTATCGGTATATTTGTGTATTGTCTTATCTTTTGAGTTCTTGTTGTTTTTATGTCTTTTGTTCTTTTTTCCATGCCTGTAGCCACTGTTCTGGCCAGAAGCTGTTAGGCAGCCTCTTTGACCTACATTCATGTGGGCATTGTCTGACACTTGTCGGTCCAACCACGCCCCCTCTTGCTTGACAGCCAGCTGGTTACACTCCGGTAATTGATTTTCCCGCACCTCGCCCAGGTGTACCCAATCTGTTATGCCAGCAATGCTTGTACTTAAGCGACCTTTGCAAGTCAAGCATTGCTGGACCATTGACTCGGCTATAAGAATGTTGTGGTCATTTGTTCACTGTGGTCTGTCCCCTGTTCTTCAAACGTGTGAGTCAAGCAGTGAACCAAGTCGTCTTTTGTAAGTCTGCCTTATTTTTGCGCTGTTTGTCTGTGGCCACGGTAAACTGTGGTCTGCCCGCTGCACGGTTGTCATGTGAGTCCTTTTAATGTACACTGTTGCCTTTTTGTATGTCTCTATTTTGGAACTGTCTGCCTTTTTGTCTAATAAATGTGTTTGTGGTGTAACCCTGCGCTTAAATTTATTCTTCCCTCACTCCTCGATGCGCTGCGTAAAAGTGCACGAGGAGAATCATGACATTTTCTGTGGTTTATCACATCTTTGGAAAGCTGAGTTCAATTTCTCTAGCCACACCCAGGCCTGATTACTGCCACACTTGTTCTCAATAAAGAAAACACTTAAATAGGACCTGCCTGACAAAGTAAAGAAGGCCAAAAGATCCTCAAAAGCTAGGCATCATGCTGTGATCCAAAGAAATTCAAGAACAAATGAGAAACAAAGTAACTGAGATCTATCAGTCTGGAAAAGGTTATAAAGCCATTTCTAAAGCTTTGGGACTCCAGCAAACCATAGTGAGAGCCATTGTTCACAAATGGCGAAAACGTGGAACAGTGGTGAACCTTCCCAGGAGTGGCCAGCCAACCAAAATTACCCCAAGAACGCAGCGACGACTCATCCAAGAGGTCACAAAAAACCCTACAACAACATCCAAAGGACTGCAGGCCTCACTTGCCTCAGTTAAGGTCAGTGTTCATGACTCCACCATAAGAAAGAGACTGGGCAAAAATGACCTGCATGGCAGAGTTCCAAGACGAAAACCACTGCTGAGCAAAAAGAATGTAAAGGCTCATCTCAGTTTTGCCAAAAAACACCTTGATGATCCCCAAGACTTATGGGAAAATACTCTGTGGACTGATGAGACAAAAGTGGAACTTTTTGGAAGGTGTGTGTCCCATTACATCTGGTGTAAAAGTAACACAGCATTTCAGAAAAGGGGCATCATATCAACAGTAAAATCTGGTGGTGGTAGTGTGATGGTCTGGGGCTGTTTTGTTGCTTCAGGACCTGGAAGTCTTGCTGTGGTAAATGGAACCATAAATTCTGCTGTCTACCAAAAAATTCTGAAGGAGAATGTCTGACCATCTGTTCATGTTCATGACCTCAAGCTGAATTGTACTTGGGTTCTGCAGCAGGACAATGATCCTAAACAAACAAGCAAGTCCACCTCTGAATGGCTTAAGAAAAACAAAATGAAGACTTTGGAGTGGCCTAGTCAAAGTCCTGACCTGAATCCGATTGAGATGCTGTGGCATGACCTTAAAAAGGCGGTTCATGCTCGAAAACCCTCCAATGTGGCTGAATTACAACAATTCTGCAAAGATGATTGGGCCACAATTCCTCCTCAGTGCAGTAAAAGACTCAATGCCAGTTATCGCAAACGCTTGATATCAGTTGTTGCTACTAATGGTGGCCCAACCAGTTATAAGGTTTAGGGGTCAATCACTTTTTCACACAGGGCCATGTAGGTTTGGATTTTTTTTTTCCTTTAATAAGATAAGATAAGATAAGATAAGATAAGTCTTTATTAGTCCCACAATGGGGAAATTCCAGGATTGCAACAGCACAGGGATAGCAACACTCAGAGCAACAATCAGAAGGCAAGAAAAAAAACAAGCAAGCAAGAGCAGCTAATATACATATGTACATATTACTATAAAATATATATATACACACACACAGACACACAGTGCAGAGCATTGTAGCTGGATGGAATAAATATATGAATATGTAAACACACAGTGCGGAGCATTGTTGCTAGATGGAATAAATATGTAAATATATAAACACCCACAGTACGGAGCAATGTAGCTAGATGGAATAATATGTAGATATATAAACATAGATATAACAGATATATAAAGTGTTTATAATAATAAACACCATTTAGAAACTGCATTTTTTGTTTACTTGTGTTATCTTTGTCTAATATCTAAATTTATTTGATGATCTGAAACATTTAAGTGTGACAAGAAAATGAGAACTCAGGAAGGGGGAAAACACTTTTTCACACTACTGTAGAATTATTGACCACAGGAAACACTGGTGCAGAAATTTCTGGTTTAAAACACAAAAATGCAGAAATTTCTGACTCAGGACACTCTAATGTAGAAATTTCTGATTGTGGAGACACAGATATAGAATTACTGAGCGCAGGGAACAATGGTGCAGAAATTTCTGACTCAGGACAGTCTAATGTAGAAATTTCTGATTGTGGAGATACAAATATGGAATTACTGAGCTCAGGGAACACGGGTGAGGAAATTCCTGGCTCAGAACACACAAATGCAGAAATCTTTGATACCGGACGCTCAAATACAGAAATTTCTGATGCAGAACACCCTAATACAGAAATCTCTGATCTTGGAGACACAAATACAACATTACTGAGATCAGGGAATATAGATGCAGAAATCCCTGGTTTAGGAGACATACAGCCGTGGACAAAATTGTTGGTACCCCTCTGTTAATTAAAGAAAAACCCACAATGGTCACAGAAATAACTTGAATATGACAAAAGAGGTAATAAATAAAAATTCTATGAAAATTAACCAATGGAAATCAGACAATGCTTTTGAATTGTGGTTCAACAGAATTATTTTAAAAAACAAACTCATGAAACAGGCCTGGACAAAAATCATGGCACCCTTAACTTTATATTTTGTTGCACAGCCTTTTGAGGCAATCACTGCAATCAAAGGATTTCTGTAACTGTCAATGAGACTTCTGCACCTCTCAGCAGGTATTTTGGCCCACTCCTCATGAGCAAACTGCTCCAGTTGTCTCAGGATTGAAGGGTGCCTTCTCCAGACGGCATGTTTCAGCTCCTTCCACAGATGTTCAATAGGATTTAACCCCTTGCACTCTGGTCAATTTCCCTAAAAACGCCTAAAAATAACGTACCCAAAGTAAATCAAAAGCTGTTCTTCAACCCTTTGCAGCATCTTAATGGGGTTGGTCTCATTTAAAAGAAAACACTTTGAATTTTTTGGCAAAACAGTCATAATCTCTCTAAGTGCTCCTGCCACTGAGTAACAGTCATCTAAACATACTGAACTTGAAGAAAATAAATTTCGCCTGGGTGTTTTTTTGGATACAAATGCTTGCAAATAACACACAGCTGTCAGATCCGGGCTGGAAAATGCAACAGAAATGTAGAACCAAGTGTTATCCAGCTGAGGTCAAAATTTTGTAACAACACCACAAAAAATGAATATATTACACAGCTTTTTTTGTCAGGTTGTTCCCAGGCGTTTTTGAACTGTGCCAAATTGTGCCAAATGGCACAGTTTGGAAAAACGTCTGTAACTTTTGAATGATTCAATATCTGTAATGTAGAGGATAACAACTACCCCCCCCTTCCCCGCTACAGAGGACGGACATCGTCCATCGCCACATGACGGACCGCGGTGCACGGGTCTACTACGCACAGTTGTACTAAAATATCTGCAATATATCTGCAATCCGCTACAGAACAGTAGCGGGGGGAGGGGGGGAACGACCGTTCACGGTCCGGACGCGGCGCATGGACCGGTCCGTCATGTGGCGATGATGCACAGTTGTAATTTACCGATCAGTCAAAAGTCATTTTGATTACAATTTTCAGGGATAAAGAATAATTTAGCTTATAACACTTACCTGTCCACAACAGCAGTGTCGCTGGCGAACTTCTCTTCCTCATTGTCAGACGAACATGAAACTGGTCCGCTTGTTACGACTCGTGGTTCTGGTCACGCGACCCGGTCAAGCCATGATTCCATTATTGCGGTTTTGCGCTTCCATGATTGCGGTTTTGGTGAACGATTTTTCAAAACAAATAAGAACAGTAGTAAGAAAAAAAGACTGGCAAACGCGTGTGTGTCACCCAGCGGCTTACACAAAACAGATTTTAAGCACGGGAGGCACGCTTTCAATCGTCAAACTTCTCTGCTTCAATTGGCTCGCTGAATTCGCAGCCGTTGGTAGGCGGGTCCTTCTTGCTAGGTTTTCAGTCATTGGTTCTTCAAGGTTTCAGAAAACCAATTCAAGGCTCTTATTAGTCGAATGAGAGGTCAATCAAATCTAAACCAATCAAAGCACTCCTTTGGCTTTCTGTTCGCGGCTGTGTCTGTAGTGGAAGAACGGAAATGCAGCTTTTTGTTTTCAGTGCGCTCTGAGACACACAGTGTGCGTCCTAGTGCGCACAAGGGCACGCTAGGACACAGAGACGTGACCGCCCGCAGTATCCCGTAGTGCAAGAGGTTAAATCAGGGCTCACAGAAGGCCACTTTAGAATAGTCCATTGTTTTGCGCTTAGCCATTCTTGGGTGTTTTTAGCTGTGTGTTTTGTATCATTATCCTGTTGCAAGACCCATGATCTGCAACTGAGACCAAGCTGTCTGACACTGGGCAGCACATTTCTCTCTAGAATACCTTGATAGTCTTGAGATTTCATTGTACCCTTCACAGATTCAAGACACCCTATGCCAGATGCAGCAAAGCAGCCCCAGAACATAACAGAACCTCCTCCATGTTTCACAGTAGGGACAGTGTTCTTTTCTTGGTATGCTTCATTTTTGCGTCTGTGAACATAGCGCTGATGTGCCTTGCCAAAAAGTTGCAGTTTTGTCTTGTCTGTCCATAGGACATTCTCCCAGAAGCTTTGTGGCTTGTCAACATGCAGTTTGACAAATTCCAGTCTGGCTTTTTTATGATTTGTTTTCAACAGTGGTGTTCTCCTTGGTCGTCTCCCATGAAGTCCACTTTGGCTCAAACAATGATGGATGGTGCGATCTGACACTGATGTACCTTGACCTTGGAGTTCACCATGAATGTGTTTAGAGGTTGTTCTGGGCTCTTTTGTTACCATTCGTATTATCCGTCTCTTCCATTTTTCATCAAGTTTCCTCCTGCCGCCACGTCCAGAGAGGTTGGCTACAGTCCCGTGGATCTTAAATTTCTGAATAATATGTGCAACTGTAGTCACAGGAACATCATGCTGCTTGGAGATGGTCTTATAGCCTTTACCTTTAACATGCTTGTCTATAATTTTCTTTCTAATCTCCTGAGATAACTCTTTCCTTTGCTTCCTCTGGTCCATGTTTAGTGTGGTACACACCATGTCACCATACAGCACAGTGACTACTTGTCACCCTTTAAATAGGCCGACTGACTGATTACAAGTTTGTAGACACCTGTGATGTTAATTAGAGGACACATATTGGTTGAACATGTCCCTATGGTCACATTATTTTCAATCTTTTCTAGAGGTACCATCATTTTTGTCCAGGCCTGTTTCATGAGTTTGTTTTTTAAAATAATTCTGTTGAACCACAATTCAAAAGCACTGTCTGATTTTCATTGGTTAATTTTCATAGAATTTTTATTTATTACCACTTTTGTCAGATTCAAGTTATTTCTGTGACCATTGTGGGATTTTCTTTCATTAACAGAGGGGTACCAACAATTTTGTCCATGTGTGTAGATACAGAATAATTGAGCTCAGGGGGCATAGACAGAATAATTGAGTTCACAACCCGATGACAAGGGCACACCGACCTCTGTAACAAACATTGGGTGCACACCGGATTCAGAGATGGCAGTTGGAGGTCTCCTAACTGCTTACACGTCGGGTGGAGGTCTCCTGACCTCTTGCATGTCGGATGGAAGGTGCATCTTGGATGATGGCAGAGCGTGGTCCACCTGTAACTCCTTCCCTGACACAGCCACCTCGAACAGGGAAGAAAAGCTGAGGGTGAGTGAGGTGTCACCACAATCACCAGGAGCTAGGCAAGACTTAACTAATATTGATGTTAAAAAAGTAAGGAAAAGTACTTGCCTGAGCTCTTGATCCACTGCTGCCGGGGTGACCACCTCTGGATGAGCCACAGGAACTGCAGCATGCACCTCAGGCAGAACTGGAACAGGAACAGCTGGAGTTGTGGCGTGAGCTCCAGGGACAGCGGAAGCCGTTGTGTGCACCTCGGGGGCGGCTGAAGCAGCTGTGTGAACCTCGGGGGCGGCTGAAGCAGTTATGTGAACCTTGGGGACAGCTGGAGCTATTACTGGAGTGGGGTGGCGCCATGGAGCAGCACCTTGGAGCAGGTACGGGGCCTTAGAGACACCATGGAGCAGGCACTGGGGCTGAGAGATGCCGTGGAGTGGGCACTGGAGCTGCTGTAGATGCAGATGAAGAAGCGGGCACGGGCCCTGTGCAGCAGTTGTGGAAGCTGGCACTGCAGCTGCCATGGGAACCAGCATAGCAGCTAGGGGTGTAATGGTACACTAAAATCATGGTTCAGTACGTACCTTGGTTTTAAGGTCACCGTTCGGTTAATTTTCGGTACAGTAAGGAAACAAAGTGCAAAACACAAAACTGCTTATTTTTTGTATAAGCAGGAACAGTTTGTCAAAAAAAAAAAACTGCAAACTGCCAGCAGTCAGTTCTCCAATAAATACAATAAAATAAATAAATTCTCTTTTTAGCAAATGAACGATGCAGACAAGTGCAACAATAAAAGTTTGAATAGTCTGAATTATTCTTTTATTCATTATTGCCTGAAGCAGTGTTTCTAATCAGGGTGCTCTGGTATGTTCAGGTTTCTATAAGAAATTAATTATCTAATTTCACTTGTTAATTGGTCAAAAAATGCAAATTTGTCATTGCTGTGTATAGGTTCTGAAGGAACCCATGCACAACAACAGCAAATTATTTGCAATTTTTTGGACAGTTAAGAAGGGGCATACCAGGGCATCCTTGAAAAACACTAGCCTAAAGTGCAGCATTAACAGATTTAGCTTGTTCTTAAAAGGATGGAATTATTGTCTGGCTGAGGAGGGCATAACAAGAAACTTCAAACCCGGGCTCAGTTGCCTTCAGCATGTGTTTAAACCTGGTGTTCTCAACAACTGAATATGGAGTTAGAGCTGCTGTTATAAAACACCAAAGGCATTTGTTATTACTTTGGCTCGTTCTGAAAAGCACTGAGAGGCTTTCTAAATGCTGCTGGAAGCTGCGCTTGTACCGCGCTAGGGTTTTTCTTTTTTTTTTTTTTTTGTGCTGCAATGAATATTCACGTTCGCGTAATGCCGTTTCAAATGAGTTAACAAGTTCAATATACTGCCAAAAGCATATCCAATGCTGTTTTTGTCTTATTCACTTGCCTTTGTCCGTTCACATATTTCACCAGAAAGCTGAAGTGTTCCCAGACAGGAGACGTGAGGGTTTTCAAGCTCTGGCTTCTCTGTACAGCCTGCCATGATGTTCCCTAGTAGGAAACACAGGAAGCTGCACTATTTGTTTACATGTACAGTGCGAGGCAGTTACACTTCATGTCCGTTACTCAACATGGTCGGTGTGGAACCTCGGTATGCCTCTGCACCGAACCAAAGGTGCCGTACCGAAAATCCGGATACAAATAAATGTACCGTTACACCCCTAGTAACAACAGTCCTGGGGCCTGGCTTAACTGAGCTCTGCAGGGCTGCAGCGGGAGAAGAGGAAAAGGCTGGAGCTGAAAGCGCCGGAGCCAGGGGATGATTCTTCATCGGCACAGTCTCTGATGTTGCAGACAAACCCCTCCCTTGCCTGTGGTGTGGCTGCGAGGCTGGTGAGCAACAGGGAGAAGAGGAGGTCGGAATCAGAGGATGCTGCGCCGTCAGCACAAACTTCGGAGTCTTCATTAAATTCCCCACCAACCCGCTATATGTCCTATGAAGGTTGGAGAAGGTGGTCAGTAGTCCCGCTAGCTCTGGATAATTCTGCAGACCGGGATGCACCTCCACTATCACAGCAGCTGACTCCAGGTTCTCCAGGGCTTTCTCCTGAGTGTGGGAGGTGCGAGGTTCCATGACAAACTCCTGAATGAACTGGTCTGCCCAAAGTTCATCCACGCTGGGGCCAGCAGCTGCCAACCTCCTTCTGCTCGCAGAGCCCCAGTATGCTGGCATCTTGCTCCTACCAGATTCACCAGCTGGATCCATTTTTGGCTGCATTCTTTTGTCAGGAGTTCCCTTTCAGGGAGAAGGAGAGGATCCAATCACTCAGTGAATCTGGTAAACCATTATTTATTAGACACAAAATAACACTGCGCAGGGGCAGGAGAAACAAGAAGTGATAACTAGTGATGTTACGCTCGACACTGCCCACTCGACACTGACTCGAGCAATATAACGTGGAAGTGTCATGAGCAGAGTGTCGAGCACTGTGTCAACATGCCCCCAGTCACGTGACCGTAGCAAGCGAGGCCTCATTATGTCCGTTACATCACGTGACTTGAGGGCTCATGAGAAGTTTGAGAGGGAATTAGTTTGGGGTTTTTTTGCTTTGTATTGTTTGTTCCTGCCTGTGGCTTATATTAATCATATATTCCATACCTACATATGTATAGACATATTAGAATGTTTAGTGATTACATATGTGGAATGACCTCACGCCTCAGAACAGGACAAGAGGTCTCAACCGCCAGCGAGGATCAAAGAGCAGACGGAGTCGCAGCGGTGGAGACCGGATCGATCTCCCTGACCACCCAGGGTCAGGTGGAGGAGACGGAGGACAATGGAGGGGGGATTATGTTAATGCGGGATGTCGGCTTTGATATGCAATGTCTTTTGTTGAGCGTGGGTATAAGTATGAAGGTCTGACTGTGCTCGACCTCTTATTCTGCTTCTGCACCGAGATGAGACATGTTAGGGAGGTGAAGCTGATATTAAACTTTGATTTATAAAATCACATCGCTTCTTCATTTCAAACTCCCTACACTGCCATCCAATTTTGAATAAACCTGGGATGGCCAAATGCTCAAAAAAAAAAAAGTATTGAGATTTTTTTCAGGTTTTCTACTCAGATGCAGTTCTGACAGTCAGTCACCAGATGGCAGTCTTTATTAGATGTTTCATTACACTCGCTCATGAAGCAATTGTCTCGAGGTTGCTCATTGTTTCATGAGAACTCAGTTTTAACTTCATTAGTGATAAACCAAACAACATGGGGGCAAAAAACAACAATAATCCAAATGTAGTGGGGTGACAAAGTAAGGTTAACATAAGAATGCAGCAAAGAACACAAAATGACAAAGCACATTTATCGACAGGGGGAATAATCATAGTGATACTTTACAGGTGAGGAGAGCAATTACCAACCAACGGCTGAATAAATGAGGGAAACAGCTTACCAGACAGGCGGGGCTGACGACACAGAAGGGATACACAGCAAGCATGATAAATAAGGGAGAAGGGAGCATAAAGCATGGACAAGGACTGCAGACCTGTCCAGAATCACTACACTGTACTTGTAATTCCCAAAATGGTGCATGTGCTCATATTTTCTGGAAATGTGTTAAAATACAAGTATTTTGGTAGGTTGAAAATGAAGAAAAATAAAGGGCATTACTAAGTTAATAATATGAAAATATGTTGTGTTTGAATCCTGAAAAAAAGGTTTGTCAGAGTAATCCCTCTGGAGTGGATTCTTTTGTACTTTCGATGTTCAAGTTCAAGAACATAACTATTTTTGTTTTGCAGAGACAATTCTCTCAACATGCAACATCGAGCATTTGTGGAAAATCTAAGCATCTATGGAAATGCCTTGGTGGTCCTTCCTGTCTTTGCCTTTGACTTCACCACTTCCACTATGTGGGCTTTTTACACTCTTAAGGACTTTGAAATACCCACCCAAGCCGTCTTCAACCCGAGTGCTTTCGGAAACTCTCCAAGTACTGGTGCTCCTATGGCCTGGAAAAGTAGCTCAGCACTGGCAAAATCATGACAAGCATGACACTGAAAGTGTGTTCAAATGTGCATCTGTATGATTTCTGGCCCTTTGATAATCATCCATACAGCTTACACACTCTTACACACCACTACTATGACCACAATCTGCCTACCATACAATTACAAACTATGCCAGCTGAGTTTAACATCTTCCTAAATCTGCACAGCCAAGGAGTGTTCAGGCTTCATTTAGGAAAATGTAAACCAGGTGAAAAGTAGCTCCCACAGCAAAGTACCTTCTCTGTGACCTCAAGAAGATTCCTGTCACACAGACATATGATGTAGTTTTAAATGAAAGGGAATATTTATTAATGCTGCTGGAGGACAGAGTTTCTTCCAAGTGTCTATGTTGCTGTCACAGATTCTTAGTTGAGATTGTGAAAGATTTCCTTATTTCATCGCTGTTATTATGTTTCTAGACACAGTATATCATGTGTAGTGTTTTATCATTTATAATTATGATCAGGTATAGAGATTATTTAATTTAGACTTGGAAGTGGATGTGTGTGGGGACAGATGTTTGATCCATCACTGCAAACACTCATACATAAAGAGTAACGCACTCACTTAGATGCACCAGCTCACCTCTTTCTCGGTGAACAATTTATTAATAATCAACCTTTATACCTTAATTATCAATCAACTAATCAATCAGTCAGTCTCAAAATATTCATGAGTTCTACTGGGGACTTAGAACATTCACAGAAAGGAATCCACTGGCTACTTCTCTCATTAAAGATTACAGATTTATTAAATGAAATAATGATTAAATGACATTACATTCAAATAACTTGTGAGCAGGTGAAATGATCAGCATTGAGCAATCACATTAAATTTGTAACTGAGGATAGAGAAACAATATGAACACATCTGTAGAACCATGGTGGAAATGTAAACTGATTTCACTGTGCTGAAAATATGAATAAATTGGGTGCAAAGTTATGCTGAAAATTATAACTAATTATGTGACAAATTCTGAATTTTTCTAAGAAAGTAAAAACAGAATTTTAATAAAAAGAGTTATTAACTCTCTTTAGAATTCTACATCTGATCAGATTTTGAATTATTTCCAAACTCTAGACAGGTCATTCAGCAGATGGAAACGAAGAGAAATGGCTCACGTGACTCCTTGCATTGTTGTGTTGTTGTTGAGATGATCCCGAAGCTTTATTCACAGGTGGTACCAGAACCAGAATATCTTGCCAGCAGATATTCGGACAAGGTACAGCAGCTTTCAAAGTCCACAGTCACAAGATGAGATTTTGACTGTATCAATCCCAGTTGGAGCTTAGGTCAGGCGACGTGAGGCTGCTTCTTCTTCTTCGTCTATGGCCAGCGTCTTCTTCCCAAAATTCAGGAGTAATTCAAATCTGATCTGAATACCAAAATTCAAATAGATAAGATAAAAACAAACTCAAGCCACAAAAATCTAAGTTACTCTGACGTCGTGGAGTTGGCTGAAATAGTTGCCAGAGTGAGGAAATGAGTGATCGATCAGTCTGTCCTTTTAAACACACAAAACACGGTGAATTTAAGAAAAAGTTAACAGAATAAAATTAGAAATAGAAACACAGAAAAACAGGAGTTTAACTCCTAATCAAGATTTGAGCTCAGGAAAGAAATAATTAATTTCCAGATGTTTAAAGAACAACATTAAAACACACAGAGACTTTCTCAAGACACTGGTAAAACTGAACTGAATCAAAATGGCCATTTTTTTCTCTTACAGTGATCCCTCGCTACTCCGCGCTTCACCTTTCGCGCCCTCAGTGCATCGTGGATTTTTCAAAAATATTCATCAAAAATTCAAAATTGAGAAATAATGGGCGGGCGCTAGCAGAAGGCAGGGAGACTACATTAGACCATCAGGTATCAACACGGAGAGCCCGCACAACTCAAAAAATCCACCTCTCTGTTCGCTGTTCTCGTGTTGGCTCGGCTCGGAAATCTCGCAAGCTGATTGGCCGAGACGTTTCACCCACCTCCTCTCCCTGCCGAGCACCCATGAAGGGAAGGAAGACCGCATTCATTGCTCTTTATTGCTCGTGTTACGTAGTCTCGCAGCGTGGAACTTTCTGCTGTTCTCTTGTGCCATTTTGTGCGAAATAGTCTTCCCGTCGAGCCACTACGCCGCCTCCTGCAGCTTCTCCAGCTCTATCGGAAGCTGCCCTCGATGATCCTGCGCTTCTAGCACCTGACGATGAGGCGTCACCTGAGGAGCAGTAAAGCTCTCATTAACCTGTGAAGTAAATCATCTTCATCTTGAGTTACGTATCTTGTTATAAGAATAAAAGAGTTCTAAAAACATATTTATGTACACTTTATTTACATCTACGTATGTATGTACACGTACACACACACACACACGTATCATATGAGAGAGAGAGTGAGAGCGAGAGTATTTGCCTCGAGAGTTTCCCCAACTTTTCATCACAGTTGTGTACATTCATCCGAGGGCAGACGCTGACTCCGCCTCCAGCACCATCTCTGATGTGATCCAGCGGCTGCAGTCAATTTCTCCAGAGGCGCCAAACTTCATTCTTGGGGATTTTAACCATGTTTCTTTAAAGAAGACACTTAAAAACTTTCATCAGTATGTCTCCTGCCCAACCAGGCGAAAAAAGACATTGGACCTGTGCTATGGATCCATAGAGAGGGCCTATAAATCACTCCCCCTTCCTCCTTTAGGATCATCAGATCACAACTGTGTTCATTTGCTGCCCACATATAAAACTGCTCTCAGAAGAGGCAAGGTGGAGATGAGAGACATTGATGTGTGGACAGAAGATTCAGAGCACAGCCTCCAGGAATGCTTTGACTGTACAGACTGGAAGATGTTCATAATGGCCTGCGGGGATGATTTGGACTCTCTGGCTGAGCTCACATGCTCATACATGGCTCACTGTCAAAATAAGTTTGTTCCACGTAAACGTGTCAAAATATATCCCAACAACAAACCATGGGTTACTAAATCAGTTAAATCCTGCTTACAGAGGAAAGCACTTGCCTTTAAACAGGGGTCTGTTTCTGCGCTACAGGTTGCCACTAAGGAGCTAAAGGCCGAAATTTTAAGAGCAAAACAGAATTATAAATCAGAATTGGAAAGCAAGATGGCAGCAAATAAACTTGGTTCGGCCTGGGCCAGTATGAAAAAAAATTGCAGGCCTTCAGAGCACAGAGCGCAGTAATCGTGTGTTTTTAGATGGTTTTAGTTCAGACACAGAGCTGGCTAATGCTCTTAATTGTTTTTATGGTCGTTTTGACTCCTTTGATTTTAGCACAGAAATCCAAGATTTGAAACAGAAACTCAAAGACAATCAGCACTTTAATATTGAGATGCAGGATGTTGAAAGGGAGTTCCGCGCTGTAAAAGTGAACAAAAGTCAGGGCCCTGATAATATATGTGGACGCCTGGTAAAGTCCTGTGCACATGAACTGAGTCCTATATTTCACTACATTTTCAATAAGTCCTTACAGACACAACATGTGCCTAAGATCTGGAAAGATGCCGTGGTTGTTCCCGTTCCAAAATCCAGCTGTCCTAAAACGGTAAATGACTTTAGACCAGTTGCTTTGACTTCAATTTTAATGAAAATTTTTGAAAAACTGGTCAGATGTGAGGTCCTAAAGCAGACTGAACATGCATTGGATCCTCTGCAGTTTGCCTATAGGCCTCACAGAGGAGTGGAGGATGCCACTGTCACTCTGTTTAACATGCTTTTTAAACATCTGGATTTTAATGGGACACACGCCAGGCTTTTATTTGTGGACTTTTCTTCTGCCTTTAATACAATCCAACCTCATATTTTAGTTGAAAGGCTCCTGCAACAATTTGATTTAAGCAATAATCTGGTGGGTTGGATTCTGGATTTCTTAACCAACAGGACGCAGAGAGTAAGGGTCAATGGTACATTGTCTGACCTAAAGTGCTCTTCTACTGGCTCTCCTCAGGGGTGTGTGTTGTCACCACTACTCTTCATCCTGTACACAAACATGTGTCGGAGCAGACATGACAACAGACACATTATAAAGTATGCTGATGACTCAGTCATTGTCAGTCTCCTCCAGGATGGTGAGAGTGGCCATGGCCCAGTAGTTGATGACTTTGTTCACTGGTGTGAGGATTCCTACCTGCAGCTGAATACAACAAAAACGAAAGATATGATTATTGACTTTAGGAGGAAAACTCCCAGGCACAAAGTCACCATACTAAAAGGCCAGACCACCGAATGTGTACAATCGTACAAATATCTTGGGACGATTATTGATAGTGGATTGAACTTTGAGGTGAACTGTGAAAGGGTGTGCAAAAAGGGTCAGCAAAATTTGCATTGTTTGAGGAAACTTGCACGCTTCCAAATTGACCGAACCATAATGACTATGTTCTATCGGGCTTTTATTGAATCTGTTTTATCCTTTTCTTTAATGTCATGGTTTGGTCAGATAAAACTGAAACAGAGGAAATCCTTGGATCAGGTAGTCAGATGGTCCAGTCGTTTGCTTGGTGAGTCACAGCTGAGCCTGACATCCCTGTACACCAGACAAGTACAGAGGATGGCCGACTCGATTTTAAATGATGACTCCCACCCTTTGCACTGCAACTTTCAGCTTCTTCCCTCCAGACGGAGGTTTGCTGTCCCAAAAAGTAGAACCCAGCGCTACAAAAACAGCTTTGTCCCTGCTGCTGTCAAAGAGTTGAACAAGCTATAAAAATTATATTGTACATATTTTATATTTACCTATTTTGTAAGATGTGTGCCTGTGTTTGTGTCTATGTTGAATGTAATTGTGGCTTGTAAATATGGATGTCACCAACTGCAAAACAAATCTACCTACGGGTACAAATAAAGTAACCTGAACCTGAACCTGAGAATGAACGTACGTATTATTTATGGATGACGTCATTAGGGGTGACGCTACTTCGCGGTTTTTCACTTTGCGCGGTTGGTTCTGGAACCCATTAACCGCGATAAGTGAGGGATCACTGTATATTCAGTTGAGTTTGGTGGGTAAATCGTGACTGGCATGAGCCTAAGCCAATCGTATCCCGTCGTGGGCGGGTTTTATGAACTTTAGTCTAATCAGAAAACAGTCCTTTGTCTGTAACAACCAGTAATATTGACGGAGCTGTTGCTATGCAGAGACTGGCAGATCCCAGTCGTATGATTCAAGGAACGTTTTGGCAACATGAGAAACATATCTTAATAACACTGAAAATTCATTAATATACTTATGTATAAAATCTAAACTAACTCAGTAATTCATGCACTTTTATACTGGTACTTATACAATTAACATGCATTAAAATAAGATATGTTTAAGCATTTAAAAAAACATTCATGCACACATTTAAAATCAAGATTAATGAAATTCTTTCAAACACATTTGATTGTCCACACAGAATATCAGATTCCATTTGCTTTTCCATGGTGTCCTGGAAATTTTCCTGAGGAATGAAACTTTGAAGAGAGAGTGGATTTCAGTCGAAGATCATAATATTCTACTTGATAGATTAGAACACTATGTTGGACTTAATGGAACTTTATTGCAGTGGTTTAGATCTTATTTATCTGATAGGTTCCAGTTTGTTCATGTCAATAATGAGTTTTCTTTCAACTCAAAGCTCAGTCATGGAGTTTCACTGGGATCTGTGCTAGGCCCTACTCTTTTTAGTTTATATATGCTTCCGTTAGGCAACATTATTAGAAAGCACTGTATACATTTTCATTGTTATGCAGATGACACACAATTATACCTGTCAATGAAGCCAGATGATAGTAATCAATTAACCAAGTTGGAAGCCTGTCTTAAGGAAATCAAAGCTTGGATGACTTGTAATTTCCTCCTATTAAATTCAGATAAGACTGAAGTCATTCTTGTTGGTCCAAAAAAAACCCCTTAGAAATACCTTTCCAAATCAAACTTTCAGTTTGGATGCGGTTACTCTTTCTCTTAATAGCTCTGTGAAGAACCTTGGAATTATTTTTGATCAAGATCTATCTTTCAATTTACATATTAAATTTGTTTCTAAGACTGCCTTCCATCATTTGCATAATATTGCCAAGATTAGGAGCATCTTGTCTCAGAGTGATGCTGAGAAACTGATCCACGCTTTTGGTAGCTTTAGATTAGATTATTGTAATTCTTTATTATCAGGTTGTCCTAGGAAGCCTAGTCGCAAAGCCCTGGTACACCTCCAACCTGTTCACGTTTCTAATCGTTTTTCCCCGCTCAGCGACACACCCGCTGAGGAAAAAACTCTGATCATTGGCGACTCTGTAGTCAGAAACGTGAACCTAGAGACTCCAGCGGCCATAGTCAAATGCATTCCTGGGGCCAGAGCAGGTGACATCGAGTCAAATTTGAAAATGCTGGCTAAAATTAACTGTAAATACTCCACAATTGTTATTCACGCTGGCATTAATGACATCCGTCTCCGGCAGTCGGAAGTCACGAAACTTAATGTAGAATCGGTGTGTGACTTTGCAAAAACAATGTCGGACTCTGTAGTATTCTCTGGGCCCCTCCCCAATCTGACCAGTGATGACATGTTTAGCCGCTTGTCATCCTTGAACCGCTGGCTGTCTGTGTGGTGTCCTGTAAATGACGTGGGCTACATTGACAATTGGAGCTCATTTTGGGGAAAACCTGGTCTTATGAGACGAGACAGCATTCATCCCACTTTGGATGGTGCTTCTCATTTATCTAACAATCTGGCATCTTTTTTATCCAAATTTCCAAAACCTTGATTACTCAGAGTTGGGACCAGGAAGCAGAGTCGCAGTCTTACACGCCTCTCTGCAGCTCCTTTTCATCCGCCACCCCTCAACTTAGAGAATCATTGTCTGCTCCCTCCAAAGTAAATAAAAATATAATATATAAGCATCCCAAAGTGATTGAACAAAAAGTTGGTAAAACTCAAATTAAACTTGAAGCCTCTAAATTGAATGATTTGGCCTCTGCTCCTCCTCATAATTTAAAAATTAAATGTGGTTTTGTGGTGATGTGAAAATGACGAGGCAGAGTTCTCTCTCAAGTCAGCTTTATTCACAACACCATCATCTCAAAGCAGCAAAAGAGATCCACACAGTAAATTCTCGTCCTTAAATATCAGGACTCTTACACTTCACAGGTCACATGTCTCACAAACCACCTTGCATTATAAAGAAAGTCACAATGCATTTTCTCTCCATGATATCACTTCCACTGTCTCCAATGCATCCCCTTTTTAATCCCTTAATTAAACCCCCCACAGTCTCAAGACTTGCATACCAAAGCTATGATTCTTGCAGCTTCCTGTAATCACTAAGGGAGCTGCCCTGCCTTTGTTCTGACCTAAAATGTGAGTCACAAAACAGGTCCAACAGGTCCGGTATGTGTGTCCACCACAGTTTATTAAATATTAGGTCTCTAACTCCCAAGTCTCTGTTAGTCCATGATCTGTTAATTGATCATCAGATTGATTTAATTTCCCTTACAGAGACTTGGTTAGGGCAAGAGGATTATGTTGGTTTAAATGAATCAACTCCCTCTGGTTATTTAAGCTGTCAAAATCCCAGAAGTTCTGGTCGTGGAGGAGGAGTAGCAACAATTTACCATTCCAAATTACTAGTCAATGTAAAGCAAAAAACATGTTATAATTCTTTTGAGGGCCTGGTCCTCAGTATTGGGCACTTTAGCAATTTTAGGTTAAACCCAATTTTATTTGTCATAGTTTATCGTCCCCCATCAACCTACTCATAATTTTTATCTGAATTTGCTGATTTCTTAGCTGATTTAGTGCTGAAATCTGATAGAATGATTATAGTAGGGGACTTTAATATACATGTGGATGTAGATAGTGACTGCCTTAATGTGGCATTTAATTCAATATTAGACTCGATTGGGTTTTCTCAGAAAGTAGGAAATTCTACTCATTATCTCCACCATACGTTGGACCTTGTTCTGACATATGGCATAGAAATAGAAAATCTTGTAGTGTCTCCTCATAACCCTGTACTGTCAGACCATTGTCTGTTAACCTCTGATTTTACTATTTCTGACTATTTGGCTCCTAAAGAAAAATATTATTACAGTAGAAGCCTCTCAGATGATGCTGTTACCAAATTTATGCAGATTGTTTCCTCTATGCCATGTGTCAACACAACGGAAATAAGCTATAGACAGCTTGCTCCTTCTGTAATTGATAGCATGGTAGATAGTGTTACAGCTTCTCTGCATCAGACTCTAGACTTGGTGGCCCTCTTAAAAAAGAAAAAGTCTAATCAGAGATTTCTAACTCCTTGGTTCAACACAGAAACTCGTAGCTTAAAACAGAAGACTCGTCAATTAGAAAGAAAATGGCGCTCCACTAATTTAGATGAAATCTATTTAGCTTGGAGAAATCATCTTTTAATTTATAAAAAATCTCTTAGAAAAGCTAGAACGAGTTATTATTCTGCATTAATAGAAGAGAACAAGAATAATCCCAGGTTTCTTTTCAGCACTGTAGCCAGGTTGACAAAGAGTCAGGACTCTGTCAATCCTAGCATTCCCTTAGAGCTTACTAGTCAGGACTTTATGAACTTTTTCAATAATAAAATTTCATCCATCAGAGATAAAATCAATCAGATTCTTCCCACAGTTAACTTAAATACAGTAACTACTACAACTTCTTCAATTGATGTCTGTCTTGATGAGTTTACTTCAATCTGTGGCGCATATATTGAGTTCATATTTCCCACATATGTATGACTGTATGTGTATTAGGGGCTTCACGTCTCGTGGGATAAAAGAGGTCTGGGCCTGCAGAGATCAACAGGAGATGACGAGGAGGTGTGAGTTTGGGCCTTTGTCTCGGAGAGGATGCCCCAGGAGGATTCCCAGAACATCGAGGGATAAGAGACAATAGAGGAACATCAAAGAGTGCATTGTGACTGGGATTATGTACCATGTGATTGTATGTTTGCTAAAGCACCATGTGACTTAGGTTCGTGGCTTCAGCAGGGTATAAGAGTGTGTTATTTGATTGCTCAGTCTCTTTTGTTGCTTAGAGATTGATAGAGCATGTGTTCACTTAATAAAGCTGAACCAGAGAAATAAACTCAGCCTCATCCTTGAACGCATTCTCTACACTGGTGACCCTACGACAAGTTATGGCCGGTGATGACCTTCATGCACCGGACTCATCAGGAGCCAGCCAGGCTAACGCAGCTACCGCAGTCCAGCTGCCCGATTTCTGGCAGCACAGCCCGCGCTCCTGGTTCAACACTGTCGAGGCGCAGTTCCATCTTCGGGGAATTTCAGCAGATGCAACGAAATTCTACCATGTAGTCACAAAGCTGGACAGCCTCACAGCACAGCGGGTGGAGAGCCTGACTAACCACCCACCAGACGACGACAAGTACGGCGCATTGAAAGCCGCTCTCATCTGTGCTTTCACCCCCTTGCTGGGAGAGCGAGCAGAGAAGCTCCTGGTGTTGACTGAAGGCGAAGCAGACAGGCCCGCGGACCTGATGGCGAGGATGCTGAGTCTGAGGGGCGATGATGATGACAGCTTTATCTTCGCCCATCTTTTCCTTAGGACACTACCGTCAGCGGTGAGAGTCACCCTGGCCAGCTCACAGCTGCTGACCAACCGAGATTACCACGAGCTGGGCCAGGAGGCACAGCGACTCGTCGACGCCCATAGATGGCACACGGCCACGACGGCGGCAGCGGAGCTGAGCGCAACGCCTGGAGACGGCAGGGGGCCAGAGGCTGCAGCACCAGATTCGCTGACATCGGCAGCAGCAGAGACCAGGAGACGCGGAGTGCGCGATGTCCTCTGCTTTTATCATCGACGTTTCGCCGAGAGGGCACACAAGTGCATTCCACCGTGCCAGTTCAAGCGCTCGGGAAATGCCAGGACCGAGAGTCGGTAGCAGCTGCTGCTCTCGGCGCAAAGAATAAGCTGCTCTACCTTCCGGACGGGAAATCAGGGAGGCAGTTCCTGGTGGACACAGGCTCCCAGCTGAGTTTCATCACACCTTCCTACGCTGATCGGCTGGCGCCTTCCAGCGGACCCCTGGTGTTGGCGGCGAACGGCTCGACGATCAAGACCTTCGGGGAGAAGACCCTCCCCCTGTCTTTTCACGGTCGGACATTTGAGTGGACCTTCGTCATGGCAGCAGTCAGTCATAACATGTTAGGTGCTGATTTTTTGTGCTCAAATGGTTTATTGGTTGATCTTGCTAATAGACGTCTGGTTAATGCACTGTCTTTCCACTCCATTTCCTGTACAGCCCGGGTGGTCCCGCCTACTGCACAGCCCAACGTCACAGCTGCGGGTGGTAAGTTCCAAGCACTACTCACTCAGTTTCCAGCACTCACAGTCCCAACGTTTTCGGTGTCAATGGCTAAACATGGGGTGGAGCACTTTATAACTACCACCGGGCCCCCCATTTTTGCAAAAGCTCGGTGCTTGGACCCAGCTAAACTGGCCATAGCGCGCGAGGAATTCGCCAACCTGGAAAAACTGGGCATCATTAGACGCTCTAACAGCCCCTGGGCTTCACCACTGCATATGGTCCCCAAGGCTGATGCCTCGTGGCGGCCTTGCGGTGATTTCCGCAGGTTGAATAACGCTTCAGCACACGTCCGCTACCCAAAACAGCAGTAATAACTCCTTTTGGGCGTTTCGAGTTTTTGCGTATGCCGTTTGGACTCAAGGGGGCTGCGCAGACGTTCCAGCACATGATGGATGCGGTTTTACGCGACCTCCCTTTCATGTTCATCTACTTGGATGATATTTTGGTAGCCAGCACGTCCGAAGATGAACACGAAAGCCATCTCACAGCAGTTTTTCAGAGGCTGGCAGAGCACGGGTTAATAATTAACCCAGCAAAGTGCCAGTTTGGGGTGCCGCAAATCGATTTTTTGGGGCACCGCGTTTCACCAGAAGGAGCAGTCCCTCTGCCCGATAAAGTACGCGCAATAACGGATTTTCCCCAACCTCAGACGGTCAAAGCATTGCAAGAATTTTTGGGAATGGTTAATTTTTATAACCGCTTCCTCCCAAGCGCAGCGCAGCTCATGCAACCATTGTACGCGGCACTTAAAAAACAAAAACCTGCAAGTAAGATCAAATGGTCCCTGGAGCGGGAACGCGCATTCTCCCAGGTCAAATCAGCCCTGGCGAACGCCGTTTTGTTGGCACACCCGGTGCCAATGGCACGTATGGCGCTCACCACGGACGCTTCTGATTTAGCGGTGGGGGCGGTCGTTGAACAGTTTGTGGCAGGGAGCTGGCAACCTCTCGCGTTTTTCAGCAAAACCTTGCACGATAACGAGCGGAAATACAGCGCGTTCGACAGGGAGCTGTTGGCCCTGCATTTGGCCATCCGCCATTTCCAGTTCTGGCTGGAGGGGCGCCGTTTCACCGCGTTTGTGGACCATAAGCCGCTAACGTTTGCGATGGCCAAGATTTCAGAGCCTTGGTCAGGCCGGCAGCAAAGACAGCTGGCCGCGATATCGGAGTTCATCACCAATATTCAGCATGTCGCGGGCAAACATAATGTAGTGGCAGACTGTCTTTCGCATGCAGTAGCAGCGCCAAGCCCCATGGAGGCAGGCTCAGCAGCTGTGGCCGCGGGCCAGGGTTGTGGCGCGGAAACGCTCGCAGCCCCGGTCCGTGTAGGTTTAGATTATGCAGCCATGGCCGCGGAGCAGGTTAGCGACGTGGATGTGCGCACGCTCCAGTCTGGACCAACAGGGTTAAGGCTGGAGCACAGGGTGCAGCAGATAGGTATGCCCCCTCTAATCTGCGATGTCTCCACGGGGCGAGGGCGCCCCGTGGTTCCAGCTGCATGGCGCCGCCGCGTTTTTGACTCAATCCATTCTCTGGCACACCTGGGGGTGCGCGCATCGATTAAAATGGTGGGGGAGAAATTTGTTTGGCCGGGGTTGCGTAAACAGGTCAAAGAATGTGCAGCAGCCTGCGTAGCGTGTCAGCGAGCCAAAATACACAAGCACATTAGAGCCCCTTTGGAGCCTTTTCACATCCCGGCTAAACGTTTTGATCATGTGCATGTCGACTTGGTGGGCCCCCTTCCGTTGTCGCAGGGGTGCACACACCTTTTGACGATGGTAGATTGCACCACGCGCTGGCCAGAAGTGGTTCCTTTGGCGTCAACTACGGCAGCAGACGTTGCACGTGTGTTTTTAACGGCTTGGGTCGCCCTTTTTGGAGTTCCGTCGGACATAACGTCCAACAGAGGTCCCCAATTCGTTTCCGAACTCTGGTCATCCATGGCCCACAGCCTGGGGGTGAAGATTCACCGTACTACCGTGCATAACCCCCAAGCTAACGGTTTGTGCAAACGCTTTCATAGGTCATTGAAAGCAGCCCTCAGAGCGTCTCTTACGGATACAAACTGGGTGGATAAACTTCCATGGGTTTTATTAGGGTTGCGTTCCACACCTAAGGAGGATTTGCAAGCCTCTCCGGCTGAATTAGTTTTTGCTCAACCCCTCCGTTTGCCGGGGGAATTCCTTCCGGACAACCCTGCACCAAATCACGTCAGGGTCACCAGTGTAGAGAATGCGTTCAAGGATGAGGCTGAGTTTATTTCTCAGGTTCAGCTTTATTAAGTGAACACATGCTCTATCAATCTCTAAGCAACAAAAGAGACTGAGCAATCAAATAACACACTCTTATACCCTGCTGAAGCCACGAACCTAAGTCGCATGGTGCTTTAGCAAACATACAATCACATGGTACATAATCCCAGTCACAATGCACTCTTTGATGTTCCTCTATTGTCTCTTATCCCTCGATGTTCTGGGAATCCTCCTGGGGCATCCTCTCCGAGACAAAGGCCCAAACTCACACCTCCTCGTCATCTCCTGTAGATGTCTGCAGGCCCAGACCTCTTTTGTCCCACGAGACGTGAAGCCCCCAATACACATACAGTCATACATATGTGGGAAATATGAACTCAATATATGCGCCACAAATCGACCTTTGTGAGTTAGACAAAATAGTTTCCTCATCCAAACCTTCAACTTGTCTTTTAGACCCTATTCCTACTGTTGCGGGTTGATTCAACCCCCCCACAACACACAGGACAGTCAGCTCTCTTCTCTCGGTTTTTCCCGCTGCACTACTGAGATGTAATGTGCCATTCATGTATTGTGATATAATGTGCCATGCATGTATTGTGATGCAATGTGCCATTCATGTATTGTGATGTAATGTGCCATTCATGTATAGTGTTCATGCGTCCTGTCCTTACTGTGACCTAGAGGCTGAGATCAATATGTAGATGTGCCTTGTAACCTCTTTGTCCTACACCGGGAGCAGAGGCTAGCAAATCTGCCTACTGTTATGTAGGTCTTTCAAGTGCAAATATCTCATGCCTGTTCTGCAGTCCCTTTGATCGTACCAACTGCTGTGAATCTGCTCTTTGATGTATTGTTGTAGTTGGGTATATATGCTGCAACTCTGTAACGCAAACCCTCTCATTCTGATTCTGCAACTGCTGCTGCAGGACACAGACTTTGTGTCCTCCTCCTCTGAGAGCCGCTTGGGCTCGCTCCCAGCGCGCATGCACGCCGCCGGGAGCGGAGCTCGTGACGGCGGTATGATTAATAAAACTCTGCTTAAAACCTTCAACAACGTTGCTTTTTTATCATCCGCCGCACTACCAGGTTATTTAAAGAAGTCTTACCACTTATTGGTAGCTTTATTCTTCATATAATCAATTTTTCATTAACTTTAGGCCATGTACCGCAGGCTTTTAAAACGGCTGTAATTAAACCCTTACTCAAAAAGCCAACGCTAAATCCAGGAGCTTTAGCTAACTATAGACCAATCTCTAATCTCCCTTTCATTTCAAAAATCTTAGAAAGAGTTGTTGCTACACAATTATTTGACCACCTGCAGGGAAATGGTTTACTTGAAGAGTTTCAATCTGGGTTTAGAATCCATCATAGTACTGAAACAGCCTTAGCAAAGGTCGCTAACAACCTCCTCATTCACATCTGATAATGGACTGGTTTCTGTACTTGTCCTTTTAGACCTTAGTGCAGCTTTTGATACTATCGATCATAATATTCTACTTGATAGATTAGAACACTATTTTGGACTTAATGGAACTTCGTTGCAGTGGTTTAGATCTTATTTATCTGATAGGTTCCAGTTTGTTCATGTAAATAATGAGTTTTCTTTCAACTCAAAGCTTAGTCATGGAGTTCCACAGGGATCTGTGCTAGGCCATACTCTTTTTAGTTTATATATGCTTCCGTTAGGCAACATTATTAGAAAGCACTGTATACATTTTCATTGTTATGCAGATGACACACAATTATACCTGTCAATGAAGCCAGATGATAGTAATCAATTAGCCAAGTTAGAAGCCTGTCTTAAGGAAATCAAAGCTTGGATGGCTTGTAATTTCTTGCTATTAAATTCAGATAAGACTGAAGTCATTCTTGTTGGTCCAAAAAACCTTAGAAATACCTTTCCAAATCAAACTTTCAGTTTGGATGCGGTTACTCTTTCTCTTAATAGCTCTGTGAGGAACCTTGGAATTATTTTTTTTTCAAGATCTGTCCTTCAATTCACATATTAAATTTGTTTCTAAGACTGCCTTCTATCATTTGCGTAATATTGCCAAGATTAGGAGCATCTTGTCTCAGAGTGATGCTGCGAAACTGATCCACGCTTTTGTTAGCTCGAGATTAGATTATTGTAATTCTTTATTATCAGGCTGTCCTAAAACATCTTTAAAAAGTCTTCAGCTGATTCAAAATGCTGCAGCAAGAGTTTTAACAGGTACTAGAAAGAGAGATCATATCTCTCCGGTTCTGGCCTCCTTTCATTGGCTTCCCATAGAGTTTAGAATTAAGTTTAAAATCCTTCTTCTTACTTACAAAGCTCTAAACAATCAGGCTCCTTTTTATTTAAAAGATCTGATACTACCGTATTATCCTAACAGAGCACTACGCTCCCAAAATGCAGGATTACTTGTAATACCTAGAATCTCCAAAAGTACAATGGGAGGCAGAGCCTTCTGTTATCAAGCTCCTCTCCTGTGGAACCAGCTGCCAATCTGGATTTGGGAGTAAGACTCGATCTCTGTTTTTAAGAATAAGGCTAAAACCTACCTTTTTGATATAGCCTACAATTAGGGAGGGATCATGTGTTTCTGAACCCTCCCTTAGTTATGCTGCTAATAGGTTTAGTCAGCCGGGGGACCTCCAATAATGCACTGGGTCTCACTCCTTTCTTCACTCTCAATGAAATATTTTTTTTGCTGGTCATTAACATCTGTTTGTTCTCTCCCATAGATTGAGTCTCCATCGTGCTGTTTGCTCTCTACATGTCTGTTCTTTTCATCTTCTCTGTCCCCTCACCCCCCAGCCAGTCACAGCAGATGACTGCCCCTCCCTGAGCCTGGTTCTGCTGGAGGTTTCTTCCTGTTAAAAGGGAGTTTTTCCTCTCCACCGTCACCAAGTGCTTGCTCACAGGGGATCGCCTGATTGCTGGGGTCTTTCTGCAACTGTGGGGGTTCCCCCTACAGTTGATAGTGCTATGAGATGACTGTTGTTGTGAAATGGCGCTATATAAATAAAGTTGAATTGAATTGAATTGAATTGAATTGAATTAAAACATCTTTAAAAAGTCTTCAGCTGATCCAAAATGCTGCAGCAAGCGTTTTAACAGGTACTAGAAAAAGAGATCATATCTCTCCAGTTCTGGCCTCCCTTCATTGGCTTCCCATAGAGTTTAGAATTAAGTTTAAAATCCTTCTTCTTACTTACAAAGCTCTAAACAATCAGTCCCCTTTTTATTTAAAAGATCTGATACTACCATATTATCCTAACAGAGCACTACGCAACCAAAATGCTGGATTACTTGTAATACCTAGAATCTCCAAAAGTACAATGGGGGGCAGAGCCTTCAGTTATCAAGCTCCTCTCCTGTGGAACCAGCTGCCAATCTGGATTCAGGAGTCAGACTCGATCTCTGTTTTTAAGAATAGGGTTAAAACCTTCCTTTTTGATATAGCCTACAATTAGAGAGGGATCATGTGTTTCTGAACCCTCCCTTAGTTATGCTGCTAATAGGTTTAGTCAGCTGGGGGACCTCCAATAATGCACTGGGCTTCACTCCTTTCTTCACTCTCAATGAATTTTTTTTTTTTTTTTTTTTTTTTGCTGGTCATTAACATCTGTTTGTTCTCTCCCACAGATTGAGTCCCCATCATGCTGTTTGCTCTCTACATGTCTGCTCTCTTCATCTTCTCTATCCCCTCACCCCCCAGCCAGTCGCAGCAGATGACTGCCCCTCCCTGAGCCTGATTCTGCTGGAGATTTCTTCCTGTTAAAAGGGAGTTTTTTCCTCTCCACCGTCGCCAAGCGCTTGCTCACAGGGGATCGCCTGATTGCTGGGGTCTTTCTGCAACTGTGGGGGTTCCCCACAGTTGCAGAAAGTGCTACTTTGTGCTAGTCCCCACAAAGTGCTATGAGATGACTGTTGTTGTGAAATGGCGCTATATAAATAACGTTGAATTGAATTGAATAAACACAAGGTTTCAAGGCTGGTTAAATCTGACGTGTCCCTGAGTTTTCAGAAGGTGGCAGTGTTGAGCTGTGGATAATCCTAGGGCCATATGGAAGACAGTCAAATTTTATGGGATGCCATCTGGTAAATGTCAGATGGTTGATAACCAATACAACTGTCTTAGTTGGAGGAAGTTTCTAGTTTATTTATGATGTAAGTTAATCTGTTGAAAGCATTCCTTATGGTTTGCTTAACAAAGGAATGTTGTTTTCCACAGTTGTTCTGGGGTGAAGAAACAGTCCTGAGATCAGACTTTCCTGGGTGAAACAATGTCTTTAACATGGAGGATAATTTTATAGATTTAGCCAAAGCCAGATGATGCTACACATGCTTCTTCCTGTGATACTGAGACTCTAGCCTCATCAATGTCAGTTCTGGGAAACAACTTGGCTCCACTCCCACAGAACGTTCTCATAATATATTATCTTTGTTTGTTTCAAGGTATAAAATCTCTGCTTCTCCGGAGAGAGAACAGGCAGCCAGAAAGCTGGCTCCGGCGAGGAGGAGTCAGTTGGTAATGGAGGTAGTGGAGGAAACACCAGTCTCCGAATCCGGGGATGGGAGTGCAAACTCGGTCTAGCTGCAATCATGATCGCCACTCCCCCCAAGCAATCCCAAGCGTCCTCCAGAGAAGAGCTGCTTCGAGCAGCAGCCAGCAGATCCCCCACCACAGCTACTGCCTCTCGCTCATCGTGGCTCCACCTCCTCCTCCTGCCGGGCTCACTCACTGAGTCCATGACTGGTTGCATCCTACTGTCATGGTTTGTGCCCAGGCTGGGCACAGAGCAGGACTCAACTGCGAAGCAAGCTTTGAACATAATTTATTGAACATAAAGCAGCTCGGAAGCTGAAAAAAAAGCTAACCAGGCTTGGCAAGGCAGAACTCACAGACTAGGAGGATCACAACAGGGCAGACAAAACTCACAGGCAAGAATGTGCAGAAGCACGGATAAATGCCAAATAATGACTAGGACCCAGCACTGGAGAAATGAGCTGTGCCCCTTAAATAAGGATGGACTAATTAACAAAAACACAAAACAGCTGTGAATAATCAAGAACTTAACACAGGAAAAGGACAAGCCCAAACACAAACTCAGACGCACATCTAAAGACAGGGAAATAATCAAAACATGACAAAGGTGGAGAAATCAATAATCACAGACAGCTGACACATGAGACAAGAGGGAATGACAGGAGGGGGTAGTGCTAACACATACAGAAGGAGACAGGACATGAAACAGAGGATCACAGGGGAGACATGACCATAACAAACAATGACTGAACTGAACAATGAGATCCCTCTGATGCTTTGGAAGCTCTCTGCAGACCATGGCTTGTGCTGTAAGATATGACTCCAAAAATGTCAGGAAAAGTCTACTAGAACAAATGAACTTTATTTGGAGTTAATCAGAGGGACCTTAAATGGTGGCTGGTGTGTGCTGATTCCCATTTAACATAAGTTTGAATGTGATTGGTTAATTCTGAACACAGCCATATCCCCATGTATATGAAGGTGTGCATATTCATGTAACCAGGTTATTGTAATTTTTATTTTTCCCTTTTAAAGATTTCAGTTTGTTTTTCAGTTGGGCTGTACAGGTTATAGGCCATATTAATTGTGGTTTGAAAAGTTTTGAAATGATTTATCTTGGTCTCTGTTTTTACATCATAAAAACCTGCCATTTGAACAGGGGTGTGTAGACTTTTTATATCCACTGTACATCGGGAAACGGGAAGAACACTCAACACAAGAAAGAAAGAATACCAGAAGGAATGTGAAAAGGAAACACTAGGACAACTCACAAGATTACAAAAAGAAAAGGCAGAACAAGAAACCCTGAAATCAGCTATATTGGATCACTGCAAAAGGAACAATCACATCATGGACTGGGTTAACACAAGAATCATTGGATCAGAGGGTAATAAACACAAACGCTGGATCACGGAAGCCATAGAAATCAGAAAACGTACACAGGACACCATGAACCGGGATGAGGGAGCATTCATGCTCTCCCAAACCTGGGATTCCATCCTCCAGAGACCACCTGGTGACAGGAGGCGGGGCTGGCATGGTGGATCTCTCAGGTCCATTAGGCTGGCCACGCCTAAGGAGAACAGCTGATAAACGGCACGTCACAGCAATCAGCTGAATCTTGTGAAGATGACTGCAGGTGTCAGTCAAAACATGTTAAGGTACAAAACAAACATCTTCTAACTTTTTGTTTACCAAAAAAAGAAACTATAAGTTAATTATGGAAAAAGACAACAGAAGGAACATACTTGAGTACCCCTGGTCTTGTGTGATCTTGAAAGTCTAGCAAGGTCTACCTTGGATAGGCTATGACAAGTAACCACAGTTACTTCCTCTTGTGTAATATTGCTTAATTGAAGGGGCACTCACTTGTTGTTGACCAGGTACCAGGTGATGGTGGTCAGCAGGGTCCCCATACCCAGAAGAGAGATCATCAAAGAAGAGGTGTTGCCCCCCCCCACCTCACATTCCTCCTGAGAGGTGCCAGATTTCTCCTCACTCATGTGTCTTTCTCTGTAGCACTGTTTAAAAAGAACATTAAAAAGTATTTGTCCCCCTCCCCAAATTTGTTTGTGTATACACTAAAAGTTAAGCTATAAATACCTTAATTTAGTTACTGCACTCAGTTATCAGTGACTCACACAAGTAGCAGCCAGTATGTGAAAGAGAAAGTTTATAATGGGGAAACTGCTGCTGCAGCTAATGTTTGTTTTCTGTCTGTCTGTGTGTCCACAAACTAATTCGTTTTAAATCTGCAATTTTTTCTCCTCAATTTGTAATTTTCTTTCTTATAAATTTGTAATTTTTTTTAAAAAAATTTCAACTTTTTTCGTGCAATTTTGCAACTTTTTTTCCTCAAATTTTTTTTTTCCTGTAGTTTTGAAACTTTTCTTTTAACCTCTTAGCATTCCAGCCAATTTCCCTAAATTTAGCAAATACAAAGAAAATCAAATTCTTCCGTCACTGAGTGGCTGTAGAAAATTTGAAATGTCCAACTGGTGGACAAAACAGAATTTTTTTTTTTTTTCCACAATATCTTTATTGAACCTTTTTTTGTTTTTTTAACAAACATGATACAAACAAACACTAACACTAAAGTACTACAAAAAAAAAAAAAAATGCACTAAAAACACCAACAACCACCAACAAAATCAAATCTTCAACAATGCTCCTCTGTTTAGTCTAGACAATCCAATACATAAGTATACATATTATGTTCACCAATTTGGAATTTACAAGGTCCACACACATCATTCACCTTCTTCTTCAAGAGTTATGTTTAAATTTTTTACATAATCAATAAAAGGTCTCCATATATTCTCAAACACAATTTCCTTTGATTTTAGTATATATGTTATTCTTTCTAATGGAAGGTTTGTTAACATCTGTCTTAACCACTGAGTCACATCTGGTCTATGAGTCTTTTTCCATAATAGTGCAATACATTTTTTGGCATTAAGCAAACTGAGGTCTATGAATGTTCTTTCACTTTTATTAAAATTATGCTTTTCTGGGTACAGACCCAACAAAAACAGTTTAGGATTCAATATGATTTGTTTTAAGATTATTTTTTCAATTGTTACCCTCACCTCTTCCCAAAACATTCTTATTAATCTACATTCCCATAAACAATGAAATAGGGTTCCTTTACTTTCCATGCATTTTGTGCATGTATCTGGTATATTTTTGTTATATCTATTTAACTCCTCCGGTGTAACATACATCCGCATTAACCATTTGAAATGTATCAATTTAAGGCGTGCATTTATTGATTTGGTTTGAGCTTCTGTACAAGCCAATTCCCATTGTTCCTCCGAAATTTCAATTTGCAGATCTTCTTTCCAGTAGTTTAATCTTTTCAGTGAATTTTCACTTGAAGATAGTGTCAGTGAGTTATAAAACTCTGAAATAATACCCTTTCTTTTACTATCTTTCATCATCATTTTTTCCAAGGATGAATAAATAGGTCGAGTGAGAGCTTTATTTTGATTTGATCGAATAAAGTTTCTAAGTTGAAGATATTTAAAAAAATGTGTTCTATTGAGATTAAGTTTGATCCTCAGCTCTTCAAAAGACATTATGTTGTCTGCACATGGCAAATATAAATCCTGAATCTTTTGTATCCCTTTTAAATTCCATACTTTAAATACAGCGTCCGCTCTCCCTGGTTTAAAATATTGATTACCCCATATTGGACTAAATTGTGACAATAACTGTGGTTCTTTTAAATAGTTTTTAGCTTCACACCATATTTTGATCATATGCTTTACAAATGGATTTTTAACTTGTTTTTGTAATTTTTTTGCCGAATCTGAGTATATGAATATGGGAAGAGGTAAAGGTAAATTGTATGATTCCATTTCAGTCCAGTGAGGGAGATCATTTGATGAAAAATAATATGTCATAGACCTCAGTTGTGCCGACCAATAATACAACATAAAATTTGGACATTTCAGACCTCCACGATCAAATGGTAAATATAATAAAGACAAACGTAATCTAGCCCTCCTGTTGTTCCATATAAATTCCACTAACTTTTTTTTTATTCTTGAGAATAGATCTAAAGGTGGTGATAAGGGAATGTATTGAAATAAATAAAGTATTTTAGGTAAAATATTACTTTTAAGTATATTGATTCTCCCGATCATCGACATTGGTAGTGACATCCATCTCTGAGTTAACTCACTGATATCTAACATTAAGGCTTCATAGTTGACACTGGCGACTGATTCTAGCTTAGGCATAATTTGGATTCCTAAATATTTAAACTGATTTACAACATTGAATTGATTTACCTCAGGGGCTGGGTAATTTCTCTGGGTCTCATTTAGCATTAATATTGAAGATTTAGTTTTATTTATTTTATATCCTGATATTTCCCCAAAATTCTTTATTAAATTCAACAAGGTTGGAATTGATTTTTTTAGATTCGACATAAACAAAATTATATCATCGGCGTACAGGGAGATTTTATGTTCTGTTGGTCCTACTTTAATTCCATATATTTGTGAATGTAAACGTATCGCTATCGCTAAAGGTTCAATTGCCATAGTAAACAGTAAAGGTGAAAGTGGACAGCCTTGTCGACATCCTCTATTGATTTTTATTGGTTTTGAAATATTGTTATTTGTTAGGATTTCTGCTGTAGCATTATTGTATATTATTTGAACCCATTTTATGAAATTATTTCCAAGTCCAAACCTTTGTAGGACTTCAAAAAGAAAGGGCCATTCAACTCTATCAAAGGCCTTTTCGGCGTCCAATGATAGGAGAGCTGTATCCGGTGCTTCTTTATTAAAATAAATAATATTAAATAGTCTTCTTACATTATGGAAGCCTTGTCTACCCTTTATAAAGCCATTCTGATCTCGATTAATAATATTTGGTAAAATTTCTTGTATTCGTCTTGCTAAAATTTTACAGATTATCTTAAGGTTGGCGTTTAATAGGCTTATTGGTCTCATATTTTCACATTTATTAGAGGGCTTACCTGGTTTTGGCAGCAGTATAATTAAGGCATTATTTATGTATGATGGTAAATTATTATTTTGAAATGCTTCTAAAACCATTTCCAAAAAAGGTTTTATTAATTTATTCTTAAATTTTTTATAAAGGTCAACTGGAAGACCATCTGGTCCTGCACTTTTTCCTGATTTCATATTATCAATGGCTAGCCCAACTTCTTCTTGACTAATTTTAGACTCCAATATCTCCCTGTTTTCATTTGGAATACACGGTATAGATAGTTCGTTCAAAAACCCATTTAGTTTTGTTAAATCAGGTTCATTTTTGGTATCATATAATTTTTCATAGTAATCTCTAAAGGCTCTATTAATTTCTAAAGGATCTATAACTACCTGTCCGTTACTTATAATACTGGTAATTGGTGTTTTAATTTCCAATTGTTTAATCTGCCATGCTAATAATTTTCCTGATTTTTCACCTTGTTCATAAAAAGATTGTTTCAATCTTAGAAGACTCGAGGCAGCTCTATTCGCTGCTTTTTTGTCGTATTCAGCTCTCAAAATCAGTAATTCATTCTCCAACCTTGGGTCACTTCCTGCATACACTTTTTCCTGAAGATTTTTTATTTTATGTTCCAATTTAGCTCTCTCCTCTCGAGTCTTCTTAGATTTTGATCCTGTATAACTAATAATATGTCCCCTAATAAAAGCTTTGAAAGCCTCCCACTTTACACATGCTGATGTTTGTGTAGTATTGATGTCAAAGAACTCGTCTATCTGTTTTTCTATATACTTGACAAATTCCTCATCCTGAAGCCATTTATGCTGAAATTGCCATCTACCTGATTCCTTTGTCAATTTTTTATCTACATATATTAGACAACAGGGTGCATGATCAGAGATCACGATGTTATCATAAAAGCAGTTTTGAATCTTGGACCTTAATTCTGTGGAAATCAAAAAATAATCAATACGTGAGAATGTCTTGTAGGTACTGGAATAACAAGAATAGGCTTTAACTTGTGGTTTCATTTCTCTCCATATATCTAACAATCTCAATTCTTTCATAAAATGATTAATAGTCATCCTACATCCAATGTGCGTACAATCCAGTCCTGTTGATCTATCCACACCTGGATTCAATGTACAATTAAAATCCCCTGCTATTATATGTTGCCCTGTAAGTGATGATAAGATGAGAAATAAATTAGCAAAGAACTTCTGATCATCTATATTGGGACCATATAAGTTCACAAGATTTATATTTTCTAATAGCAAAGAACCTTGAATGATTACATATCTTCCAAATTTGTCTCCAATTACATTTTTCACTTGAAAAGGACCTGATTTATGTATGAGAGTCATAACTCCCCTGGCTCGGGATGAAAATGAAGAGGTGAATACACTTCCCTGCCATCTACTCCTAATTCTTTTAACATCCTCCTCTATCAGATGAGTTTCTTGTAAAAACACAATTCTTGAACCCATGTCCTTTATTTTATTCATAACTTGTTTAAGTTTTTTTAAATTTTGTAGACCTCTGCAATTCCATGAAGTTAAATTAAGATTAACACTTTGGTCCATGATCAATAGAGAGTTTGGGATTACCTTGCAGTGTAAACATGCTCATACAGAGAAGCAAAAACATGAGTGGTTGAACATTCATCCTACAAACTACACACAAACAAATTTCCCCTTCCCACACTTGTGGCAAACCCCCCAAAATCAAAAGAAAAATTCTGTCTCCCGATATAGCCATCGACCGTTCCACACCCACGGGGAACAACCTAAGCCACTCCTTCTTCATCCTCCCAATCACCCTAACTCTACTGCTTTTAATGACGTAACATTAACTCTCCTCTGTAGTTTTCCAACTTAACTCCAAAATTTTTAACAACTTTGTACATCATAGTTTTTTTTTTTTGTTTGTTTGTTTTGTTTTTGTTTTGTTTTTTTAATATATAATACAATCTATATTTTGTAAACTTACTCTTTACTTCAAGTCAGTCAGATGCCTGTGCAAATGCTTAATTATTCTACCTTATATTTTGTTCATGCTTAGCTCCCACCAGTCTCTTCTTCTTCTTTGATCTTCTTGATGAACTCCTGCGCCTCCTCTGGGGTCTTGAAGATGTGGGTTCTGCCCTCATACGTGGTCAGCAGTCTCGCAGGATAGATTACACCATGACGAATCCCAAGGTTGCGCAGCTCCTTACGTACAGGATCAAACTGCTTCCTCAATTGCTGGATTCCTGTGGCCAAATCTGGGTAGAACCGCACCTGCTGGTCCTGGTGTTTAATCTCTCCTTTAGCACGTGCAGCGTTGAAGATCTTCATCCTGTCTCTGTTGCTAAGAAACTTCATAATTAAGGTCCTCGGCGGTCCCTTATCTCTCCGTGGGCCAATACGATGTGTTTTTTCCAGAACCACTGCTGATTGCAACTCCTCGCTGCCCAGCACCTCCGGAATCCACTTTTCCAGAAAGGAACGTACGTCCCGACCTTCTGATTCCTCTGGAAGACCCACCAGCCTCAAATTATTCTGTCTCGACCGAGATTCCAAATCCAAAATATTATCTTCCAGAGATTTATTTTTTTTTTCCAAAGTGCGCACCTTTAATTGAAGACGGGTGACGTCATCTTCAGCACTAGCGAGACGGAGCTCCATCTGCGCCGTTCGTTCTACACAGTCACCCAATTCCTTTCTTATTCCTTCCAACGCTGTCATAATCCCATCAAATCTAGAGGAAAAGTCCGCTCTCATTGAACTCATGGCTGCCATCAGCGCATCTGCGCCATTCCCCGCAGAAATCGCAGCGTTGCCAGCCTCCTCCGCCATATATGGAGTTTTGTTTGCTGCGTCACAGACCTGAAAGTCCGTTAATTTGGACTGTTTCGGCGGCTCGCTTTTTCCTTTTCCTGGTTTTCCAGCCTTAGGCTTCGCCGACATATCCTCGCCCAAATGCTGGGATACGTTCTGTCCCAAATGAGAGAGTTATTTGCCGATTTTTTTTTTCCAGGAGCAGAGCAGAGCGAGACACGTCCGTCCTACGTGGCAGCCATAACCGGAAGTCAAAACAGAATTTTAAAAGGTTGTAAATTACTGTTTTTAAGGACAGTGCAAGTTGAAATCACTCACTGTAAACTTGCCAGATTGTAGCCAGTGGCTAAATTCCATCTGTTGTCCATGGGTTACAGTCCCCCCCCCCATTCTGTTATGCTGAGCACCAAGTTAGAGGATGGGAAGTACCATTTTTATATGGTCTTTGGTATGACTCCACCAGGGTTTGAACCCATGACCTCCCAGCTGAGGGGGCTTTACCACTAGCTACCACTCCAGTGGTAAATTTGCAACTTTTTTCTCCTTAATTTGCAATTTTTTTTTTTATTGTAAATTTGTACCTTTGTTCTTAAAAATGTGAAACTTTTTATCCTGTAAATTTGCAAGTTTTTTTCTTTTAGATTTGAGACTTTTCTTTTAACCCCTTAGCATTCCAGCCAATTTCCTAAATTGAGCATATGCAAAGAAAATCAAATTCTTTCTTCACTGAATGGCTGTAGAAAAATTGAAACGTCCTGCCAGCAGAATTTTAGGAGGTTAACGTTAACACTTCATAACTTCACTGGGCTACTCGGGGGAACAGTGGGACCTGTAGAAGAGCTTGGAAGAACGAGGCGATGTGATATATAAACCAAATATCATAACTCTGGCTCTCACGAGCCAGGAAAGGAGATACGAGGGCGACCAGTGAGTTAGCGTAGTTTATTAACAAAGCACACACTACAATAAATAACGAACAGAAAAGTAAAGAGCCACGTGGGGCTAAAACACACACAGAACTAAGGGTAACATACCACCCAGGGAGAAAGGCTAGAGAGGCGGCGAGGGAAAAAATACACGCCGAGTCGCAACACTTACTTTGGGTGAAGCGCCGAGGAAACGGCGGACTGAAGCTAGTCGTAGGAGCTAACAGTCGTGGGAAACACAAGGAACGTCTTCCCATAGCGAGGTCGCAGCGACGAGTAACTCTCGGCTGCTCGCTTAAATGGGGGGATGATTGGGAATGGGAGACAGCTGTCCCAGCGCAGCTGAACAGACAGCTGGCAATCAGCTGGGCGCTGTCAAAGAGCGGGCCATGGAAGACCCGGCACGGACTACCCCGGAGCAGGAGCGACACTGGACAACCTGAGCAGAGAAAGAGCGTTCAGGTCGTGACACCAAAGTTTATTATCAGCTCCTCTAACAAGTCTCATCTAAGTGCAGAAGCAGAAGAAGGAAAAAGAGACTGAACACCTTCGGCTCTATGAACTTATACTTGCACATAACAAAAGACATGCATATCAAAAGCTGACATCCCTCATTATCTTAATCCCCCCATTGTCTTCGTACTCCTCCTCATGGCCCTGGGGGGTCAGGGCAGCTCCTCCGGTCTCCACTGCAGTGTCTGGGAAGCTCTTTGTTCTTCACTGGCGGTTGAGACTCTTTGTCCTGTTCTGAGGTGTGAAGTCGCCTTACATATGTAATCACCAAACATTCTCACATGCTTCAACATATGTAGGTTATGGAATATATGATCAATATAGACCACAGCCCCCCCCAAACGACTAAGAAAAGGACAATAGAAAAATTCACAGTTTAAGATAATTACTATGACATACTAACTGCTACACCTCTTGCCACAGAAGAAACTTTCCAGCAGCCATGCTCCTAAGAGAGTTCAGTGGTAATCATAACAGCATAGTAAAATCACAAGTCAGTCCTAAACTGTTACAGCACAATTAGTGAACAACTGTTGAGTAGTTTGCATCAGTCTCTGTGCCGTCTGGGTTTTAATCTTCTCCCGAATCTGCTGTGGGTCCGCTTGGGCATCCTGGTGGTACCTTCCTGTAAGGAATCTGCAGCTTGGGAAGGAGAGTGATTAATTGTTCCCTGCAGGGGGGCTGAGTCTTTTCTCTTGGGGGGTCTACCCCACCGAGGTGCTCTCGCCAACCGTGCAGGCTCGTCTCTCAACAAGAAGGCAGGTTTAAGTCTGTCAATGCTGACTGTTTCTTTTCTATCCCCAAAATCAAGCACAAAGTGTTTATCACCAGGTTCCAGCACTCTGAATGGCCCATCGTATGGTGGGCGGAAAGTTGGTTTTAAAGCTTCATGCCTAACAAAAACGAATTCAGCGTTTTTTAAAGCTTGGGGGACAAAAACCCGTGGAAAAGAGTGATGTGCCGGTCCGGGGAAAGAGTCCGGTCCGTTGCTGCCTAAAAACCTCGGGACTGGAAGATGCCCTGGCTCTGGGTTCTCTGGTAAAAATTCACCTGGGAGCCTGAGAGGTTGTGCAAAAACTAATTCTGCTGGAGAGGCGTCTAGATCCTCTTTGGGTGCAGCACGCAACCCCAATAAAACCCAGGGAAGTTTATTTACCCAATTTGTATCTGTTAGTGAGGCTCTGAGGGCGGCCTTTAAAGACCTGTGAAAACGCTCGCATAACCCATTAGCCTGAGGGTGATAAGCAGTGGTGCGGTGAATTGTCGCCCCTAAGCTGCTGGCCATGGCTGACCAAAGCTCCGAGACAAATTGAGGCCCCCTATCGGACGTGATGTCTGATGGGACGCCGAAACGTGCCACCCAGTTTGTCAAAAAAATGCGAGCGACTTCCTCCGCTGTGGTTGACGCCAGAGGGACCGCCTCTGGCCAGCGCGTGGTGCGGTCTATCATTGTTAACAGGTGTGTGAAACCTTGGGAGGAAGGTAGTGGCCCCACGAGGTCGACATGAACGTGGTCGAACCTTCTAGCAGGGATTGGAAAAGGCTCCAGAGGGGCTTTTGTGTGTTTGTGTATTTTGGCGCGCTGACAAGAAATGCAAGTTTTTGCCCATTCTTTTACGTTTTTGCGCAGGCCAGGCCACACAAACTTTTCGGCGACCATTTTAACCGAGGCGCGCACACCTGGGTGCGCGAGGGAGTGAATTGAGTCGAAAATACGGCGGCGCCATGTAGCTGGGACTAACGGGCGCGGTCGGCCGGTTGAGATATCGCATATTAGTGGGGGCACGCCGTCGCGTAAACCCCTTTCCTCCAGCCTTAACCCTGTTGGTCCAGACAAGAGTGCGCGCACGTCCGCGTCACTACTTTGCTCCTCTGCCATGGCTGCGTAATCTATCCCTGCATGGATTGGTGCTACTTATGTGTCCGCGTTGGCGAAGAGTTCTGCGGCTGAGGTAGTATAATCTGTCTCCTCGCGCTCTGACGATGTCACAGCGCGAGAGAGGCAGTCTGCTACCACGTTAAGTTTGCCTGCCACATGTCGAATGTCTGTGGTGAACTCTGAAATCGCAGCCAGCTGTCTTTGTTGCCTTCCTGACCACGGTTCGGAAATTTTAGCCATGGCAAAGGTGAGCGGTTTGTGGTCTACAAAAGCCGTGAAACTCCACCCTTCTAATCAGAACTGGAAGTGGCGGATGGATAAATGAAGCGCTAGCAGCTCCCTGTCAAAAGTGCTGTATTTACGCTCGGTTTGGTTTAGCGATTTGCTGAAGAATGCCAAAGGTTGCCAGATTCCGCTGACATGTTGTTCTACAACTGCCCCTATAGCTAGGTCCGAAGCGTCTGTGGTTAGCGCAATGCGGGCCGAGGGATCGGGGTGAACCAACAATGTGGCATTAGCTAGGGCGCTTTTTACTTCCGCAAAGGCGTGTTCGTGCTCCGGGGTCCATTCGACCGCGTTGGAAGCTTTTTGTTTTCTGAGCGCGTCATATAGGGGCTGCATGAGCTGAGCTGCGTGGGGGAGGAAACGGTTGTAAAAATTAACCATTCCTAAAAATTCTTGCAGCGATTTGACCGTTTGTGGCCGTGGGAAACTTTTTATCGCGTGAACTTTGTCTGGAAGTGGGACTGCCCCCTTCGGAGAAACTCTGTGTCCTAAAAAATCAATTTGTGACACGCCGAATTTGCATTTGGCTGGACTGATTATTAACCCGTGCTCTTCTAGCCTCTGAAAAACCATAGTGAGATGCCGCTCGTGTTCTTCCTCAGACGGGCTGGCTACCAGCATATCGTCGAGGTAGACGAAAACAAAAGGGAGGTCGCGTAATACTGCGTCCATCATCCGCTGAAAGGTTTGAGCCGCGCCTTTGAGGCCGAAAGGCATTCGCAAAAATTCAAAAAGGCCGAAAGGGGTTATTACAGCTGTTTTAGGAATGTCCTCTGCTTGAACTGGGACTTGATGATAACCGCGGACCAGGTCTATTTTTGAAAAAATGCGCGCACCCGCCAGATGCAGTGAAAAATCTTGAATGTGAGGAATTGGGTAGCGGTCATGCGCTGTCGCATTGTTTAATCTGCGGTAATCGCCGCACGGCCTCCAAGAACCGTCGGATTTCGGGACCATGTGAAGTGGTGACGCCCAGGGGCTTTTCGAGCATCTGATAATGCCTAATTTTTCAAGGGTGGTAAACTCGTCCCGAGCTATGGCGAGCTTGGCCGCGTCTAAGCGCCGAGCTTTGGCAAATACGGGTGGGCCCGTTGTGGGAATAAAATGTTCAACCCCGTGCTTAGCCACTGTGGCTGAGAATTTGGGAATTGTGAGTGCTGGAAATTGGGTGAGGAGTTGATCAAACTTACCTCCTGCTGTGGTGACGCTAGCCTGCACGGGTGGTGGAGAAAGTCGAGCTGAGCAGGGAATAGAAGCAAAGGACAGTGCATTAACCAAGCGCCTGTTCGCTAGATCAACTAATAACCCATGTGCACACAAAAAATCTGCGCCCAACAAGTTAAAACTCACCGCCGCTACAACAAATGTCCATCTGTAGTTGCGGCCGTGGATGCAGAGGTGCAGGCTCTTTTTGCCAAAAGTGTCGATGGTGGAGCCGTTGGCTGCCACCGCTCCATTGCCCTGGGGGCCCATGGCCCGGTCTGCTTGGGAGGGCATGACAAAACTTAGTTGAGCTCCCGTGTCGATAAGGAACCGCTTGCCGGTGTGTCCGTCCGTCACATATAAAAGCTTGCTTTTTTCGCCAAGAACCACTGCTGTTAACGGCTCTCGGCTTCGGCGTTTTCCGGAAATTGTGAATTTGCAGGGGGGAACGCATTTGTAAGCCTTCTCGGCGAAGCGGTGGTGGTAATAACAAACGTCGCTCCGTCTGTTGCGTCCTGGCCGTGTCGCTGTCACCGCGGGCTGGCTCTGCTCAGTGATTTGTGGCTCCTCGTGGCTCCGGACATCAGCGTTGAGGTCTGCGGATGCTGCTGTGGGTGTCTGCTCCTTGCAGGCGTTGACGAGCCGTTGAGCTTCGTGAGCTAGCGTGCGGAAGTCTTGCTGGGTGCTGCATCACATGTTGGCTAGCGTCCCTCTCATGTGTGGCGGCAGCGTACTGAGGAATATGAAATGGAAAAGGAAGTTGTCATTGTCCTCTTCTTTAAGTTGCAGCAAGTCCTCCTTGAGGGCCTTGGGTCTGCCTCCTCTGTGGCCGTAAACCGCCAGGATCCTCTCGGCTCTCTCCTCGGCTGAGGGGACGTAATTTGCCACGATGGTCGCTTTCAGTTCTTCATATTTGTCCTGGGCCGGCGGCCGCTGGATTATGCTCCGCGCACATCTCGAAGTGGCGGCGTTGAGTTTGGCGACGATGTGATAGAACTTTGTATCGTCAGCCGTGATGCCCGCAAGTGCAAAATGGGTTCCAGCTTGCTGAAACCACGTGGCGGGGTCTTCCTGCCAGAAGCCCGGCAGCTTGACGGTGACGGCGTTTGTGTAGACCGTCACTGCTGTGTCCGCAGGGTGAGAGTGCCTTGCTTCGGCTCTCTCTGCGGTGCTGGTGCTCGGTTGAGCCCTCTCTATCACTTCTGCCGTGGGGGAACGTCGTCCATCTGCTCCCCTGTCTGCATGGGTGCCGGCGTCTGCCTGGGTCGCCACAGATGAGTCGATCGCGGGGGAATGCCTCTGGTCCATTCTCGCGTCAGGGCCACCAGTGTAGAAGAGCTTGGAAGAACGAGGCGATGTGATATATAAACCAAAGTTTATTATCAGCTCCTCTAACAAGTCTCATCTAAGTGCAGCAGCAGAAGAAGGAAAAAGAGACCGAACACCTTCGGCTCTATGAACTTATACTTGCACATAACAAAAGACATGCATATCAAAAGCTGACATCCCTCATTATCTTAATCCCCCCATTGTCTTCGTACTCCTCCTCATGGCCCTGGGGGGTCAGGGCAGCTCCTCCGGTCTCCACCGCAGTGTCTGGGAAGCTCTTTGTTCTTCACTGGCAGTTGAGACTCTTTGTCCTGTTCTGAGGTGTGAAGTCGCCTTACATATGTAATCACCAAACATTCTCACATGCTTCAACATATGTAGGTTATGGAATATATGATTAATATAGACCACAGGACCCTCTTTTCATTGTTTCCAATCCAGTGACACCAGGTGAGTGGCTGACAGCTCTCTGAGTCCCTCTGCAGGAGAATTCAAGTAACTGCTCCTGATGAGACAGCTGGGTTTCACAGCTGTGTGAGTCGTTTTCAGGACCAGACAATGCGGCAGCATACTTCTGTCATTTGTGGAAACAAGGCAGCAAAAAATGTTTCTGAAAACGCTTTATGTGAGAATAAGATATAGATACATGCAGCGCTGTGGAAAACTATTTGCCCCCTTCCCGATTTCTTATATTTTTGCATACATGTTTCAGATCATCAACCATATTTTAATATTAGACAAAGATGACCTGAGTAAATACAAAATGCAGTTTTAAATGATGATTTCATTTATTAAAAGAAAAAAGCTATCCAAACCTACCTGTCCCTGTGTGGAAAAAGTAACTGCCTCTAAAACTTAATTACTGTTTGTGTCACCCTTGGCAGCAATGACTGCAACGAACATTTGCAATAACTGGCAATGAGTCTTTGGTAGAGGACATGTCCCCCAACCAGGAAAAAAGAGAGAATTGCTCCTCCCAAATCATCACAAACCTTTCTATATCACGTTGCATAAGCGAATAAAATGCATTTGAAGCACCAATGCTAGACATAAAACTGTATTTTTCTTGAAAATTTGCAGCTTCTCTCATAAATTTCCTTTTCTCATTAATTTACTACATTTATTTGTAAATTTACAACTTTTTTCTTGTGAATTAACTACTTTTGGCATCTTAAATGTCAAACTTTTTCTTGTAAATTAGTAGATGCTTGCAGTCTGTAATGTAACAATTTTGATTTGCTAGCTAAGAATTTTCACAAATGTGTCTTTAGAGATATGTTACCGAACTGGTTGGGGGAGAAAAGTATATTTCCTGTTCATTGCTGCTGCCTGCATTGTGCCACGTATTCAGGGTCATGGAGCCTTCAGAGGATGATCCCAGTTAAGTTTGAAAAAAAAATGAAAAAGCATTCATTGCAGACCTGACTCAGCGGAAATGGAAGTGCTCTCCACTAGAAACCGCTTTAATTCTGTAATTATTATCTTTCTGGCCTTGTAATATTTTACCCTCCTAGTATGTGACTGTAGTGGTTCTGGACAGGTCTGCAGCCCCTGTCCACACTTGATGTTTGTTTTTGACTCATGTGTCATGTTTTCCGTGTATCCCCTCTGTGTTTTTCCAGCCCCACCCGTCCAGGTGACTGATTGCCTTTGATGGTGCTCACCTGTCCTGTGTTCTCCACTGTCTCCCCTATTTATGCTGGCTGGGGGCACTAATCCCCGCGGTGTCCTGGTGTTAACTTCACGTTCTGCACCACGCTGTTTGGGCTATTGGTTGCTGGAAATCACTCCACGTTTGTCTGGGTTATTATTGCATTGATGTTCTGCCCACGTGCAGTGTTTATTTTCTGTGTTATCATAAATCATGGTTTACCAGATTCGCCTGGCGAGTGGGTCCTCTCCTTCTCTGCCCCGGGGGAGTAAACGCAAACATGACAGTGACAGTTGTAGCAGCAGGTTCAACGTAAAAGAATAGACCTTGTTTTTCAGGGTTTAAATTTGCAAAGTTTGCATAAATCAGACTGTAGACTGTTTAAAAAACAGTTAACTGGAACTGTTTGGATCTCTATTGGTGCTTTGCTAAAAACTAAATTGTTGCAATTAAAGTCACTAAAAATACTTCTTTTTCATAGTTTTTAAGATAAGATAAGATAAGATAAGCCTTTATTAGTCCCACAACGGGGAAATTCCAGGATTGCAACAGCACAGGGATAGCAACACTCAGAGCAACAATCAGAAGGCAAGAAAAAAAACAAGCAAGCAAGAGCAGCTAATAAACATATGTACGTATTACTATAAAATATATATATATACACACACACACAGACACACAGTGCAGAGCATTGTAGCTGGATGGAATAAATATATGAATATATGAACACACAGTGCAGAGCATTGTAGCTAGATGGAATAAATATGTAAATATATAAACACCCACAGTACGGAGCATTGCAGCTAGGTGGAATAAATATGCAAGTATATAAACACACACAGTGCGGAGCAATGTAGCTAGATGGAATAATATGTAGATATATAAATATATAAACACCCACAGTACGGAGCATTGTAGCTAGATGGAATAAATATGCAAATATATAAACACACACAGTGCAGAGCATTGTTGCTAGATGGAATGAAACAGCATAACCGTCTACTTAGTTATCCTACATGGTATGATTATGTGCCCATACATATTCTCACCCTCCATAGCGACCGGTATGTTCCTAGTTGTATGCCGGAGAGGACCATTGTGTAAGTCTATTGCATCTTTTGCATTCAAAAAACTATTAGTTTGTTACGTCTTTTTGCTATCTCTGCGAGCAGCCCTGCTTAGGTTGTACAGTCTGACAGCCGTTGGTAGGAAGGACCTACGAAACCTCTCGGTTGTGCACCTGGGATGATGTAGTCTGCTGCTAAATGAGCTCCTCAGTGCATTCAGTATGTCCTGCATAGGGTGGAACTCGGACTCCAGCAGAGATGACAGTTTAGCCACCGTCCTTCTCTCTCCTATCTCCTCCATCGGATCAAGGCGCTGCCCCAGGACAGAGCTAGCTTTCTTAATCAGTTTGTTCAGTCTCTTCCTATCGGCTGCAGTAATGCCACTGCCCCAGCAGACCACTCCAAAAGTGATGGCTGATGCCACCACCGTGTCATAGAATGACTTCAGCAGCGCCCCTTGTACACCAAAAGACCTGAGTCTCCTCAGCAGGAACAGCCTGCGCTGTCCCTTCTTGTAGAGTGCATCAGTATTGTGTGACCAGTCTAGTTTATTGTTCAGATGAATACAATGAATTTTTCATTGTAATTTTAGAAATTCATCACAGTTAACCAGTTAATTACTTAATGTCAATCGCAATTAATCACAAATAATTATAAAGAAAATGCATATTAAGTCTCAATTGGAATCGCCCTTTATATACCAACAAAAACCACAGCTAAAGTCCGTGCTGCATTATCAATTGCTATTTAAGTGGTGGTTTTTTGCCACATCTGGATACAGGGGAGCACGAGGACACACTCAGAGGGTGAGCTACCGTCATTGTGACAAACAGAGTTGGATAAAAATACTTTGATTTTGCAAATGAACCTGGATAAACTCCGACAGTAAGTTGAGAAATACAAACAAGAACTAAATGGGAAATACTTTCAAAATAAAACCAGATTAAACAAGATCTGAACATTGCAATACTACAAAATAAAAGTTCAAATCAGAAATTTCCCAAACAGATTTCAAGACAGAAAATAAAACAGGACTATAAGGACCATTTATATTCAGATGTGGACAAATTTATTGGCATCCTTGCACACAAAAAAAACTACAAACAAAAATACATCTGTAATAACTTGAAACTGACAAAAGTTTTATGGCATCAGTTATTCTTTCAATCATATTTAATGTAATCAGACTTGGTATTGATTGATTGATTGATTGATTGATTGATTGATTGATTGATTGATTGATTGATTGATTTAGCAAATTAAAATGGCATGGATATGGTACCCTTAATTTAATATTTTGTGGCACCTTTTTTGCAGCAAGCCCTGACAACAAGCGATGTTTTGCCAACACAAAACCAAGCCATCTACATGTTTCATCGTAGGTATGGTGTTCTTTTCTTTTAAAGCTTCAGTTTTTTATGGCATAAATCTGATATCTGAGCCACTGTTACACTGCCCAAAACTTTTTTCTTCCACTGTTTTATTGGCTTCATGTCAGGAAATTAAACATCTGCTGCGAACTATTTCTTCACCTCCATCTGAACATAAAAAGGAGTCTCCAGGATGATTTCATTTTTCTCTGATGATGGCAGGCCTGCCTCCAGGGAGTCGTGGATCTTCTTCCAAGAGTTCATTTCGGAGCTCCACAGTGTAGCTCGGGCTCGAATGAATTGTGAGACCTGAGTCTCGTTGCCTTTTGCCAGACTGATGCTGTCTTTGCAGATGAAGTAGATGTCCATGCCGAGGAAGAGAGCATTGAGTGCGATGAAACCGGCCCTGGCTGTCTTGGTCAGAGCCAGAGGAGCTTTGGCTACAGCCTGACCGATATCTGGGATGTCCTGGGCCACTCTGGGGACGTTGCGTAGTGCCTTTCCTTCCTGAGCCACCACTTTGCCCGCACCTACCATCAGCTCTTCATTTTTTAACATCTTCACAGCAGAAACGGCATCAACAAGCCCATCAATGTTTTTACCAACAGTACCAGTCTTCCACAGGAGCTTCCCCACTCCCACAGCCACTTCTATTTGACTGGCTTCCAATTTGGGGAGGGTTTGATGGGTCGCCTGCTCCAGCTGTGCCTGGATACTCTGCACATCCTTCATGAAGCTCTCAAACACTGCACTGGCCTTCTTTCGCTGGGTAGCATTTACTCCAACCTCTGTGGCAGCAGTAACAAGACTATTGACCCCACTGGTGATTCCCAAACCGATCCCGGTCATCGTCAGAGCCAGAGACACTCCTGCCGTTACAGGAATTAATGCCAAGCCAATGATGGACAGCACACCTCCGACGGCACCCACTGAGCTGCCTGCCACACTGGAGATCTTGGCCCCCTTGTTCATGTTATCCAGCTGAACGGCCGTCTCCTCCAGCTCCTGCAGAAACTTGGACATCTGTGGGTGACGCTTGCTGAACTCTTTAATGAATGCAAGACCAAGTTTCTCTTGGAACATGAATGCCATTCTGAAGGCTTCATTACTCCTAAGAGAAAATAAAAAGAAACAATAATTAACATGATAAAATATTTCAACTTCACATATTTCCAAAGACTCCAAAGGACGAACTGTACTGATGTTCATGGACATGACGTTTTAGGACAAATTGACTTTTACAAAGGAAATGGAGCAACTTTATAGAGTTGTGTGAACTACTGGAGTAAAGACTAAATGAGGGGGAGCTGAAAAGTTCATAGGCTGACTAAGAAGGAGTTATGCTCGTAGCTGCTGAGCCAGTAGTATTTGTGCTTCAGTGGCTGAGGGACAAGAGGACAGAGCAGAGCTGAGAGTGAGAGAACTGTCAAGAGTCTGGGTACAATAAACCACATTTGGTCAAATTTGACCACTACATCATGGTCAGCCTATGAACTTATCAGCCCCCCCTCGTATGTAGCTTTCTGGGTCCCTGTCAGGGTTGGACTGGGACAACAGCTCATGGAGGGCAGTGGCGGATCTAGAAAATTTTACATGGGGTGGCAAAGGGGTGGCAAGAGGTCTCATCTAGGTGGCGTTGGACGACCTCGGTGCAACATATGAAAATCCCCTGTGTAAATGGAGTCAACAAAAGATCCACAAAAACAGTTTTGATGTAATTCTGATTTTCAATCATTTATTTCTTATTAACATTTCCCATCATTTTGAGCACAGATGTATCTTTCCTGTTCTACTTTTGTACTCACTCCATGAAATCATGTCACACATGTACAGTACGCCTGACTTTTTGATATTACAAAATGTCTGCAGGCAACGCAATATGCTGCATCTCTTGATAAAGAATATTCCAGCCATGGCCAAGAAATGTACCACGCACTGTGGAAACTTCTATTAGCTGCTCCATGAAGTGTTTTGGGGAATGTCTTTAAATTCGGCTAGACTGCTGCATCGCCTTTGTATTTGATCACTGTCACTGAAACTAAAGCCTCTGAAACAGCAACTGTCTGGATTCAGACATTTTTTTTTAAATCTGAAAGCTTCGTAAACTGTTCTCATATTTACTATAATCAGAACTAACTAACTAGGGAACTATGCTCCAACAAATCACAAGTGAGTCACTTTTGGCAAGCGATTAATGGATGTATTAAACCGTGACTATCCATCGCCTTTAGCATACGTTACTTTCATGACAAATTTAATTTGACTTGAACTTTGTGAGTGAAAATGCCATCTGGGGAAACTGACTTCACCTGGAGAAAGCTGGACGGCTCAGTTGCTCCACTCTACTGAGTTGCAGACAGACTTATGTCCACAAACCTGGCAGTAAAGAGATGGACGAGGGTGCTGCACTGGAACTGGCTTTATTGCAGAACTATGTACACGGCATCACATACACCACACTGTACCGAGTTGCCTGGGCAAGAGAGCCCTATAATGGTGGACACTCCCACATATACACTACCGTTCAAAAGTTTGGGGTCACCTCAGACAATTTTGTGTTTTCCATGAAAAGTCACGCTTTTATTTACCACCATGAGTTGTAAAATGAATAGAAAATATAGTCAAGACATTGACAAGGTTAGAAATAATGATTTGTATTTGAAATAATAATTTTTTCCTTCAAACTTTGCTTTTGTCAAAGAATCCTCCATTTGCAGCAATTACAGCATTGCAGACCTAACATGATTGCACAAGGGTTTTCTAATCATCCATTAGCCTTCTGACGCAATGAGCAAACACATTGTACCATTAGAACATTGGAGTGATAGTTGCTGGAAATGGGCCTCTATACACCTATGTAGATATTGCACCAAAAACCAGACATTTGCAGCTAGAATAGTCATTTACCACATTAGCAATGTATAGAGTGTATTTCTGATTAGTTTAAAGTTATCTTCATTGAAAAAAAAGTGCTTTTCTTTCAAAAATAAGGAAATTTCTAAGTGACCCCAAACTTTTGAACAGTAGTGTATGTCGGCGTGATGACGTCACCAGCCGGCAACGTCATCATGCCCCACATTGTCTCAAATCCCTTCATAACATTCTCCCCACCCCCTTTGCAAAACTTAAAACACATCTAATTAAGACCCTCCCCAATTTGGTATACAAGAAACCCCAACAAGCACACTAAAGAAAAAAAAAAACAGTCACCACATTGTAACACCACAACCAAACCTAAAACCAGGGTCCGTGGGTAGACTGCCACCGAACCCGGCACGGCTAAGTTGAGTATTCTGCCACTTGCCTTTTGCCAGCCGTGCTCCTAACTAAACAGTCCTTTATTCTTTACAGTCTCCCATGGCAAGGGTGGTTCTACCGGGGTGGCCCTGCAGCGGCCCCACAGCAGACGCACCCTTGGAGGCGCCAGATCCCCGGGACAAGGGCCGATCTTCATAACGTAGAGGCCCTGATCCCACACCGCATCCGCTGGCTCCTGTGCAGCCTTGTCACCCGGAGCAGCCACCTGGACACGCCGCAGCCTGTTTGTGTGTCGAACCAAGCCATCCGTCAGCCAAAAGCACGCCATCCCCAGCTTTGCCACAATCCTCAGTGGCACTCATTGTTTCGCCAGCTGTGGCCTGGCCAGTCGTCGTCCCGTTCTCTCACCGGCATGAACCCAAACCCAGTCCATGACCTGGAGCAGTACCTTGCTTGGCTTTATGTGTTGCTGTGCTCCCAGTGGCTCTGCACACTCATTTAACTTAAGAACATAGAACTATATATATAGAACGACTGTGCCCACCTGATGTCACGTTAGGGCCAGATACAGCAATACACACACACCACACAACATTCCCCTCCCCCTTACAAAAGTGTAAGACCACACATACAATCAACACCCTCCCCAATTTAGGACCCGAATCATACACTGCCCAGGGCAGCCCCAAAAGATGCACGCTCCTGGCTGCCAAAGATAAGACTGGCTCGGAGGCCCCGGGCAGCCCCACGACATGTGCACCCCTGGCCACCGTCCGCCTCCAGGATTAAACCATCCTTTCCTGCAAAAATGCCTCTTTTCACCATCGATTGCCTCACTCCTTGGGACCCACAGTGCTTTTGTCCGGCACGCCGTCCCTCCATGCCCGTCAGTCAGCTCCAGACCACTTTCCACACCACTGCAGCTGCCATCATTGCCCCAAACACTCTGGCCCCCTGTGACCGCACTCCGGGGAAAACCGAAGCTTGCTCGTCGATGCTGCTCGATGCCTCGGGAGCCTCGCCATAACGCCCAGCCCCCGCGTCCAGGGCATGTTGAGCTCCGGCACTGAGGCCCTGCCCGACCTCCGTGGCACTCGGCTGTCACTGCTCTCTCCTGGGGTTCCCAACATCACTCCTGCCAGCGTCACTCAATGACCCAGGCAACTCGCCACCGCTCCCAGCACCCTCGTCCAAGGTGTGTGTGTGTGTGTATATACATACATACACATATCCTCCCAACAACATTAAAATGTTAAAAAATAAACTTTGTTTGTCTAGATTTGGGATTGTCAAAGTCTGCACCAAGGGCTATCCACCGCAGAACGCTAAGGTGATGACACAAAACCAACACATCACACCTTTTGTTCCCTGGTTCAATATACTAGTTACAAGCAAACAGTGTCGTCTTTCCCATCAGCTCAAACCACCACACTGTATTGTTGCTGAATGAGTAGTTAGGTTTTATAAAAAGTTGTTGTATTCATCCATCCATCTAGCTACAATGCTCCGCACTGTGTATATATATTTATATATTTATGTGTACATATGTATATTCACTGCTCTTATTTTCTTATCTTCTAAATTATTGTTCTGAGTGTTGCTATCCCTGTGCTGTTGCAGTTCTGGAATTTCCCCATTGTGGGACTAATAAAGGCTTATCTTATCTTATCTTATCTTATTCACTCAGCTTCTCCCATGTTATGGAGAGCTTGGGGACTTTCTTTTCAGCGTGTCATAGGCACAACTCGAGCCAGGGGGGACAGGCAGGGTATGTCCCTCCAACCTGGTAAAAGGAGAGAAACCCCCCCAAAAAATCATCATAAATCTTTCTATGTCATGTTACATAACATGTAATTGGGCCTTTTGGCCTTGACCTTTGGTTCCCATACCCATAGTTGTGGGCCGAGGTCCCAAGGCAAACCTATGTACCAAGTTTGGTGACCATAGGTGTCTTTGTTATTGAGATATAGTTTAGACAGCAATTTGACCTTGACCTTTGACCTCGAAATCCCAAAACCATAGTCAGAGGTCAGGGCGACAAGGTGAACCTGTGTACAAAGTTTGGTGACCTAAGCTTTACTTATTGTATAGTAATAGGGCATAGGAGAAGCTAACTGTGACGTTTGACCTTTTGAACCCAAACCCATGGTCAGAGGTCAGGGTGTAAGGGTGAACATGTGTACCAAATTTGGTAAGCCTATGTTTACTCATTCAAAAGTAACAGTGCAAAGGGAATGTTAACATTGACCTTTGAACTTTTGACCCCAAACCCATACTCAGAGGTCAGTGTCTAAGCCATCCAAGACTTGTCTTGTCTTAGACATGATGATATCAATTGAAAAGGCTACATTACTCCTTAGTCTAGTGATCGCATTACAAAATTTAGGTAAAAAAGACCTCTGAGGTCAGAGGTCACCCAAAGGTCGGAGGTCAACCAAATTCAAACTCCATCCATCCATCCATCCATCTTCTACCGCTTACCTGTCCGGGTCATGGAGGCAGCAGTTTAAGCAGAGAAGCCCAGACTTCCCTCTCCCCAGCCACCTGCTCCAGCTCTTCAGAGAAGATACCAAGGCGTTCCCAGACCAGCTGAGAGATATAGTCTCTCCAGCAAGTCCTGGGTCTGCCCCAGGGTCTCCTCCAAGAGGGACAGGCCCGAAACACCTCAAGAGGGAGGCGTCCAGGAGGCATCCTGATCAGATGCCCATACCACCTCAACTGGCTCCTTTCAATGTGGAGGACCAGCGGTTCTACTCTGAGCCTCTCCCGGATGACTCACACTATCTCTGAGGGTGAGTCCAGCAATCTCACGAAGAAAGCTCATTTCAGCCGCTTGTATCCGCAATCTCGTTCTTTTGGTCATTACCCAAAGCTCATGACCATAGGTGAGGGTAGGAACGTAGATTGACTGGTAAATCGACAGCTTTGCCTTAGAGCTTAGCTCCCTCTTCACCACAACAGACCGGTACAACGTCCGCTTCACTGCAGATGCTGCTCCGATCCGTCTGTCAATCTCTCGCTCCATTCTCCCCTCACTCGTGAGTAAGATCCCAAGATACTTAAACTCCTCCACTTGGGGCAGAAGCTTGTCCAATCCACCTTTTTCTGGCTGAGGACTATGGACTCGGACTTGGAGGTGCTGATTCTCATCCCAGCTGCTTTACACCTTCAGTGGCAAACCGTCCCAGTAAGACCTGTAGGTCATTGCTGGATGAAGCCAGCAGGACAACATCATCTGCAAACAACAGAGATGAGATTCTGTGGTCACCAAGCATGACACCCTCCATTCCCTGGCTGTGCCTAGAAATCCTGTCCATAAAAATTGTGAAAAGGATCGGTGATACAGGGCAGCCCTGGCGGAGTCCAACTCTCAATGGGAATGAATCTGACCGAGTCTTGGCAATAGGAACCAAACTCTCAAATTGGTCGTACAGAGACCAAATAGCTTGTAATAACAAGCTTGATACCCCATACTCCCAAAGCATCCCCACAAAAAACCACAAGGGACGCAGTCAAATACCTTCTCCAAGTCCACAAAACACATGTAAACTGGTTGGGCAAACTCCCATGAACCCTCGAGGATTTTTTTTTTTTTTTTTTTTTTTTTGTTACTTATTTGTACCCGTAGGTAGACTTGGTTTGCAGTCTGGTGACAAGCCACTGGCTGCTGGTCGCTGCGTGCGCGAGCGCCCTAAACCTACATGTTTTTGGTGTGCGGGAGGAAACCGGAGAAATCCCGGAGTAAACCCGCGCAACACGGGGAGAACATGCAAACTCCACACAGCTCACTGTTGGTCGGGGGCTGGGATCGAACCCACGATCTCATGATCCCCGCGGTCCCCCGGCCGAGGGTAAAACTGCGCTGCCACAGTGCTAAACCACTGCGCCACCGTGCAGTCCACGGTGAGAGGGTAAAGAGCTGATCCGATGTGCCATGGCCAGGACGAAAACCACATTGCTCCTTCTGAAGCCGAGGTTCAACCAACTGCCGGAGTCTCCTCTCCAGTACCTTGCCATAGACCTTGACAGGGAGGCTGAGGAGTGTGATCACTCTAAAGTTGGAGCACACCCTCTGGTCCCCTTTTTTGAAGAAAGGAACCACTGCCCCGGTTTGCCATGCCAAAGGCACTGCCCCCGACCTCCACACAATGTTGCAGAGGTGTGTCAGCCATGACAGCCCAACAACATCCAGGGCCTTGAGGTACTCAGGAGTGAATCTCGTCCACCCCTGAGGCACAGCCACCAAAGAGATTTTTAAACACTTTGGCGACCTCAGCCCCTGTGATAGGCAAGTCGTCCCCCTCGTCCACAAGCCCCACTTCCTCTGTGGAAGGCGTGTCAGTGGGATTGAGGAGATCCTCGAAGTATTCCTTCCACCGCCCAACGATATCCCCAGTCAAAGTAAGCAGTGCTCCATCTGCACCATACACAGTGTGGACAGGGAGCTGCTTCCCCCTCCTGAGCCGCAGGACAGTTTGCCAGAATCTCATCGAGGGCAAGCGAAAGTCTTGTTCCATGGCCTCACCGAACTCCTCCCATACCCGAGTTTTTGCTTCAGCAACCACCCGAGCTGCACTCCGCTTGGCCTGCCGATACACCTCAGCTGCTTCGGGAGTCCCACAAGCCAACCAAGCTTGATAGGGCTCCTTCTTCAGCTTAATGGCCCCCCTCACCATTGGTGTTCGCCAGTTGGTTCGGGGGTTGCCACCACGAGATGCCCCGACGACCTGGCGGCCATAGCTCTGGGCAGCTGCTTCAACAGTGGAGGTGGAGAACATCGTCCATTCAGACTCCATGTCTCCAGACTCCCTCAGAATATGGTTGAAGTTTTTCCAGAGGTGGCAGTTGAAGACCTCCCAGACAGGGGCCCAGCACACCCTCACTATACGTTTGGGTCTACCAGGTCTGAATGGGTCATCCCCTGCCATCGGATCCAACTCACCACCAGGTGGTGATCAGTTGACAGCTCTGCACTTCTCTGTACCCGAGTATCCAAGACATACGGTCGAAGGTCTGATGACACGATTACAAAATTGATCATTGACCTGCGACCTAAGGTGTCCTGGTGCCAGGTGCACATATGGACACCGTTATGCTTGAACATGGTGTTTGTTATGGACAAACTGTGGTTAGCACAGAAGTCTAATAACTGAACACCACTCGGGTTCAGTTCGGGCAGGCTGCTCCTCCCAATCACCCCCCTCCAAGTTTCACTGTCATTGCCCACATGCGCATTGAAGTCCCCCACTAGGACAATGGAGTCTCCAAGAGAAGCACTCTCCAACACCCCAGTCAGAGACTCCAAAAAGGGTGGGTACTCTGAAACATCATTTGGTGCATAGGCACAAATGATGGTCAAGACCCGTTTCCCAACCCGAAGGCGCAAGGAAACAACCCTTTTGTCCACTGGGGAAAACTCCAATATAGAGGCAGCAAGGTGGGGGGATACAAGAATACCCACCCCTGCTCGTCACCTCTTGCCCTAGGCAACTCCAGAGTTGGCCAAGCTCCAGCCCCTCTCCAGGAGACTGGTTCCGGAACTGGAGCTGTGTGTTGAGGTGAGGCCATCTATACCTAGCCGGTATCTCTCAACCTCATGCACCAGCTCAGGCTCCTTCCCCACCAAAGGGGTGACGTTTCACATCCCAAAAGCCAGTTTAGGAAGCTTGGGATCAGACCGCCAAGGTCTCCGCCTTTGACCACCACCTGATCCACATAGCACCGGATCCCCATGATCCCTCCTGCAGTTGGTGAGCCCACTGGAGGGTGGACTCATGAAACTTCTTTGGGCTGAGCCCAGCCGGGTCCCATGGGCGGAAACCCGGCCACCAGATGCTAGCCATCGAGGCCCTCCCCCAGGCCTGGCTCCAGGGTGGGACCCCATTAACGCTATAGCAGGCGGGATACACTGAATCCTTGTTCTAGCATTCGTCATGAGAGTATGTTGGATCGTTCTTAGTCTGGCCCTTCACCCAGGACCAGTTTGTCTTGGGTGACCCTACCAGAGGCAAATTGCCCCAGACAACATAGCTCCTGGGATCAATAGGGCACGCAATCCCCCCACCACATTAAGGTGACGATCCATTAGGGGCCAAATTCAAACTCATCTAAGCTTTTTCATAGATACAACTATGATATTAATTTGAAAAGCCCAATTTCAAATTTCAGAGAAAATTTTGGAGAAAAGAAATTGAAGATGAGTTTAATTCTCCCCCCCAAAAAATTGAGGGTGAAACTGTAGCTTGTGGCCTAGGGGGCCCATAGCCTTTGTGTACTCTGGTTTATAGCCACAAAAGAAAGACTGTTTTCTGCACACAGACTGGGAGGTCTTCAAAATAGCAGCCTCCCAGGAAGACAAGACAGATGTGGAGGAGTATGCTGAAATGGTCATCAGCTACATCGCGAAGTGCACAGAGGATGTCACTACAGTGAAGACCATCACTATGCGGGGTAACCATAAGCCCTGGATGACTGCAGAGGTGCGCTCGCTGCTTACAGCCAGGGATGCAGCCTTCAGAGTGAAGAACAGGATCGCCCTCCGCTCAGCCAGGTCTGCGCTCTCAAAGGGAATTAAGGCGGCAAAGCGCGCCTATGCGGAGAAAATCCAGGGACACCTCTGTGACACTAGGAACACCAAGCAGATGTGGCAGGGAGTTCGGACACTGACGGGCTATAAGACTAGGCAGGGGGTCGATGATGACGACGCTTCACTTCCAGACAGGCTTAATGACTTTTTTGCACGTTTTGAAGCATCAAACTAGACAATCAGAGGGAGGGCTGGCCCACCCCCACCATCAGTCGGACCAGCTTTTACCATCAACACAGCGGACACACGGAGGACCCTAACCAGAGTCAACCCACGTAAAGCTGCAGGTCCGGACAACATCCCGGGACGTGTGCTCCGAGACTGCGCAAGCGAGTTGGCGGATGTCCTGACTGACATTTATAACATCTCCCTGAGTCAGGCCATCGTTCCCAGATGCTTCAAGACCTCTATCATTGTACCGGTGGCAAAGAAACCAGTTGAGTCCTGTTTGAATGACTATCGTCCTGTTGCACTGACACCAATTGTGATGAAGTGTTTTGAATGGCTTGTCAAACCACACATTACAGCCTGCCTCCCTGCATCACACGACCCGCTCCAGTTTGCATATCGTTCAAACCGCTCCACGGAGGATGCTATAGTCACCACCCTACACTCTGTCATCACCCACCTGGACCAGAAAGACACCTACGCCAGACTCCTGCACATTGATTTCAGTTCAGCATTCAACACCATTATTCCCCAGAGACTGATGGAGAAATTACTCCTTCTCGGTCTGAACACCGCCACATGTCTCTGGATCCTGGATTTCCTGACTGAGAGACCTCAGTCTGTCCGGGTTGGAAACAACATCTCCAACTCTGTCACGCTGAGCACTGGATCCCCTCAAGGCTGTGTACTCAGTCCACTGTTGTTTACACTTCTAACACATGACTGTGCATCCAGACACGAGGGGAACCAGATTATTAAGTTTGCAGACGACACCACGGTGGTGGGACTTATTCAGAGGGATGAGGAATCAATGTACAGGGAAGAAGTGAGAGACCTGGAGGGCTGGTGCAGGGAGAACAATCTGGTGCTCAACGTGGACAAAACGAAGGAGATGATTATCGACTTCCGGCGGTCACAGCCTGAACACGTCCCCCTCAGCATCGGCGGCCGTTTAGTGGACAGAGTGGAGAACATCAAGTTCCTCGGAGTGCAGATCTCGCAGGACCTGACCTGGAGCAAGAATTCCTTGGGGATCAGGAAGCGGGCTCAGCAGAGACTGCACTTCTTGAGGAAACTCAAACAGGCCTCTCTCCCCATCTGCATCCTCAGGACCTTCTTCAGAGGTGTGGTGGAGAGTGTTCTGACGTACTGCATTGCTACATGGTACTCCAGCTGCAGTATGTCAGACAAAAAAGCCCTGCAGAGGATAGTTAAGGGAGCTGAGAGGGTAATTGGAGTCTCCCTCCCCTCTGTCCAAGAACTTTTTCAGAACCATTGTAGGAGCAGGGCACTGAACATTGTCAAGGACCGTTCTCACCCTCTGCATAAACACTTTGAACTTCTTCCATCTGGTAAACGATTCCGGAGCATCAGAGGCAGAACCACCAGACTGATCAACAGCTTCCTTCCACAAGCTGTCAGGATGCTGAACAGTTGACCCGGAATCTCTCATACATGCTACTGCACCTACGGACATTTTGTATATTATTTGTATATTATAGTTAGTTAGTTTTTTGCTTGTTTTTTTTTCCCCAAGTATGTCTCAGGGATGTGTGAATGGATGGGGGGGTGGGGGTGGGGGATGAAGCTATGTGTGAGTGTGTCTTAAATCATGCTGCTTCTATCTATATGGATGCCGAGAGAAACGCAATTTCATCTTGCCTGCACTACAGTTGTATGTACAGCAATATGACAATAAAGTTTGATTTGATTTGATTTGATTTGATTTTGAAAAGACTCTACCATGGAGGATCACATTTACACTGGAATGATGTTTAAAAGAATTTGCTATCCTATTTCTTATTTCACAACCTGAATCTTTAGGGCAACAACAGCTAATGAACATTTCTTAGGCACTAACGTGTCAATTAAACATCGATAGCAAAGACACGCTCTGCGTCACCCAGTAGAGGTTTCAGATATGAGCGATGTGGGCGGGCGTCCAGGGCGCCACTCTTTTTGGGGCGTCACTATGGTGTTGGGTTTAATGCCCTTATTGTGAAGTGCGGTGTAGTGGCGGCCACTTCCTGGTCCACCACTGCACCACCCTATAAATAGCAGAGGGCATCCATTGCACGGTCTTTCTGACCGGTGCCCTCTGCCTGGTGGCTGTTCAGTATCCACTGTGGTCCAAATATTAATAAAGTTGAGTTTGTCCATTCACCTGGCCTCATCATTCCATAAGGTATTTTGTCAGATATAACATCTGGCAATTGAGGAAAAACCAATTGAGGCATGTATTGCACCACTTCACCCCTTCCTGGAGCTACCGGGTGAGCCGCCTGTGCCCTGGCCAAGATGGTGTGCGGCCTTCCGAAATTACACCATCGCACTCGACCTGGGTGAGCTAAATAAGTTAAGAGCATGTGCGCTCCTTGTACACAATTTAGGGATTGAGGGCCAGCGTATCCTGCACACACTTGGGTCTTCGGACTCATTTGAGGACGTCGTCGAGTTGCTAGCAAGCCATTTTCACACCGCAGATAGCATGACTGTCCAGAGGATTCTGCGACATCAACGTGCGGGTGAGCCTGTCCACCAGTTTGTCGGCGACTTGAGGCAGCTAGCTAGCAAGTGTCGTTTTGGGCCACTGAAGGAAGAAATGGTACGTGACCAGCTGCCAGAGCACACGAACAGCACCGCTTTACGAGCTAGGCTACTCAAAGGCACCAAGTGACTTAACATTAGCCAGAGCTGTCGAGCTAGATCTCCAAATGGAGACCGCAGACAAGCTAGCCTCGGAGCTAAACTGGCGCCAGTCACAACGGCAGCTGGAGCTTTCCGCCGCAGCATTAGTAGCGGACCTGGATAGCAAGGATAGCTTGGACAACAACACTGCGGAAGCCAACGCTACCAGCTGAAGGTCTGCCCCGGGAAAACCCTGTTGCTTGGGTTGTGGGTCCATGAAACACCAAAATAAGGCTAAGGACTGCCCGGCTAGAGGGAAGTGTTGTAGCAATGTAGACACTTGAACCATTATGCTAGAGTGTGCCCGTGTATCTGAGCCGGAGAGCCCATGGAAGAAATCATTCCGCCCGCCCCCGACAACTATCCACACGGTGTCCCCAAGTATCATCGGGTACACGTTCTGCGCAGTGACACTGGACGGCATGGGGGTGCCACTACTGCTCAACATGGGGGCGGAAGGGTCGTTGCTGAATTGGGTCACGGTGAAGAAGTTTTTTCCCCACTACAGGATAAGAGGTAACCCAACACCGCTTTATGGTTATGGAGGTAGCAGGCTGCACACGGTTGGAATGGTGGAGTTAACAGTTCAGCATAAGTCTGCAACGATGGCTGACTTCACGTTCCATGTGACAGCCCGAGGTGACAACATCATGGGCTGTGACTTGTTTTACGGACTGGGTTTCGGCATCAAAGAAGACGCTGGGGAGGATTGGTCTGGTTGTGGCCAGTGGAACTCTCCGCTTCCGGTGGTGGAGGAGGACGTTGTGTGGGACGAAAAACTAATGGACACAACGGTGGTTGAGCAGGACCAGCCTCACTCAGGTTCGATGCAGGACAATCTCAGTGCTGGTGCTTGGGGAATGGTAGGAGGGGGTACAGAGTGTGGCGGCAAAGCGCCTGCGTCTGCGAGTGACGCCAATGTGCTAGCCCCAGATTCCTCTGGAGCTTGGCCGCAGAGGGCTGGAGAATCTTGCAGCTATGATGGCAACCGCTGCAACAGCTTTAGATGAGGTCGGGGCCAGACCGACTGTCACGGAGAAGCCACGTGCCAAACAGCACCATTTCAGGCCAAGCAGAGCCCCTCTTAGAGCTATGGACTTGGTCCGGGCTCGCGGAAAGGAACATCTATGGCAAATACGGGTCAGACGGCAGCCAGCGGGACACCAGGGACACCTATGCATCGTGGCTAAGCTGGGCGCAGCTTATTTCCAGCTGTCGGACGAGTCGGTGAGGCATGCCAATGAGCTGTGGTGTGAGCGGGAAGAGGCTTCTGATGGCAGGGCTGGACGAGAGCGGTGGTCAGTGACGATGAGGAGAGGCACCTTCATCCACGAGGTCAGCCATTGTCCGGGGGCAAATCTGCTGAGGGGTTGCCCTGCCCCCCCCCCAACTGGTTCTACCCTTTTCTACCCAAGGGACGGAAATGTAAATTCTGTTAAATAGTTTTAATGTTCATGTGTTTAAGTTGGTAAAATGTTATTAGATAAGATAAGATAGTCTCACAATGGGGAAATTCCAGGATTGCAACAGCACAGGGACAGCAACACTCAGAGCAACAATCAAGAAGACAAGAAAAACAAGAGCAGCGAATATACATATGTACACATAAATATATAAATATATATACACACAGTGCGGAGCATTGTAGCTAGATGGAATAAACAGCATAACCGTCTACTTAGTTATCCTACATAGTATGAATATGTACCCATACATATTGTCACCCTCCGTAGCGACTGATATTGTCCTAGTTGTCTACTAGAGGGGACCACTGTGTAAGTCTATTGCGTCTTTTGCATTCAATACTATTAGGTTGTCACGTTTTTTTTTGCTATCTCTGCGAGCAGCCCTGCTTAGGTTATACAGTCTGACAGCCGTAGGTAGGATGGACCTGCGAAACCTCTCGGTTGCGCACCTAGGATGATGTAGTCTGCTACTAAATGAGCTCCTCAGTGCATTCAGTATGTCCTGCATAGGGTGGGACTCGGACTCCAGCAGAGATGACAGTTTAGCCACCATCCTTCTCTCTCCTATCTCCTCCGCTGGGTCAAGGTGTTGCCCCAGGACAGAGCTAGCTTTCTTGATCAGTTTGTTCAGTCTCTTCCTATCGGCTCCAGTAATGCCACTGCCCCAGCAGACCACTCCAAAAGTGATGGCTGATGCCACCACTGTGTCGTAGAATGTCTTCAGCAGCGCCCCTTGTATACCAAAAGACCTGAGTCTCCTCAGCAGGAACAGCCTGTGCTGTCCCTTCTTGTAGAGTGCATCGGTATTGTTGCTCTGCGTCACCCAGTAGAGGTTTCAGATATGAGCGATGTGGGCGGGCGTCCAGGGCGCCACTCTTTTTGGGGCGTCACTATGGTGTTGGGTTTAATGCCCTTATTGTGAAGTGCGGTGTAGTGGCGGCCACTTCCTGTTCCACCACTGCACCGCCCTATAAATAGCAGAGGGCACCCATTACACAGTCTTTTTGGCCAGTGCCCTCTGCCTGGTGGCTGTTCGGTGTCCACTGTGGTCCAAATATTAATAAAGCTCAGTTCGTCCATTCACCTGGCCTCATCATTCCATAAGGTATTTTGTCAGACATAACAGTCACGAGAATCCATCCATCCATTTTCTACCGCTTTTCTGGAGGTCCGGGTCACAGAGGCAGCAGTTCAAGCAGAGAAGCCCAGACTTCTCTCTCCCCAGCCACCTGCTCCAGCTCTTCAGAGAGGATACCAAGGCGTTCCCAGACCAGCTGGGAGACATAGTCTCTCCACCGAGTCCTGGGTCTGCCCTGGGGTCTACTCTCAGTGGGATGTGCCCGAAACACCTCAAGTGGGAGGCGTCAAGGAGGTATTCTGGACGCCTCAAGTCACGAGAATCAGAAAAATAAAAATAACAAAAGATTCATAATTATTTGCACTGAGCGTGTATTTGTGGCAAATGGCCGCCCTCTACAGGTGGGATGCCGGCACCCACTCTGCAGATGTCACTGTGCAGATGTCAGACTCCACAGATTGAACTCCAGTATGGTGGACATTCAAAGCACAGCAAAGGGGGGAAAAAAAGTTAAAAGTAAGATTTTTTTCTTAAATTATGCAACGGTTTGAATTTTAAAGCATTGAGCCCTAAAACAGCAACATTTGGCTATCACAGCTTATGTTATGTAACATAATATTTTCTCCAATGTGTTGTAGTCGGCTTCAGTTTACTGGCCACATGAATTAATTTCAGGGCTGTGCAGAAACCATTTAAGAGGGAGGGGCACAAATTAATAATAAGAAAGGGCACATGGAATGAGATTTGTTAAAAAAATATATGTCAACTTTATATCTTACTTAGTTGGTATCTATTTTACTGTAATGACTATAAACTGATGGATACATGGACATATTTAACACCCCACAAATTTATACAAATTATCAAGTCACACAGAGACCACGTTCTTCATCATTAATTATGTAAAGGTCAATGACAAAAAAATAGGCAGCTTCCACTAAAAAATGATTGCCTCTTCAAAATAAAAACATCTGCAAAAATCTGAAAAAAAGCTTTTCTTTTCAATAAATAAATGATTAAAACTTCATTCAAATGACTAAATCATTGCAAAAAAAAAATTAAAAAGGCCATTTGCCTAGTCAGCACAATGAGCCCAAACATCCCCTCTGTTAAACTGCCCCCCTCCATCTCCACAAAGACTGCAAGGATAGTTCATACAGGACAACATAGCACAGGTGCATCTCAATAAATTAGAACGTCATCAAAAAGTTGATTTATTTCAATAATTCAGTAAAAATAAAGGAAACTCATATATAGATTCATTACACACAGAGTGATATATTTCAGGTGATTATTTCTTTTAATGTTGATGGTTATGGCTTAAAGCTAATGAAAACCCCAAATTCAGTTTCTCAAAAAATTAGACTACGTATAATTAATTTTTAAAAAAAATGGATTTTTAAAAGAAATATTGGCCGACTGAAAAATATGTCCACGTACACACTCAATACTTGGTCGGGGCTCCTTTTGCATCAATTACTGCATCAATGCGGCGTGGTTTGAAGGTCATCAGCCTGTGGTACTGCTGAGGTGTTACAGAGGCCCAGGTTGCTTTGATAGTGACCGTCATCTTCACTGCACCTTCACTACAGCTGTGGTGCAGGTGTAGTGTGGCCGACTACTGATCAGAGGGTGAGGGTTTGATTCTCACAATGTGTGCAGTCTGCATGTCGAAGTGTCCTTGAGCAAGACACTGAACCCCTAGTTGCTCCTGGTGGGTCAGGCCAGCACCTTGCATGGCGGCTCTGCCACCATGAGTGTGTGAATAGGTGGATAGCAGGATCTGTAAAGCGCTTTGGTCATCCAGAGATGAGTAAAATACACTATATAAGTGAGCACCATTTACCATTCAGCTGGTCTGCATTGTTGGGTCTGGTGTCTCTCATCTTCCTTTTGACAATACTCCATAGATTCTCTATGGGGTTTAGGTCAGGAGAGTTTGCTGGCCAATCAATCACAGTGATACCATGGTCATTAAACCAGGTTTTGGTACTTTTGGCAGTGTGGGCAGGTGCCAAGTCCTGCTGGAAAATGAAATCAACATCTCCATAAAGCTTGTCAGCAGAGGGAAGCATGAAGTGCTCTAAAATTTCCCAGTAGCCGGTTGCGCTGACTGAATATAACCTCTTGCACTCCGGGATACCACAGGCGGTCACATCTCTGTGTCCTAGTGCGTCCTCGTGTGTCCTGAGACGCACAGTGCACACTGAAAAAAAAAAAAAAAAGCTGCATTTCCGTTCTTCCACTACAGACACAGCCGCGAACAGAAAGCCAAAGGAGTGCTTTGATTGGTTTAGATTTGGCTGACCTCTCATTCGACTAATAAGAGCCTTGAATTGGGTTTCTGAAAACTTGAAGAACCAATGACTGAAAACCTAGCAAGAAGGACCCGCCTACCAATGACTGCGAATACAACGAGCCAATTGAAGCAGAGAAGTTTGACGATTGAAAGCGTGCGTCTCGTGCGTAAAATCTGTTTTGTGTAAGCCGATGTGTGTAACGGTAGCGTTCACCAGTCTTTTTTCCTTACTACTGTTCTTATTTGTTTTGAAAAATCGTTCGCCAAAACCGTAATCATGGAAGCGCAAAACCGCAATAATGGAATCATGGTTTGACCGGATCGCGTGACCAGAACCACGAGTCGTAACAAGCGGACCAGCGTCATGTTCGTCTGACAATGAGGAACAGATGTTCGCCAGCGACACTGCTGTTGTGGACAGGTAAGTGTTATAAGCTAAATTATTCTTTATCACTGAAAATAGTAATAAAAATGACTTTTGACCGATCGGTAATTACAACTGTGCGTCATCGCCACATGACGGACCGCGGCGCACGGACCAGACCGTGCGCGGCACTCCTCTGTAGCGGGGGGGGAGTTGTTATCCTCTACATTGCAGATATTTTAGTATAATTACCTCCGCCAGGCCGAAAGGCCAGGAGGAGGTTATGTTTTTGCCGGGGTTTGTCTGTGTGTTTGTTTGTCTGTCTGTCTGTCTGTCTGTCTGTCTGTCTGTCTGTCTGTCTGTTTGTCTGTTGGTTAGCAAGATAACTCAAAAAGTCTTGGACGGATTTCCATTAAACTTTCAGGCGTTGTTGGAAATGGTACAAGGAAGAACTGATTAAATTTTGGGGATGATCCGGATCACCGTCTGGATACAGGAATTTTTTAAAGCATTTTTTAACACTGTGACATACGGCCATTTTCAACATGTGCGCAGGCACAATGGAGGGCGCTGGTCGTCGTGTCTGCAACACAAACTCCGCGTTCTTCAACGTTTTAGGCACAAAAGCACGCGGAAAATACTGGTGGCCTGGGCCCGCCAGCGTGCCTGTGTTTGCGCGCAGCTGCAACACCTGACACGCGCAGCTGTCCGCCGCCGGATTATTTGGCAGAAATTCCCCGCCCAGCCATAGGTGCTGCGCATTTGGCAGAAATTCAGCGGCCAACCATAGGCGCTGCGCAAAAACGAGTTCTCTGCCGGGGAAGCTTCTAAATTCTGTTTTGCCGCGGAGCGCAACCCCAATAATATAATATAAAACCCACGGCAACCTGTCTACCCAATCTGCATCCGTCAGTGGAGGAGATGGACACACCAACACTTCAGTTTATTACCTCCGCCAAGGAGGCAATACTTTTAATACTGAACCACTAATCCTATCACTATCACACTGATTGTCATTGATTAATTGTCTACCCAATCTGCATCCGTCACTGGAGGAGATGGACACAACAGCAACACTTTAGTTTATTACCTCCGCCAAGGAGGCAATGCTTTTAATACTGAACCACTAATCCTATCACTAACAGATTGATTGTCATTGATTAATTGTCTATGTTTATTGCACTGTCCCTGTCAAACAAACAAATAATCATTGTGAATCCAGTTGCTAGTCATATGTTTGCATGCTCAAGGAATCTGAAAACGTACACACAAACACTGTATGGGGGGAACTGTGGCTCTTGGCGGAGGTCTGCGCTCTCCGAGTGCTTTTCTAGTTTTAATTGCACTGTAGGTTATTTTTTCTTGTAAAAAAAAAAGCCACACATTTTTTACGTGGCATGCTTCTTTGTGTGTGGAGGGCTTGTTTGTTCATTCATTCATTCATGAATGAATAAACAACCCCCCCCCCACACACACACACAGCCCTGAGTGTCACCTTTCATTAGAGCCCAAGATCAAGCTTCTATATTGAATCATTCAAAAGTTATAGACGTTTTTCCAAACTGTGCCATTTGGCACAATTTGGCACAGTTCAAAAACGCCTGGGAACAACCTGAGAAAAAAGCTGTGTAATATATTAATTTTTTGTGGTATTGTTACAAAATTTTGACCTCAGCTGGATAACACTTGGTTCTACATTTCTGTTGCATTTTCCAGCCCGTATCTGACAGCTGTGTGTTATTTGCAAGCATTTGTATCTAAAAAAACACCCAGGCGAACTTTATTTTCTTCAAGTTCAGTATGTTTAGATGACTGTTACTCAGTGGCAGGAGCACTTAGAGAGATTATGACTGTTTTGTCAAAAAATTCAAAGTGTTTTCTTTTAAATGAGACCAATCCCATGAAGATGCTGCAAAGGGTTGAAGAACAGCTTTTGATTTACTTTGGGTACGTTATTTTTAGGCGTTTTTAGGGAAACTGACCAGAGTGCAAGGGGTTAAAAAAAAAAATCAATTTTTTAAAATTAATTTTATGCAATAGTCTATTTTTTTTTTAGAAACTGAATTTGGGGTTTTCATTAGCTGTAAGCCATAACCATCAAAATTAAAAGAAACAAACACTTGAAATATATCACTCTGTGTATAATGAATCCATATATGAGTTTCCTTTCTTTTTACTGAATTAGTGAAATAAATCAACTTTTCGATGACATTCTAATTTATTGAGATGCATCTATCAGTGAGAGGATAGGTGCAAACGTACAAGAAAATCATGAAAATATGAGAAAAAAAGTGAAACATGGCAAAAGTTTAAAAAAGTAATGAACTTGCCAGGGAAAAGTTGCAAGAAAAGCCTCACTAACTGTTAAGAAAATTGAACATTTGGACATTTAAGAAAGAAATAAAAATCAAAAAAAAAAGTTATAAAAAGTGTGGGGGGGGCAGTCCACCCAGGGCATCATACAAACCAGCCTCTGGCGTCACCCTAGTAACAACACCACAATTATGTATTTCAGACCAACATGATCCCTCCTTCTCATCACTGACCTGACTTCCTCCAGCTGGTTAACGTGGTCCAGCATACGACGTATGTCGGCATCAGACAAGCCCACGTCCAGGTCCACCACCGGTTCCACCTTCAGGCCAAAATCATCAAGACAACTGGAAAACAACAGGAAATATTTAAAAATTTCAGTTCAGCTTGAGTCACAACGTCAGTCCACACAAAGAAATTTAAATTAAGTGTTCCAGGACAGCCTAAATATGCCATATCATCAATCTGACTGTACCACTCTACAACCGCTGAACAACAACAGCAGCAAGTTGGTCCGATGTAGAGGTTGAGTGTGTCTTCTGGTTTTGATAGGATTGCACAGAATCAACTGGATAAAATCCCCAGAATGTAGAGGTATTTGGGGACAATCTGTGCCGAGGCTTTAGTGGAGAAGAGGGGAGGTCAAGTGTTGTACCGAGCCATCGTGCAGTGTAAGTGAAGGTCCAGCAAGAGACGTTAGCGGGGAGAGGGGTATAATCACCTACAGAACAGCACAGACCAACCAGAACCAGAGAGAGAAACCACAGAGGTGAGTGGATCTCTGTGAGCAGCTCTTGGTTGTGGTGAGGAGGAAAAAACTCAATTTTAACAGGAAGTAACCCCCATCAGAAGCAGGATCAGAACCAACTTCAAGGAGGGTTTGGGTTGGAGGTCCAAAGTCTTGAACTTCAAGTCACAACCATGTCCTGAGTTACATCAGACCAGGACTAGACTGGCCATCTGGCATACCAGGCATCTGCCTGGCAGGCCGACGCACATGTGGGCTGGTGTGTTGTCATCAATATAATTATGCAACCACGTCTTACTGACAGCAGCCCATTCATTTATTTTCATTACTGACACTGAACTGCTCAATCAAATCTCTTAACGCACCCCCAACACCCCCACCCCTTCCTTCCCAGGGTGCATCGGCCCCTGTCAGAGCTGAGTTTAGTGTGGAAGAAATTTTGTGGCCCCAGAAGTGTTGGATGAAAATGGACAAATAAAAGTGGAGTTGAAAAGATTAGGGGAAAATTAAAAAATGGAAATAGATGCCACTAAATTTATTAAAATAAAGGACATATTAGTCGGTTAAAAACCAGTAAATGGCATTCACTTATGTAGCACATTTTATTCATCTCTGGATGACCAAAGCACTTTACAGATCCTGCTATCCACCCATTCACACACTGATGGCAGTGGAGCTGCCATACACAGGCGCTGCAGCCTGACCCACCAGCGGCAACTGGGGGTTCAGTGTCTTGCTCGAGGACACTTTGACATGCAGACTGCAGACAGAACGGGACTCGAACCACTCACCCTCCGATCAGTAGTTGGCCACACTACACCTGTGCTGCAGCCACAAGCTCCACACAAAGCCTGATGGTGTCAAACTATGTTTTACCCTACAAATTCTGATATAAAGTCAAACTTCTGAGTGTAATTGAATGCAACATCAGGGCTCTCCCCATCCCAACAGCGGGAAAGGTGAGGGGACAGGAGACTCCTGCAGCTCTTCTACAGGTAACACCTGAACATATAATACTGAATGATGCCAGCCTCAGCTTGAATATCCTGCAAAGTTATGCATAGTTCTGGGGTCTGTCTGAAATTATTCAGAAACAGTATTTTTTTTATTCTTTTAACATCCGTTTTTCCACTACCAAGTGGATTGGACAAGTCGCTACAGCAGACATCAATGTGTGTGCCGTAGCCATATAGATTGGAGCAAAGTTTTTACTCTGGATGCCCTTCCTGTCACAACCCTGCCCATTTATATCCGGGCTTGGGACTGGCACAGGGAATACACTGGCTTGTGCACCCACTGTGGCTGGTAACCATCCCTCCTCCATTCCATTATTGCTGAGCACCAAGCTGGATAGCAGGAAGTTCCATTTTATGGTTTTTGGCATGACCCGGATGAGACTTGAACCCCGGCCTCCCAGTTGTGGAGCGGATGCTCTACGTACCTCAAAGCCATCACTCGGGTGACTTAGAGGTAGATGTTTGCATACCTGCAAACATTTAGGTTTCAAAGTACGTGAGGTTTTCACCTGGGGTGGGGGTTGAAAAATAGGCTATTAATAGCCTATAAATAGCCTATAATATAAAAGAAAATACTGCATTTTTGCTCATTTTATTTTTGATTTTTAATTTACGAGGAACAACTTTACAAATTTATGAGAGTAAAGTCTCAAATGTACAAGAAAAAAGCCCTAAATTAGCACTAAACACAAATTATGAGAAAATTTTGATTGAAGTGGGGAAAAAAATCTTTCAAATTTACAAGGAAAAAGTAATAAATTTTGAATAAAACTGTCACAAATTTAGGACAAAAATTTCAAACTGTCCAGACTAAACTCACATCTCAGTAACTACTTCAGAATCAGAATCAGAATCAACTTTATTGCCAAGTATGCTCACACATACAAGGAATTTTACTTATCACTAAGGTGCGCTCGTGTTAAGCGCTCCCTAATGACGCGGCAGCCACTTACAGGCGCATCATACAGTGGGGGGTAAAGAGGGGGAGGGGGAGGGGGTGACACATTGGGCAGAGAGAAAAAACATAGTTATCAAAATATAGCTCAAGTGAGCAAGATTGTGATCACATAGAAAAAAACCCTCTATTGCTCACTTAGCAAACAAGATACAAATCCACACATTAACAAAGCAAGAGAGAGACCAGTGTGTGCATGTCAGTAATGTGATATCAGTGTGAATGCAGTGTGTGAAGTATCAGTTACTGGTGGACAACAAAAATCCTCTCCTAGGCAACGGCTAGATGTTATGACCATGGTGTTGTAAAACATAGATAACATGTCCACAGAGTTCATCTCTCTTTGCATATCAGATGGTAAAAAACCATGTTAGTCACATGGTGACGCTGTCCTTGGAGAGTTCAGATTGCTGCACATCAGTTTGTTTGGGATAGAGAGAAGCCAAAACTCCCTTCTGCCTTATCTTTTCTCCTGGAGGAATGAGTTCTCCCAAGGGCGCCGAATCAAGGCCTGATGAGCACAGTTCACTTAGAGCATAGAATTTTCATCTCTCATGCAATTCTGTGCATCACAATTTACATTAACATTCACAGGCTTTAAAATCATTCCCTGGAGAGCACCCAGCGACTCCAAGATGTTTCCCACCTTCCGATTCAGTTCACCATTTGCCGCTATCAGTGCTCTCCCCAGCTGGTCGAATTGTTGGAGGAGCTTCGCCGGGTCCGCATTTTGATTAGCTCGTTCCAACTTCTTTAATTTCCGATACACCAGGAAAACTCCAAAGCCAAACAGCAGAAATCCTGTGATCATGAAGCCAAACAGGTAGATGTCTTCCACATCCTCAATCGAAAGATCACACAGACACATGAGTTTCCAATTGTCCCATGAGTCCCTCACATAACCCGCAGCTGAAGTGCCTGCAGGACATTTGGGCTCCCCCGGGCCCGATTTTCTGTTTGAAAAAGTGGTGTCAATTGCATTTAAAGCCCAGCTCACCAATTCCATTTTTTTTCCGTTTGGACTGAGATCAGCGAGAAGGAGAGCGAGACACAGACAGGACACAGCAAGCTGGGATCAGTCAAGGGAGGCGGAGGAGGAGAGGAGAAGAAATGCGTCTGCTCTCTCTGAAAGCCGGAAGAAGAAAATATTTTCATAAAATATTTTTGGATAATTACGCTGATGTACACTACCGTTCAAAAGTTTGGGGTCACTTAGAAATTTCCTTATTTTTGAAAGAAAAGCACTTTTTTTTCAATGAAGATAACTTTAAACTAATCAGAAATACACTCTATACATTGCTAATGTGGTAAATGACTATTAGAGCTGCAAATGTCTGGTTTTTGGTGCAATATCTACATAGGTGTATAGAGGCCCATTTCCAGCAACTATCACTCCAGTGTTCTAATGGTACAATGTGTTTGCTCATTGCGTCAGAAGACTAATGGATGATTAGAAAACCCTTGTGCAATCATGTTAGGTCTGCAATGCTGTAATTGCTGCAAATGGGGGATTCTTTGACGAAAGCAAAGTTTGAAGGAAAAAATTATTATTTCAAATACAAATCATTATTTCTAACATTGTCAAAGTCTTGACTATATTTTCTATTTATTTTACAACTCATGGTGGTAAATAAAAGTGTGAATTTTCATGGAAAACACAAAAATTGTCTGGGTGACCCCAAACTTTTGAACGGTAGTGTACGAGTAACAATATATAAAGATAACCTAATTTTACTTGTGTACAGTTTCAGGTTACTCTACCATCTAAATTAAAGAGTTTTTTTAATTAAAAATGTGGAATTTTTGTCATAAACTATCTGTGCGCTCTTTCATGGCGCACGGAGAAGGAGGATGAAAGGATTTAAGCGCAGGGTTTCACCAAACACACATTTATTGACAAGCTGTTCACTGACAAAGACGAACAAGTGAATTGTAATACAATATGGATGCGCTCGGGAGAGCAGGGAAGACAACGGGAAGCTCAACAGACTTGGGGAAACGCACACTGGGCACAGCCTAAGCGTAGCGGTTATGCTGCAAAAAGAGATGCCACTAGAAGCGTAGCAGAATACTGCAGGGGAGAAGCGCTTCTGGTCCAGCGTAGCAGCTAACCACACAGAGAAACGCTAGGGGAAAGCCCAGCCGGCTTGGCTCATGACAGAGCCCCCCCTCTAAGGGGTGGATCCCCAGACACCCAAGGTAACATCAAGAAGACCCCCCCCCCCAAACAGGAGCAACAACAACAAACAACACAGACCCGGGTGGGCAGTAGGGGAAACAGGAAGGAGGGAACACAATGCCCCGCCCAGGGCCCATGATTAACCCCCCCAAGTCCATGGGCATTGGGGCTCCGGAGGCCGCCCAGAGACCCAGGTCCGGTGGACTGAATCCGGGGGCCTGCCGGAAAACATGAGCCACCTGACCTGGGAAGTCAATCCTTCTGGCAGCCGGCCAGCGTAGTTTAGCCACCAGGACCGAAGGGGTGAAGCAGGAGGCAGCCTGCCCACAAGAAGGCTCACTGGTGTGTAACAGGACCAGGGAAAGGGGAACTCCACGGCATCAGGCAGGGATAAGGGGACCACGGCGTCCTCAGGGTGGTCCACAACTGCACCCGTGGTGGACCCCGGGCCAGCTCTGCGGCACCCACGATGGACTCCAGCGAGAGCCTCACTGCATCCGTGGTGACCTCCGGCTGAGGCTCAGCTGCAGCCCCGATGGCCCCCAACCAGGCCGGCTCCACTGCACACACGATGCACTCCAGCAGAATCCTCGCTACACCCGTGGTGACCTCCGGCTGAGGCTCAGCTGCACCCGCAGTGACCTCCGGCTGAGACTCAGCTGCACCCGCAGTGACCTCCGGCTGATGCTCAGCTGCACCCGCATTGACCTCCGGCTGAGGCTCAGCTGCACCCGCGGTGGACCCTGGTTGGGTCAGAGCTGCACCCACGACGGTCCCAGTTTGGGATGTGGCTGCACTCACGATGAACTTCGGTTGGAGCACCATTGCACCAGCAGTGACCCCCATCGGGGGCCTCATTGCTCCCACAGTGGCCTCCCCAGCGAGGGAGGTGGTGATCCTAATGCCACCTGGCGCTGGATCCCAGTCCTCGGTGGCCTCTGGCAAAGTCAGCTGCTCTCTGGCGACCCTGGCAGGAGGCTCTGACCCCGGAGGGAAAGAAAAAGAGACCGGGTCAGGGTTGCCGGCAGCAGCAGAGCCCGGTGAGGCGGCCCCGAGGGCTACTACGAGCTGCCCCGGGCCCTCCTCGCCATGAGTCGGGCAGTGTGACATTGACATGTGCAGTATTTACACAGTGGAGCACACTTGCCTGAACTCGGGCTCCACTGCCGCCCAGGACTCCGGCAATTTGGGGTGCGTAGCCTCCGTCATTGTGCCTGGTGCTGTGCCCCTGTCGACCTCCTCTGGGGCCGCCAATGTCCCATCATCATCAGTAGGCAGCCCGGTCGATGGTAACTCCTCTCCGGTGACTCTAGTGAGGGGCTCGACAGGGAAGGGAGAGAAGGAACGGTTAGGGCCGCCGGCAGCGACAAAGCCCGGCGAGGGAAGCCCAGGTGCAGCCGAGAGCTGCACCCAACTCTACTGCCCAAGAGCCAGACAGGATCTCTTAATCATAGGCAATTGAACTGCAGGAGAGACAACTTGCCTGTGCTCGAGCTCTATCGCTGTCCAGGACTCCAATGCTGTCGACGGTGACGGTCAGGATCCCGTTGGCTCGGGGTCTGGTCCAGGGGGTGACTCTGCTGCGGCGGTCCCCACAGCAGGGGTAATGGTGGTTGCAGTCCGGGTCCTCTGACGCTCCTCCTCAATCCAGCCGTTGGCTGCGGCGAGCAGGTTCGCCCCCTCCTCGTCTGAAGGCGAATCTGGGGGTTGACCAGGCGTAGGAGGTGGAACCCTCTCCGCCACGGAAGTGCGTCCTCGGACTTCCCTCTCGCGGCGCTCCTCCTCGACCCGGCGGTTGATGAAGGCAAGCAAATTCGCCCACTCCTCGTCCACCGGTGGGATTGTGGGGGAACGCCTCCATGGGGGCTCCTGGGCAGGATCATTCAGGGCCTCAACCTCCTCCATCATCAGGTGGCTCGGTTCTTAGACTAGCAGGCCCTCAGAAATTAGAGGAGGAGACGCAGAGAGGGGAAGGAAACAAACATTAATTGCAGCTGGAGTAGTGGACCCAGTGGACTGCTGATACTGGGTCTCTCCCTCGGGAGACAAGCAAGATTCAGTGTTAATGAATGATTTAGAATGAAAAAATACTTGCCTGTCATCCCGGTTGATGACATCCACAGCCGCAAAGGGCAGAAACTCATCCCTCTCCGTGTCAGCGATGACGTGGACCCCTCCGCAGACTATTGGAGGAGCCGTCTCCCTGACGACGGAGGTAGGCGTGGCCAGGGTGAATCCAGCGGGCCTCTTGGTGGCTGAAACGATGATGGCCGCTGCTGAAGAGGGAGGCTTCTCCCAGCGTTTCCTTGCGGGACGACGCTGTCCTTTGCGTTCCAGGACAGACTGTGCTGGAGCGAGTGGAGGGTTGAGCAATGCGCCACAGAGGCTGCCAGTTTGCGGAAAAGCAGACCTCTGTCTCGGCATCGCAGGAAATGCCAGACCAGGAAAGGAAAGCTGGAGCGAGCAGACTGTGGAGAGCAGGTTGGCGTACTGTGGGTAGGTCCATAACCCGGGATGCACTTCCAAAATGCCTTCTGCTCCATCCAAGTTTTCCAGCATCTCCTTAGGACCCCGGGAGGTGAGGGCATCATTAATGAAGCCTTGAATGAACTCTGCAACCCATTCCTCCTCTACCGTGGGGAACCCCGCTGCTGTTCCTTTTCTTCGGTGAGACCGGGGCATGACGAGCTCCAACACAGGTTTGTCCAGAACAGAAAAACAGTTTATAGAAAAAAAGGAAAATGATGTGTGGGTGAACCCACTAAATCCCTTTTTTCAGGCTGGGTCATTCTGTCATAAACTCTCCATGCGCTCTTCCATGGTGCACGGAGAAGGAGAAGGATGAAAGGATTTAGGCGCAAGGTTTCACCAAACACACATTTATTGACAAGCTGTTCACTGACAAAGATGAACAAGTGAATTATAATACAATATGGATGCGCTCGGGAGAGCAGGGAAGACAATGGGAAGCTCAACAGACTCGGGGAACGCAAACTGGCCACAGCCTAAGCGTAGCGGTTATGCTGCAAAAAGCGACGCCGCCAGAAGCGTAGCAGAATACTGCAGGGGAGAAACGCTTCTGGTCCAGCGTAGCAGCTAACCACACAGAGAAATGCTAACAATTTACTCACGAGTAGGAGCAGTCCCAAAAAGTCCAGTTCTCTTGGCGAGCATAAACAATAGTCCTTCCTGACGTGACGGTCACACTGTGGAAAACAGGAATGACTCGTTCAATGACCCAGCGGCGTTTGTCTAGCGAAGAGCCGCTTAAATACAAACACCGCTGGCCACACAAATTGGGCACACCTGAGCGAGGCCCAGGAAAGATAATTACCGGGACTGGGAACAGCTGGTGGAATTAAGGAGAGTGAGGGGGCGTGGTTGGACCGACAGACTGTCAGCATCGTGGGAAAAACATCACAGAAGCTGACTAACAGCTGCCGGTCAGGCAGTGGCAATGGAGATGGAAATAAGTACAGCCTACACATAATGCACATATACAGCAGATCCAAAACCCACAGAGAGATCAGGACCGAGCTAGGGAAAGCCAATGACAATTGGCTCATGACAATTTTTCTGTGATTTTTGAGAGTTCTCATAAATTACCTACTTTTTCTTATGATTATTTTAATTCTTTTTTTAAATTATAGACTTTTTTTCATTTAAGTTTTTGTAAAGGGTATACATGTCATTACAGCATTGCATTGTTTACATTTTCATCACATATTCCCCCTTTTTTTGTTTTTTGACAACATTGGAAAAAAATTACTACAACACCCTTTTTTTAAGTGAAAGAAAAAGAGAAATTTAAAAAAGAACAAAAAAACCCCAAAAACAAACAAAAGAACAGAAAAATAAAAGAGCATCTGAGTAGCTTTGGAACAAAGAGAGGAGCCATTATTGAAATGGTGTTTGTCAAAGATTAGATCTGATGGAGGACACATATGCATTCCAGGGTTGCCAAAAGTTCAAGAACCCATCCATGTCCTGTCTCAGTGCAAATGTCAACTTTTCCATCAAATAAATGTCCTGAGTCACGTTAATCCAATCTTCAGGTGTAGGACAGTCTTTCAACATCCATTTTTTTGTTAGAGCTTTTTTACTTGCCAATATTAAAACAGTGAATAAGTATTTTTCTCCTCGTCTTTCCAGTGATTCCAGTAGTAAACCCAAATACAAATTATAGACTTTTTTTTTTCCACAATATCTTTATTGAACCTTTTTTTTTTTTTTTTTTTTAACAAACATGATACAAACAATCAAACACTAACGCTAAAGTACTACAAAAAAAAAAAAAAAATGCACTAAAAACACCAACAACCACCAACAAAATCAAGTCTTCAGCAATGCTCCTCTGTTTAGTCTAGACAATCCAATACATAAGTATACATATTATGTTCACCAGTTTGGAATTTACAAGGTCCACACACATCATTCACCTTCTTCTTCAAGAGTTATGTTTAAATTTTTTACATAATCAATAAAAGGTCTCCATATATTCTCAAACACAATTTCCTTTGATTTCAGTATATATGTTATTCTTTCTAATGGAAGGTTTGTTAACATCTGTCTTAACCACTGAGTCACATCTGGTCTATGAGTCTTTTTCCATAATAGTGCAATACATTTTTTGGCATTAAGCAAACTGAGGTCTATGAATGTTCTTTCACTTTTATTAAAATTATGCTTTTCTGGGTACAGACCCAACAAAAACAGTTTAGGATTCAGTATGATTTGTTTTGAGATTATTTTTTCAATTGTTACCCTCACCTCTTCCCAAAACATTCTTATTAATCTACATTCCCATAAACAATGAAATAGGGTTCCTTTACTTTCCATGCATTTTGTGCATGTATCTGGTATATTTTTGTTATATCTATTTAACTCCTCCGGTGTAACATACATCCGCATTAACCATTTGAAATGTATCAATTTAAGGCGTGCATTTATTGATTTGGTTTGAGCTTCTGTACAAGCCAATTCCCATTGTTCCTCCGAAATTTCAATTTGCAGCTCTTCTTTCCAGTAGTTTAATCTTTTCAGTGAATTTTCACTTGAAGATAGTGTCAATGAGTTATAAAACTCTGAAATAATACCCTTTCTTTTACTATCTTTCATCATCATTTTTTCCAAGGATGAATAAATAGGTCGAGTGAGAGCTTTATTTTGATTTGATCGAATAAAGTTTCTAAGTTGAAGATATTTAAAAAAATGTGTTCTATTGAGATTAAATTTGATCCTCAGCTCTTCAAAAGACATTATGTTGTCTGCACATGGCAAATATAAATCCTGAATCTTTTGTATCCCTTTTAAATTCCATACTTTAAATACAGCGTCCGCTCTCCCTGGTTTAAAATATTGATTACCCCATATTGGACTAAATTGTGACAATAACTGTGGTTCTTTTAAATAGTTTTTAGCTTCACACCATATTTTGATCATATGCTTTACAAATGGATTTTTAACTTGTTTTTGTAATTTTTTTGCCGAATCTGAGTATATGAATATGGGAAGAGGTAAAGGTAAATTGTATGATTCCATTTCAGTCCAGTGAGGGAGATCATTTGATGAAAAATAATATGTCATAGACCTCAGTTGTGCCGACCAATAATACAACATAAAATTTGGACATTTCAGACCTCCACGATCAAATGGTAAATATAATAAAGACAGACGTAATCTAGCCCTCCTGTTGTTCCATATAAATTCCACTAACTTTTTTTTTATTCTTGAGAATAGATCTAAAGGTGGTGATAAGGGAATGTATTGAAATAAATAAAGTATTTTAGGTAAAATATTACTTTTAAGTATATTGATTCTCCCGATCATCGACATTGGTAGTGACATCCATCTCTGAGTTAACTCATTGATATCTGACATTAAGGCTTCATAGTTGACGCTGGCGACTGATTCTAGCTTAGGCATAATTTGGATTCCTAAATATTTAAACTGATTTACAACATTGAATTGATTTGCCTCAGGGGCTGGGTAATTTCTCTGGGTCTCATTTAGCATTAATATTGAAGATTTAGTTTTATTTATTTTATATCCTGATATTTCCCCAAAATTCTTTATTAAATTCAACAAGGTTGGAATTGATTTTTTTAGATTCGACATAAACAAAATTATATCATCGGCGTACAGGGAGATTTTATGTTCTATTGGTCCAACTTTAATTCCATATATTTGTGAATGTAAACGTATCGCTATCGCTAAAGGTTCAATTGCCATAGTAAACAGTAAAGGTGAAAGTGGACAGCCTTGTCGACATCCTCTATTGATTTTTATTGGTTTTGAAATATTGTTATTTGTTAGGATTTCTGCTGTAGCATTATTGTATATTATTTGAACCCATTTTATGAAATTATTTCCAAGTCCAAACCTTTGTAGGACTTCAAAAAGAAAGGGCCATTCAACTCTATCAAAGGCCTTTTCGGCGTCCAATGATAGGAGAGCTGTATCCGGTGCTTCTTTATTAAAATAAATAATATTAAATAGTCTTCTTACATTATGGAAGCCTTGTCTACCCTTTATAAAGCCATTCTGATCTCGATTAATAATATTTGGTAAAATTTCTTGTATTCGTCTTGCTAAAATTTTACAGATTATCTTAAGGTCGGCGTTTAATAGGCTTATTGGTCTAATATTTTCACATTTATTAGAGGGCTTACCTGGTTTTGGCAGCAGTATAATTAAGGCATTATTTATGTATGATGGTAAATTATTATTTTGAAATGCTTCTAAAACCATTTCCAAAAAAGGTTTTATTAATTTATTCTTAAATTTTTTATAAAGGTCAACTGGAAGACCATCTGGTCCTGCACTTTTTCCTGATTTCATATTATCAATGGCTAGCCCAACTTCTTCTTGACTAATTTTAGACTCCAATATCTCCCTGTTTTCATTTGGTATACACGGTATAGATAGTTCGTTCAAAAACCCATTTAGTTTTGTTAAATCAGGTTCATTTTTGGTATCATATAATTTTTCATAGTAATCTCTAAAGGCTCTATTAATTTCTAAAGGATCTATAACTACCTGTCCATTACTTATAATACTGGTAATTGGTGTTTTAATTTCCAATTGTTTAATCTGCCATGCTAATAATTTTCCTGATTTTTCACCTTGTTCATAAAAAGATTGTTTCAATCTTAGAAGACTCGAGGCAGCTCTATTCGCTGATTTTTTGTCGTATTCAGCTCTCAAAATCAGTAATTCATTCTCCAACCTTGGGTCACTTCCTGCATACACTTTTTCCTGAAGACTTTTTATTTTATGTTCCAATTTAGCTCTCTCCTCTCGAGTCTTCTTAGATTTTGATCCTGTATAACTAATAATATGTCCCCTAATAAAAGCTTTGAAAGCCTCCCACTTTACACATGCTGATGTTTGTGTAGTATTGATGTCAAAGAACTCGTCTATCTGTTTTTCTATATACTTGACAAATTCCTCATCCTGAAGCCATTTATGCTGAAATTGCCATCTACCTGATTCCTTTGTCAATTTTTTATCTACATATAATAGACAACAGGGTGCATGATCAGAGATCACAATGTTATCATAAAAGCAGTTTTGAATCTTGGACCTTAATTCTGTGGAAATCAAAAAATAATCAATACGTGAGAATGTCTTGTAGGTACTGGAATAACAAGAATAGGCTTTAACTTGTGGTTTCATTTCTCTCCATATATCTAACAATCTCAATTCTTTCATAAAATGATTAATAGTCATCCTACATCCAATGTGCGTACAATCCAGTCCTGTTGATCTATCCACACCTGGATTCAATGTACAATTAAAATCCCCTGCTATTATATGTTGCCCTGTAAGTGATGATAAGATGAGAAATAAATTAGCAAAGAACTTCTGATCATCTATATTGGGACCATATAAGTTCACAAGATTTATATTTTCTAATAGCAAAGAACCTTGAATGATTACATATCTTCCAAATTTGTCTCCAATTACATTTTTCACTTGAAAAGGAACTGATTTATGTATGAGAGTCATAACTCCCCTGGCTCGGGATGAAAATGAAGAGGTGAATACACTTCCCTGCCATCTACTCCTAATTCTTTTAACATCCTCCTCTATCAGATGAGTTTCTTGTAAAAACACAATTCTTGAACCCATGTCCTTTATTTTATTCATAACTTGTTTAAGTTTTTTTAAATTTTGTAGACCTCTGCAATTCCATGAAGTTAAATTAAGATTAACACTTTGGTCCATGATCAATAGAGAGTTTGGGATTACCTTGCAGTGTAAACATGCTCATACAGAGAAGCAAAAACATGAGTGGTTGAACATTCATCCTACAAACTACACACAAACAAATTTCCCCTTCCCACACTTGTGGCAAACCCCCCAAAATCAAAAGAAAAATTCTGTCTCCCGATATAGCCATCGACCGTTCCACACCCACGGGGAACAGCCTAAGCCACTCCTTCTTCATCCTCCCAATCACCCTAACTCTATTGCTTTTAATGACGTAACATTAACTCTCCTCTGTAGTTTTCCAACTTAACTCCAAAATTTTTAACAACTTTGTACATCATAGTTTTTTTTTTTGTTTGTTTTGTTTTTGTTTTGTTTTTTTAATATATAATACAATCTATATTTTGTAAACTTACTATTTACTTCAAGTCAGTCAGATGCCTGTGCAAATGCTTAATTATTCTACCTTATATTTTGTTCATGCTTAGCTCCCACCAGTCTCTTCTTCTTCTTTGATCTTCTTGATGAACTCCTGCGCCTCCTCTGGGGTCTTGAAGATGTGGGTTCTGCCCTCATACGTGGTCAGCAGTCTCGCAGGATAGATTACACCATGACGAATCCCAAGGTTGCGCAGCTCCTTACGTACGGGATCAAACTGCTTCCTCAATTGCTGGATTCCTGTGGCCAAATCTGGGTAGAACCGCACCTGCTGGTCCTGGTGTTTAATCTCTCCTTTTTTAGCTCGTGCAGCGTTGAAGATCTTCATCCTGTCTCTGTTGCTAAGAAACTTCATAATTAAGGTCCTCGGCGGTCCCTTATCTCTCCGTGGGCCAATACGATGTGCTTTTTCCAGAACCACTGCTGATTGCAACTCCTCGCTGCCCAGCACCTCCGGAATCCACTTTTCCAGAAAGGAACATACGTCCCGACCTTCTGATTCCTCTGGAAGACCCACCAGCCTCAAATTATTCTGTCTCGACCGAGATTCCAAATCCAAAATATTATCTTCCAGAGATTTTTTTTTTTTTTTCCAAAGTGCGCACCTTTAATTGAAGACGGGTGACGTCATCTTCAGCACTAGCGAGACGGAGCTCCATCTGCGCCGTTCGTTCTACACAGTCACCCAATTCCTTTCTTATTCCTTCCAACGCTGTCATAATCCCATCAAATCTAGAGGAAAAGTCCGCTCTCATTGAACTCATGGCAGCCATCAGCGCATCTGCGCCATTCCCCGCAGATATCGCAGCGTTGCCAGCCTCCTCCGCCATATATGGAGTTTTGTTTACTGCGTCACAGACCTGAAAGTCCGTTAATTTGGACTGTTTCGGCGGCTCGCTTTTTCCTTTTCCTGGTTTTCCAGCCTTAGGCTTCGCCGACATATCTTCGCCCAAATGCTGGGATACGTTCTGTCCCAAATGAGAGAGTTATTTGCCGATTTTTTTTTTTCCAGGAGCAGAGCAGAGCGAGACACGTCCGTCCTACGTGGCAGCCATAATCGGAAGTCCAAATTATAGACTTTTTAACAAAAATTTGAAACTTCATGAAAAATTTTTGCTCATGGATTGATATTTTTTTCTTGAATTTGTGACTTTTATGTCATATGTGTGTCATTTCACACACTGACACAGCACAAAATAGCAGCACTGAGCAGCGGGATTAAATACTACCTGTTCAAGAGGTAACAGAACTTCAATTCTTCACCTGTGGCTAGTTCTGGACTTTTGGAGGTGACTTGGTTGACACTTGGCAGTGGATTGGTGGCTTGGGGGAAGATTCTGGTGGATTTAGAATTGGGCCTTTCTGCCTTAGAAGCAGACTGGCAGCCATTACTACTAGGCCTCACAGGCAGCCACCATCACCAGGCTTCACAGGCAGTTACCACCACCAGGCCCTGCAGCCACCTCCACCAGGCTTCAGGCCTGGCACCAGGCCTTACACGCATTCCTGTTGTTATTGCTGCTTGAATTTTTCATCAACACTGAAACAGTCTTGGAAACAGACTCTTGTCTCCTTGTCCACTGCAAATTATCGCAAAACTGCAGCAAAATGCCACCTAAGCCAAAAGCAGAGGCCAAATCCGAGAAGGAATATGTGTCCCTTGCACAGGTAAATGACTTACTGCAACAGCAAAAAGAACTGTTTTCTGCATTGTTAAACCAACAACAGGAAACTTTCAAAAGCCTCATCAAAGTGATCATGGACTCAGCTAATGCAAGAGTGGACACGATGACGAGAGAGTTGCAGGACATTAAAACCAGTCTACAGTTCACTCAAAAAGACGTAAATGACATAAAAGTGGATTTGTCTAAACAAGCAGACCACAACAATGTGCTGTAATCAGATGTTTCTAAAGTGTGTGACAGTCTGTTGACTATCACCAACAAATTTGAATACCTGGAAGGACAATCCCGGAGAAATAATCTAGTCTTTGATGGTGTTGTGGAGGCACCAGGAGAGACCTGGGCCGACACGGAGGAGAAGATTAAAAATATTCTCATGGAGAAACTACAGTTACCACCAGGGATCGAGATGGAGAGAGCCCACCGCACCGGGAAACCTGGAGGAGAAAGACCGAGGCCCATTGTGGTCAAGTTCCTGCGGCACAAGGACAGGACGACCATTCTTCAAAGAGCCAAGTCCCTCAGAGGAACAAAAATCTTCATCATTGAGGACTTCACTGATTTGGTAAGAAGGAAGAGAAAAGAATTAATGCCAGAGCTGAAAGCTGCAAGAGCACGGGGGGACATAGCCTACTTAAGGTATGACAGACTCATTATTCACCCACGCCATCCCCGTAACAGTACACCAAAATCAGTGGAGCCAAAAATTAACCAGAAATGATTGACATTTCATTATCAACTTAGAGATATAAACTGTACATTTGTTTCCATTGACTGGAATAATTAAGATGCAAACTTTTATAGGAAACAACCTCATTTTTAAAGGGTATGAATATACTGAGCATAAGCCACACAGTGTTGAATATGAAACCAATCCTGAAAATCACTTTTTCAACAGTGTAAAACATTAGTGTAAATACTTTAGCTCAGACCAACTAAAAAATACAATTTCTGACCAATCATTGTCAATAATACACTTTAATAGTAGAAGTCTCAACATGAATTTTTCCAAAATCCAGGACAGTTTGTTGCAATATAACACAAATTTTTCTGCTGTTGCAAATTCTGAGACTTGGCTAAAAAATGACCAACTTCATACAGTGCAAATGGGAGGCTAAGATTTATATACCACAAGCAGGTCAAAAAAAGGGGGGGGGGGTGTTGCTTTATATATCAGGTCCTGCTACCAAAGCCAAGTTGTAGAAAATATGTCTTTTGAAATGGAAAACATCATGGAGTGTGTAACTGTGGAATTAATTACAACTACAAAAAACATCATAATAAGTTGCATTTATAGAGCACCGGGTACCGATATTGACATTTTCAAAGAGAAATTGTCTGAGCTTTTCAGTGTAGTAGGTAATAAGAAGCTGGTATTTATTTGTGGAGACTTCAATATTGACTTATTAAATCCAAATGACCATATGCAAATAAGTGAATTCATAAATTCCATGTTTTGTATGGGTTTCTACCCTTCAATAGCATACCCCACTAGAATAACAACACATTCAGCAACGCTTATTGATAACATTTTCACAAATGTCACTGAGGGGAATGTAACTGCTGGTCTTATTATCAATGATGTGACAGACCATCTGCCTGTTTTTGTTTCTTCACACACTGGTGTAACACATAACGTTGAAATAGATAAGGTTTTTAAACGACTTGTAACAGAAACCACAATCAACAATCTTAGAAATGATCTAATAATACAAGACTGGAGCAGTGTTTATGTTGACGACATTGATACAGCATATGGAGAATTTGTCGCTATTTTATCACAACTATATAATAAACATTGCCCTCTAGTGGTAAAGGAAACTAAAGTTAAATACAGAGATAAGCCTTGGATCACCAAGGGCCTGCAAAATGCTTGTAAAAAGAAAAAACTTGTTATACAAAACATTTCTGAAATTAAGAACTGTGGAAGCAGAAAAGAAATACAAGACTTATAAAATAAACTCATTAGTATTTTAAGATCAAGTAAAAAAACATATTACAGTAAATTATTGGAAAATAACAAAACTAATACATGTAATATATGGAAGGTGTTAAATAATATAACAAAGAGAGGAAAATTAAATTCCAACCACATCTCTTATTTAAATTCAGAAAATGGAATAATCAATGAAAATAGCTTGATCTCCAACACGTTTATAATGAATATTTTGTTAATATAGGAAAAAAGATCGCCAACTCCACTGTATCATCAGCAAATACAAGTGACGCTGACAATGTTGTCAACATAAACGCTTACTCAATGTTTATAAAAGAAACAGATTAAAAAAAATTCTTGAGGTTAACAAATTCAAAGAAAAAAAATCAACTGATTGTAATGATTTCAGTATGTTCTTGGTTAAATGTATCATTGATTGTACTGTTAAACACTTCACTTTCATATGCAACATGTCACTTACTGCTGGTAAATTTCAAAAGAAAATGAAAATAGCAAGAGTCGTTCCTCTGTATAAAACTGGTGACAAACACTCATTGTCAAACTACAGACTCATCTCCTTGTTACCTCAGTTCTCCAAAATACTGGAAAAATTATTTAAGAGACTAAATGATTTCATTGATAAGCACAATATACTCTGTGAACAACAGTACGGATTCAGGAAAAACCGGACCACCTCACTGACACTCATGGACTTTGTTGAACAGATTACGGATGCAACAGATAGAACAGAATACACAGTTGGAATATTTCTGGACTTACAAAAGGCATTTGATACAGCTGACCATAAATTACTCCTCAGTAAATTACATAAATATGGCATCAGAGGAATTGCTTTTCACGGGTTACACAGCTATTTAGAAGACGGATATCAATATGTTCATGTGAATAATACAGACTCTGAGTTGCTGAAGATGACGTGTGGGGTACCACAGGGTTCTGTATTTGGTCCATTGCTGTTTATTTTGTATATTAATGATTTATGTTCAGTGTCTAAATTGCTCAAGTGTATTTTATTTGCAGAAGACACAACTTTTTTTTGTAGTGGAGAAAATCTTAAGCAGCTTCTGGATTCAGTAGAAAATGAACTTAAACAAATCAATCAATGGTTCACTGCCAATAAATTATCTATTCACCTTGGAAAAACAAAATGTATAATATTTGGAAACCGCAAATTATATAATCACAGAAAAATTAAAATAAACAATGTTGAAATTGACACAGTTTTTGAAACCAAGTTCCTAGGGGTCATTGTTGATAACAAACTAAACTGGAAATCACACATAAATTATGTCAAAACTAAAATGTCTAAATCCATTGCTGTACTGTAACCTTAGAAACCTTACTGTGAACCAACAAATCCAATATTCATTCAATTACATCCTCTTAAATTTAGAGATCTGGTAGATTATAATGTCATTCAAATCATGTACAAAGCAAATAATAACCAATTACCTGTTAATATTCAGAGACTGTTTAAAAAAAGGGAAAGAAAATATAAGCTAAGAGGTAACTCTGTTTTTAATAAGCCAAAGGTTAGAACAAATACAAAGTGTCATTGCATGTCTGTCACTGGAGTTAAACTGTGGAACTGTTGCTCTGAAAATATTAAAACATGTTCAACTCTGAAGCAATTCAAAAAATTGTACAAAGATGATAAAATCTCCCAGTATCTCACTGTAAATGCTGGGAGATAAATTTGTAATAACTTAAAGGTTTTTGTTTGTTTTTTTGTCTATTTGTTCTATTTGATTTTCTTTGTTGATTTTGGGTATGACTTAAACTTTTATGTTATTTATTTTAAAATTGTAATGGGGTAGGCACTATATAAGCAAGAGCTTCAGCCTACACCCTTTCGGTTGTTCTTTTGTGTGTTCTTATTGTATTGGATGTATGTTTATTTTATTACCGAATAAATTCATTCATTCATTCATTCTTTCATTCATACACAGGTCCGGTAGTGGCTTCACAGGTGGAACTACAGTATCTCACAAAAGTGAGTACACTCCTCACGTTTGTAAATACTTTATTATATCTTTTCATGGGACAACACTGAAGATATGGCACTTTGATACAATGTAAAGTAGTCTGTGTACAGCTTGTAAAACGGTGTAAATTTGCTGTCCCCTCAAAATAACTCAACACACAGTCATTAATGTCTAAACCGCTGGCAACAAAAGCGAGTACACCCCTAAGTGAAAATGTCCAAATTGTGCCCAATCAGCCATTTTCCCTCCCTTCGTGTCATGTGACTCATTAGTGTTACTCATTAGTGTATCAAAGTGTCATATCTTCAGTGTTGTCCCGTGAAAAGATATAATAAAATATTTACAAAAATGTGAGGGGGTACTCACTTTTGTGAGATACTGTATCTACATAGGAGTGCAGAGTGCAGAACACACAATAGAGTAAAATGGCCCAAGGATTATGGAAAATATGTACAGTAGTGTTAAGCAGTGTTAAGAGTAGTATTACAGTATTATTTTTATAATAAGTATTCTCCTGGTCCGTTTATTTAGATATGCTCAGAGCTTCCTATATGATATTATTCTCTGTCCATTCATAGTTTTTATTTTTGCTTTTATTTGGAAGTCATTCCTGTTCCATTTCATGTCCATGTAGCCTTGCACCATCTGGGATTAATAAAGTATGTATACAAAATACAAACAAAATACAAAAATATAAAAAAACTGCCATTTTTGTTTCTGTTACCTATCGCTCATCAACTGTAAGACTCTCCCCCGAAAGGTATGCTCCAGTCTGGTTTTTACTTTCAGTTTCTTCTTTTTAGGTTTCACTTTTAGCATACAGCCTCCTGAGCTGGAAAATCAGCAGCTGCTGCTGCACGACACACGTCCTTCTGCTCAGTTCTTCACAGAATTCAGCATACTCCTTTGCTGTGATACTTTTGCAAGTGTTTTACCAAGCTGGTTGTGTAAAATTGTAAATGCTGGTACTACAGAGCAACATACTGAGGCGAGTCCTACAGACAGGTTCCAGTGATGTGACACTTGTTGCCTCTGTTTACAGAAGCCACACATAGCACAGTTGAGAACGTGATCGTGCCTTCATTTTATTATTATTAATGTATTGGATCGGTAAATTACTTTTATTCCTTACCGATACCAATCCAGCCAATTTGCCTGGATCGAACCCCATATCGATATGACGGACCGGATTGGCTTATCCCTACTCAGTACAGATAACAATGTCATCTGCAAACATCATGGTCCACAGAGACTCCTGCCTGACCTCGTCTGTCAGCCTGTCCATCACCATGGCACACAAGAAGGGGCTCAAAGCCGATCCCCGATGTAATTCCACCCCCACTTTGAATCCATCCGTCACTCCTACAGTGCACCTCGCCACCGTCTCGCTGTCCTCATACATGTCCTGCACCATCCTCACATACTTCTCTGCCACTCCTGACTTCCTCATACAGTACCACACTTCCTCTCTTGGCACCCTATCATCTGCTTTCTCTAGATCCACAAAGACACAGTGCAACTCCTTCTGACCTTCTCTATACTTCTCCATCAGCACTCTTAACGCAAACATTGTATCTGTAGTGCTCTTTCTTGGCATGAAACCGTACTGCTGCTCACTGATTGTCACCTCTCTTCTTAATCTGGCTTCAACAACTGCTCCCCATATCTTCATAGTGTGGCTGATCAAATTTATGCCTGTGTAGTTACTTCAGCTCTGAGCATCACCTTTGTTCTTGAAAATTGGTACCAAAACACTTCTTCTCCACTCCCCAGGCACCTTACTGCAACAATTTGCACAAATGCGATATCAGCTGCTGTCTGTCTGTTGTTGCAATATTGATCATGTGCAGTCCAATCTGTCACTGTCTGCACCTACACTACTGCACTGAACTTGCAATTGCAGGTATTACGGCTTTACTTTTTCTGTATATAGGATTGCTGGGTTTTATCTTTATTTGCACTACGGGTAGCATTACTGTATATAGGCTGCTGTTGTTGTTTTTCATCCTTATTCCTTCTCTTCTTATATATTGTGCACACTACAGAGAGAGAGAGAAATGACATTTCAATTCTCCTATATGTCCTGTACCTATAGAAGTATTGACTAATAAAATCTTTGAATCGTTGAATCTTGAATTACTCAAGTAACAGAAGTCAGAGTGGGAGGGTACCCTTACTTTAGCCCCTCAAAATGTCTCTGCACATCCCTACGATTGTTGTAAGGGGGAGGAGAAGAAGTCAACTCGATTGTCATTTAGTCCACACAGCTGATCGAGTAAAGTAGAATGAAATTGTGTTTCTCCTGTCTGCAATGTTAATCACATGTAGAATCAGAGGTGTCATAAACTCGCTGTGTGCTTCTCCATAGCGCACAGAGGAGGAGAAAAGGACAAATGGATTTACGCGCTGGGTTAACACCAAACACATATTTATTAACACAAGGGGGAATACACAAGAGACAAGACAGCTCGGGTTAAACTGAGAGTCCTCCAGGATGCCCAACAAACACGGAGGGATAAAACTGGGCGACAGCCAAAGCGCAGTAGTTGTGCCGCACAGGGGGAAATGCTACAGAAAGCGTAGCAGGACAACTATGCACAGAAACGCAGACAGTTTACTCACAGTGTAGGGGCAGTCCGAGTAATCCCAGTCTCCCAGCGAGCACACACAAAAACAGTCCTTTGGAGACGTGACGGTTAGACGGTGGAAAACAACCATCTAACGCGTATAATGGTCCAGCGATGTTTGTGTAGCGAGGAGCTGCTTAAGTATAAACACCACTGGCCAAACAATTGAGAACACCTGGGCGAGGCGTGGGAAAGATAATTACCGGGGCAAACAGCTGACTGTCAGAGAAAGAGGGGGCGTGGCCGGACAGGCCAGAGCGGCAGCTACAGGCAGGAACAGAAACCATACACAGACATGAAAACAACGTGAAATCAAAACATAACACCACATGATAAACCCACTGCCTGAGCCACCAGGAACGATCAGAACCGAGCCCACAGGAAACACAGGCTCGGTTCATGACAAGAGGGGTCACTGCCATGCAAGGTGCCACCACAAACAACTTCTCCTTCCCTTATTCTATTACACTGAGCACCAAGCTAGAAGGCGGAAAGCACCATTTTTATATGGTCTTTGGTATGACCCGGCCAGGACTTGAACCCCCAACCTCCCAGTTATGGGGCGGATACTCTATCCACAAGGGCACCACTCCAGAGAAGCTTCATGTTATGAAATTATTCCCAGTTAGGCATCTTTTAGACAGGAATGTGATCATGTGACTAATTATTCTATTCCCCTGTTTTTCATGTAGCCTACTACTCAGCTTTACCGTTGCTTTGGGGAATGGCACAATACTTGCACATATTTAACTGAACTATCTGTGCTGACGTTTTTTTGACCGATCATGGTGGGCCGCCTGGACCAAAAATGCCAGGGCCGATTTTTTTGTCCCAGTCCAGCCCTGTGTCAGACAAAGCTGACATTAATTCTTAGCTAAAGTTGGATGTGTTTTTATTAACTTTCCTGTTCCATGTCACTAACATTTATGTCAGGAAGGTCAGCTTTCTTAATACAATCAACTCAATTAAAAAAATATGATTAAAACTCCACATATGACATCCTGATTGGACTAGCAACAGTTTAAAAACCAATGAACTAAACTTTGTATCCTTTAGAAAGTCTATCTAAGTCTTAAAATCTGATCTCAGGTCTTAGATCTCAGCTGAGCCATGTGACTCAGTGTCCTGATTTCATTCAACATGAGCATACCTTTTCTCCATCCTCTCAATGATTTTCTTGACGGTCTGGATGTATCGGTCTAGCTGATGGGCCAACACTTGCACGTTTTGGATTTTGGGGAGGAAGAAGACTTTTGTGTCTCTCTTGAACTCCAGGAGGATTGGACACACCAGCCGGGCAGCGACAATGGCGTTCTGAACAGATTCTAGGCAAATATCTTCTGGCAGGCATAACAGCTGATTCTCTATGAACACGTGCCATGAGGTAACCGCCAGCATCTCCACAGCATCCAGGAACCTTTGGAGGTTTTCCAGGCCTTCTGCGGTGCCGCTCAACACTTCAGCAAGCTCCTTTTCCAGCTCTTCTCGCTGTTGGTCTTTACTCATCTTACTCGCCACATACTCGCCAATTGCCTTCTTTTTGTCCAGAGACTTCCCAACATGGCTGATGCCTAGGTCAGGTCTGTCCACGCGGTCATTGATGTCCATCATCATGTCCACCTCCGTCTCTCTGTAGAGGACCCATTTGGAGGATATCTGACAGAAGGTTCCGACTGTCTGGATACAGGCGAGGGTGTCTGAGGTGTAGCGAGTCAGTGCTGTTTGGAGCTCTGCCCTGTAAGAAAAGTGTAGTCAGGTCAGGCCTGTTTCTGGCTTTATGGAGGGCCTATGCTAGGTTGTTTTGACAGGGGCATGTTTGTAATGGGTCATTTAAAATGGGGAAATTTAATTAGCTTTTATATGAGCACTGCAAAATTACTAGAAAGAAAACAGATTTATGGAAAAAAATATGAGTTATGGGTACAGTTTTGATTGTTTAAAAGCCAGTTTTTACAATGCATCTTAAAAGTGTTTATTGAGGTACGTTCTCTGGCTGGAGGTGGTATATTGTTCCAGATCTTGGTGTCCCTCACTGATAGCACAGATTGAAAAAATGTGGTGCATCTGTGGGGGACCTCACAGTCTCCTCTAGTGATTTCTCTAGTGGTTGTACCGGTGCCAGTCCTCAGTTTAACATATTCTCCCGGGGGGAGGGGGTGCATAGCAATTTAATATTTTATAAATTGAACATGTAAATTGAGCAAAATTTTATAAATTGAACAAAAATATTTCTTATCAAATATTTTTATGGCTTTTTTGTATGAAGATTCAGTGAGTTTGATTATGGTTACACCAGTGAGTGACCAGTTGGTAAAAAGGTAAACAATGTGTGAGAAGATCATTGTATGCAGAAACATTTTGGCCGTACTACCGATCAGCAATGGTCTAATTTATTTATTTATTAGCTTGAATTTGATTATGTTTGAGATTTTTTTATGTGTTTTTTAAAGATTAATGAAGAATCTAAAATCACACCGAGGTACTTAAATTCCTCGACGAATTGCAGCTCCTGCCCTTTTAAGAAAATGTTTGAGTTTGTAATATTTGATTGTCGTTTGGTAAACATCATGCAAACAGTTTTTTCAGTGTTTAGTAGGAGACACATATTATGCAGCCAGTCATGGATTTGGGTCATCGCTGTTATAAGAATACAGGCAGCTTCTTGTGTGTTTTTTGCAGGTGTGAATATTACCGGGTCATCTGCATACATTTCTATATGAATGTTTCTGCATGCATTTGGTAAATCATTTACGTATAGGGAGAATAATATTGGTCCAAGTATAGAGCCTTGTGGGACAGCCATTTGACATTTCAAATATGGCAATTTGACACTGTTGACCATTATACATTGCTGTCTGTCGGTTAAATAGGATTTCATCCATTTGATAGCACATTCTGAAAAATTAAACTGAGTAAGTTTGGTTAAAAGGATGTTGTGGTCAACGGTGTCAAATTCCTTCTTCAGATCTAAAAACACAGCACCTACAGAATTGCACAATTGTTTTTATTAATGAGTTCTCTGAGTTTTTATCAATAATCCACTCCTCATATAATTTTATTCTCATTTCCAGTGATTTTAATCTATACACTGATAAGCAGGGCGACCATATGTCAGAAGATTTTAATGACCTGCTCACGTCCATGAATATTACTCAACGTCATGCAGCCAACTCACAACAGGGGATGCACTCTGGATCTTGTCATTAGCCATGGCCTGCCCACGAGTATGTCCTCTGTTGTTGACTTGGCTGTGTCTGACCATTACTGTGTGTTTTTTAACATCACTGGTTTTATGCAACAGGAGACCACAGTGCAAACTGTGAGAAAGCGCCATCTGACACCTGAAGTGGCTGCTGATTTTATCAAACTCTTACACAACACTCTCCCAGTTATTTCACCTGCATTGCGTGATTTTGTTGTTGGTAAAAAAAAAAATTTCCACAATATCTTTATTGAACCTCTTTTTTTTTTTTAACAAACATGACACACACAATCAAACACTAACACTAAAGTACTACAAAAAAAAAATGCACTAAAAACACCAACAACCACCGACAAAATCAAGTCTTCAACAATGCTCCTCTGTTTAGTCTAGACAATCCATTACATAAGTATACATATTATGTTCACCAGTTTGGAATTTACAAGGTCCACACACATCATTCACCTTCTTCTTCAAGAGTTAAGTTTAAATTTTTTACATAATCAATAAAAAGTCTCCATATATTCTCAAACACAATTTCCTTTGATTTCAGTATGTATGTTATTCTTTCTAATGGAAGGTTTGTTAACATCTGTCTTAACCACTGAGTCACATCTGGTCTATGAGTCTTTTTCCACAGTAGTGCAATACATTTTTTGGCATTAAGCAAACTGAGGTCTATGAATGTTCTTTCACTTTTATTAAAGTTATGCTTTTCTGGGTACAGACCCAACAAAAACAGTTTAGGATTCAATATGATTTGTTTTGAAATTATTTTTTCAATTGTTACCCTCACCTCTTCCCAAAACATTCTAATTATTCTACATTCCCATACACAATGAAATAGGGTTCCTTTACTTTCCATGCATTTTGTGCACGTATCTGGTATGTTTTTGTGTTGTTGATAATTTTAACAGTAACTTAAGATCAACTATTGACAGAGTTGCCCCAAATAGTCACAAGGACAGTTAGGAATAAACCAAAGCCTCCATGGAGAAATAACCAAATCTAAAAACTGAAAAGAGAGTGCAGGATGGCTGAGAGGAAATGGAGGAAAAACAAATTAACTATTAATTACCAAGCACTACAGAATAAATTAAAAATATACAATAATGCAGTCAAGACATCGAGAACTGAGTATTTTTCCAACATAATCTCAACTCATAACAATCACCCTAAAGTCCTTTTTGCAACCATTGATCACTTAATCAACCCAGATTTTAATAAAAACACAAACCTGCCATCCGACTCTCTCTGTGAGTTTTGCAGACCACTTCAGGTGCAAGGGTGATTCTATTAGATCCAACATTTTATCTGACCAGAAGACTGCTTTGAATGGAATCTTGGACTCACGTTTAGCTGAGGAAATGCTGAACTGTTTTGCCCTGGTTGATGCTAAGATGCTAAGTAGAGTTTTTTTTCCCAGGTAAACTTGAACTCCTGCCTTTTAGATCCAATACCCACATCCCTTTTTAAAACATTTTATAGATTCTTCGAACATGAGATTTTAAACAATGTACGTAAATTGCTCTCTTCAGACTGGTGTTTTCCCCTCTGCCTTTAAAATGGCTGTGGTGAAGCCCCTTTTGAAGAAGAGTAATTTAGATCCTGATATCCTCAGTAACTACAGACCTGTATCCAACTTACCGTTTTTAAGTAAAGTTTTAGAAAAAATTGATTTTATCCAGTTAAACAATTTTCTTATGGACCACAACATTCTTGAGAAATTTCAACCTGGTTTTAGGACAAACCACAGTACCGAGACAGCCTTTTAAAAATTGCTAATGATATCAGATGTAACATGGACTCCCACAAACTGTCAGTCTTGGTGCTGCTGGATCTCAGCGCTGCCTTTGATACAGTAAATCACCACATTTTATTAATGACTCAAACACCTGGTGGGCCTCTCAGGTACTGTTCTTGAATGGTTTCATTCCTATCTCACAGATCGCCGCTATTTTGTAAGTATGGATACATGTTTTTCGGCAATCCATGAAATCAAGTGTGGGGTACCCCAAGGTTCAATTTTAGGGCCAATACTCTTTAATCTTTATATGTTACCACTTGGGGATGTTATCAGGAGACATGGCATCAATTTTCATAGCTATGCTGATGATACTCAACTGTACATTGCCACGTCTCCTGATAACAAAAAACCAATTAATGCCTTTTTGAACTGTATTTTAGATATAAAGTTATGGATGGCAGAGAACTTCCTACAGCTCAACCAGGGCAAAACAGAAGTTTTAATCATTGGTCCTGGAGACAAGAGAGAGAAACCTCTACCAAAACTGCTAGGTCTAAAACCTACACATTGTGTCAAGAAGCTGGGTGTAGAAGAGCTTGGAATAACGAGGCGATGTGACTTATAAACCAAAGTTTATTATCAGCTTCGCTCCTCTAACAAGTCTCATCTCAGTGCAGAAGCAGAAGTAGAATAGAGAAAGAACACATTCAGCTCTACATACTTATACCTACACATAACAAAAGACATGCATATCAAAGCTGACATCCCGCATTATCTTAATCCCCCTCCTTTGTCTTCGTATCCCTCCACCTGGCCCTGGGAGGTCAGGGCGATCGATCTGGTCTCCACCGCAGTGCCTCGGATGCTCTTTGATCTCCGCTGACGGTTGAGACCTCGTCCTGTTCTGAGGTGTGAAGTCGCTTTACATATGTAATCACCAAACATTCTCACATGCTTATACATATGTAGGTTATGGGATATATGATTAATATAGACCACAGCCCCCCCCCCAAACGACTAAGAAAAGGACAATAGAAAAATTCACAGTTTAAGATAATTATTATGACATACTAACTGCTACACCTCTTGACAAGGAAGAAACTTTCCAGCAGCTATGCTCCTGTAGAGAATTCAGTGGGAATCATAACAGCGTAGTAATATCACAAGTCAGTCTTAAACTGTTACAGCACAATTAGTGAACAACTTTTGAGTAGTTTGCATCAGTCCCTGTGCCGTCTGGGTTTTAATCTTCTCCCGAATCTGCTGTGGGTCCGCTTGGGCGTCCTGGTGGGACCTTCCTGTAAGGAATCTGCAGCTTGGGGAGGAGAGTGATTATTTGTTCTCTGCAGGGGGGGCTGAGTCTTTTCTCTTGGGGGGTCTACCCCGCCGAGGTGCTCTCGCCAACCGTGCAGGTTCGTCTCTCAACAAGAAGGCAGGTTTAAGTCTGTCAATGCTGACTGTTTCTTTTCTGTCCCCTAAATCAAGCACAAAATGCTTATCACCAGGTTCCAGCACTCTGAAAGGTCCATCGTATGGTGGACGGAGGGTTGGTTTTAAAGCTTTATGCCTAACAAAAACGAATTCAGCGTTTTTTAAAGCTTGGGGGACAAAAACCCGTGGAAAAGAGTGATGTGCCGGTCCGGAGAGAGTGTCAGGACCGTTGCTGCCTAAAAGCCTCGGGGCTGGAAGATGCCCTGGCTCTGGGTTCTCTGGTAAAAATTCACCTGGGAGCCTGAGAGGTTGTGCAAAAACTAATTCTGCTAGGGAGGCGTCTAGATCCTCTTTGGGCGCAGCACTCAACCCCAATAAAACCCAGGGAAGTTTATTTACCCAATTTGTATCCGTTAGTGAGGCTCTGAGGGCGGCCTTTAAAGATCTGTGAAAACGCTCGCATAACCCATTAGCCTGAGGGTGATAAGCGGTGGTGCGGTGAATTGTCGCTCCTAAGCTGCTGGCCATGGCTGACCAAAGCTCCGAGACGAATTGAGGCCCCCTATCGGACGTGATGTCCAATGGGACGCCAAAACGTGCCACCCAGTTTGTCAAAAAAAACGCGAGCGACTTCCTCCGCTGTGGTTGACGCCAGAGGGACCGCCTCAGGCCAGCGCGTAGTACGGTCTATCATTGTTAGCAGATGTGTGAAACCTTGGGAGGAAGGTAGTGGTCCCACGAGGTCGACATGAACGTGGTCGAACCTTCTAGCTGGGATTCGAAAAGGCTCTAGAGGGGCTTTTGTGTGTTTGTGTATTTTGGCGTGCTGACAAGACATGCAAGTTTTTGCCTATTCTTTTACGTTTTTGCGCAGGCAGGGCCACACAAACTTTTCGGCGACCATTTTAACCGAGGCGCGCACACCCGGGTGCGCGAGGGCGTGAATTGAATCGAAAATACGGCGGCGCCATGCAGCTGGGACTACCGGGCGAGGACGGCCGGTTGAGATGTCGCATATTAGGGGGGGTACACCGTCGCGTAAACCCCTTTCCTCCAGCCTTAACCCTGTTGGTCCAGACAGGAGTGCGCGCACGTCTGCGTCACTACTTTGCTCCTCTGCCATGGCTGCGTAATCTATCCCTACGTGGATTGGGGCCGCGTATGTGTCCGCGTTGGCGAAGAGTTCTGCGGCTGAGGTAGTATAATCTGTCTCCTCGCGCCCTGGCGATGTCACAGCGCGAGAGAGGCAGTCTGCTACCACGTTAAGTTTGCCTGCCACATGTCGAATGTCTGTGGTGAACTCTGAAATAGCAGCTAGCTGTCTTTGTTGCCTGCCTGACCATGGTTCTGAAATTTTAGCCATCGCAAAGGTGAGCGGTTTGTGGTCTACAAAAGCCGTGAAACGCCGCCCCTCTAACCAAAACTGGAAGTGGCGGATGGATAAATGAAGCGCTAGCAGCTCCCTGTCAAAAGTGCTATATTTACGCTCAGTTTGGTTTAACGATTTGCTGAAAAATGCCAAAGGTTGCCAGGTTCCGCCAACGTGTTGTTCTACAACCGCCCCTATGGCCAGGTCTGAAGCGTCTGTGGTTAGCGCAATGCGGGCCGAGGGATCAGGATGAACCAACAATGTGGCGTTAGCTAGGGCACTTTTTACTTCCGCGAAGGCGCGTTCGCGCTCCGGGGTCCATTCGACCGCGTTGGAAGGCTTTTGTTTTCTGAGCGCGTCATATAGGGGCTGCATGAGTTGAGCTGCACGGGGGAGGAAACGGTTGTAAAAATTAACCATTCCCAAAAATTCTTGCAGCGATTTGACCGTTTGTGGCCGTGGAAAACTTTTTACTGCGCGAACTTTGTCTGGCAGTGGGACTGCCCCCTTCGGTGAAACTCTGTGTCCCAAAAAATCAATTTGTGACACGCCGAATTTGCATTTGGCTGGATTGATTATTAACCCGTGCTCTTCTAGTCTCTGAAAAACCGTAGTGAGATGCTGTTCGTGTTCTTCCTCCGACGAGCTGGCTACCAGCATGTCGTCGAGGTAGACGAACACGAAAGGGAGGTCGCGTAATACCGCGTCCATCATCCGCTGAAAGGTTTGAGCAGCGCCTTTTGAGGCCAAAAGGCATCCGCAAAAATTCAAAAAGACCGAAGGGGGTTATTACAGCTGTTTTAGGAATGTCTTCCGCTCGAACGGGGACTTGGTGATAGCCATGGACCAGGTCTATTTTAGAAAAAATGCGCGCACCCGCCAGATGTAGTGAAAAATCTTGGATGTGAGGAATTGGGTAGCGCTCATGCGCTGTCGCATTGTTTAATCTGCGGTAATCGCCGCACGGTCTCCAAGAACCGTCGGATTTCGGGACCATGTGTAGTGGTGATGCCCAGGGGCTTTTTGAGCGTCTGATAATGCCTAGTTTTTCAAGGGTGGTAAACTCGTCCCGAGCTATGGCGAGCTTGGTCGCGTCTAAGCGCTGAGCTTTGGCGAATACGGGTGGGCCCGTTGTGGGAATAAAGTGTTCAACCCCGTGCCTAGCCACTGTAGCTGAGAATTTGGGAATTGTGAGTGCTGGAAATTGGGTGAGGAGTTGATCAAACTTACCTCCTGCTATAGTGACGCTGGCCTGCACGGGTGGTGGAGAAACTCGAGCTGAGCAGGGAATAGAAGCAAATGACAGTGCATTAACCAAGCGTCTATTTGCTAGATCGACTAATAGCCCCTGTGCACACAAAAAATCCGCGCCCAACAAGTTAAAACTCACCACCGCTACAACAAATGTCCATCTGTAGTTGCGGCCATGAATGCAGAGGGGCAGGTTCCTTTCACCATAAGTGTCGATGATGGAGCCGTTGGCTGCCATCGCTCCATTGCCCCGGGAGCCCATGGCCCGGTCTGCGTGGGAGGGCATGATAAAACTCAGTTGAGCTCCAGTGTCAATTAGGAACTGTTTGCCGGTGTGTCCGTCAGTCACATAAAGAAGTTTATTTTTTTCGCCGAGAACCGCAGCCGTTAACAGTTCTCGGTTTGGGCGTTTTCCCGAACTTTTGAACTTGCAGGGGGGAACGCATTCGTACGCTCCCTCGGCGAAACGGTGGTGGTAATAGCAGACGTCATTCCGCCTGCTGCGTCTTGGTCGTGTTGCCGCCATGGTGGGCGGGCTCTGCTCGGTTGTCTGTGGTTCTCCGCTGCTCTGGGCATCTACGGATGCTGCTGTGGCCACCTGTTCCCTGCAGGCATTGGTGAGTCGCTACGCTTCTCGGGCCAGCGCGTGGAATTCCTGTTGGGTGCTGCACCGCATGTTGATCAGCGTCCCTCTCATGTGTGGCGGCAGAGTGCTGAGGAAGATGTGTTGGAAGAGGAAGTTGTCGTTGTCCTCCTCCTTGAGCTGCAGCATGTCCTCCATGAGGGCCTAGGGTCTGCATCCTCTGTGGCCGTAGATCGCCAGGATCTTCTCTGCTCTCTCCTCTGGCAGCTTGACGGTGACGGCGCTTGTGTGGGCCATCCTTGATGTGTCCGCCGGGTGAGAGCGCCTTTCTTCTGCTCTCACGGCGGGGCTGGTGCTCGGTTGAGCCCTCTCTTCTGCCGTGGGGGAACGTCTTCCATCCGTTCCCCTGTCTGCATGGGCGCCGGCATCTGCCTGGGTCGCCTCAGATGAGTCAATCGCGGGGGAACGCCTCTGGTCCATCCTCGCGTCAGGGTCACCAGTGTAGAAGAGCTTGGAATAACGAGGCGATGTGACTTATAAACCAAAGTTTATTATCAGCTTCGCTCCTCTAACAAGTCTCATCTCAGGGCAGAAGCAGAAGTAGAATAGAGAAAGAACACATTCAGCTCTACATACTTATGCCTACACATAACAAAAGACATGCATATCAAAGCTGACATCCCGCATTATCTTAATCTTCCTCCTTTGTCTTCGTATCCCTCCACCTGGCCCTGGGAGGTTAGGGCGATCGATCTGGTCTCCACCGCAGCGCCTCGGATGCTCTTTGATCTCCGCTGACGGTTGAGACCTCTTGTCCTGAGGTGTGAAGTCGCTTTATATATGTAATCACCAAACATTCTCACATGCTTATACATATGTAGGTTATGGGATATATGATTAATATAGACCACACTGGGCATTCTTTTAGACTCTGACTTTACTTTTATTTCACACATTAAAAATGTAACAAAAATCGGATTTTACTATCTTAGGAAAATAGCCAGAGTCCGCACTTTTCTCTCTCTTGCCAGCATGGAGGTCTTGATGCATGCTTTTATTACTAGTCGTATAGACTATTGTAATGCCCTGCTCTCTGGTCTTCCTCAAAAAAGGATATCACATCTCCAATTGCTCCAAAATTCAGCAGCACGAGTGTTAACAAGGACCAAGGGGCGGGTGCATATTACACCAGTTTTAGAATCGCTGCATTGGCTCCCCGTGCATTTTAGGATTGATTTTAAGGTTCTCTTAGTAGTTTTTAAATGCCTCAGTGGTCTTGGGCCCTCTTATCTATCTGAGCTGCTCTTATCTTATGAGCCCTCGTGAACCTTGAGGTCCTCTGGTACTGGCCTTTTAATGGTTCCCAAAGTCAAGACCAAGACCTTTGGTGAAGCTTCCTTTTACTGTTATGGTCCTCGTCTGTGGAACAGCCTTTCAGAGAGCCTCAGGGCTGCAAAGTCAATAGATGTTTTTAAGAACAGGCTCAAGACCCACCTTTTTAATTTGGCTTTTAATAAACCTGTTTAACTATTACTGAAGTAGTCATTTATGTTCCATTGTTTTATGTTCTTTTTGACGCCATTTGTTCTTGGATTTTCTCATCTTCTTATTGATGTGTTTAGTTCAGTTTTTTTTTAAGTTTGGATTTTTTAGTTCCTGTTTTATGTGCTCTTAGTTCTTTTTGTACCTTTTTAAATTTTGGCATTTAACAAACCGTTTAACTGTTATTGAAGTAGTCATTTATGTTCCATTGTTTTTACATTCTTCTTAGCTCCATTTACTTTTAGATTTTCTCATTTTGATGCGTTCTTAGCTCAGTTTCTAAGTATGGGTCTTTAGTTCCCTTTGCTCTTTGCGTTCTTAGTTTTATTTTGTATTTATGTGTTTTAGCTCCAGTGTTTCCTCAGTGGGGACCCTCATGCCGGATTCTGCCTGGCCCATCTGCAGGGGTGTTGGTCTCTTGGGTCGCTCTAGCTTGGGTGGGTGGGGGCTTTATACCACTGCCTACAGCTGTGGTGCGGGCCCTGGCCTGTCCTGGTTGGGGCGGCCCTTGTGGCACCTTCTGTGGTGACTGGCTGTGTGGTGTCCCGGCGTGGGGGGCTCCACAGAATGGTTGCTCCTTCACGTGGTGCCTCGGTGCCGAGCAATGTCTGTTTTAATTTCACTCCTTTCCTCACTCTCTATGAAATATTTTTTTTGCTGGTCATTAACATCTGTTTGTTCTCTCCCATAGACTGAGTCCCCATCATGCTGTTTGCTCTCTACATGTCTGTTCTTTTCTTCTTCTCTATCCCCTCACCCCCCAGCCAGTCGCAGCAGATGACTGCCCCTCCCTGAGCCTGGTTCTGCTGGAGGTTTCTTCCTGTTAAAAGGGAGTTTTTCCTCTCCACCGTCGCCAAGTGCTTGCTCACAGGGGTTCGCCTGATTGCTGGGGTCTTTCTGCAACTGTGGGGGTTCCCCCCTACAGTTGATAGTGCTATGAGATGACTGTTGTTGTGAAATGGCGCTATATAAATAAAGTTGAATTGAATTGAATTGAATTAATTTATATGTGTGTAAGAGAAGTAGGGAGTGATGTATGTGCCTGTGTGTGTTGTGTTTGTGGGTATGTTGATGGGAGGGTTGGAAGGGGTGGGGATGTATCATATAAAATATGTAACTGAATGTGTCTATTGTTTTTATCTATGTAAAGAACTTTGTGCAGCATCTAATGTTTTAAAAGTGTTATACAAATAAAGTTTGATTGATTGATTGATTGATTGATTGACTGATTGATTGTCTAAGAAAGATTTAGTTTGCTCTAGAAACGAGCTCATTGCAGACTCTGTTGAATGGTGGGCACGGAACCCAAACTGTGCATTTGGTGTTCCCATAATTCAGATGTTCACATAAAAGTGTGGCCACTCATTTTTCAATTATTTTGGAGATGACAGGTAAGATGCTGATCGGTCTATAGTTGTTTATATCAGTTTTACTCCCCATTTTGAAAATTGGTCTGACCACTCCTACCTTCCAAGCAGCTGGGATGACAGCATGTTTGATTGACAGACTGATTGAGTAATTGGACAAATGAGAGATTCTTTATTTTCTTTTAAAAGACTGGTGTTAAGACCATGTTCATCCGTTGCTTTTGAGCTATTCAATGAGCTGATGATATTTGCAACTTTAAAAACTGGTTGTGAGGGGTTAATAGGACTAGAATTTTGATCAGGTGGATTAAATGAATTGGATATTTCTAACCGAGAGTTTATGAAAAAGTTGTTTAACTCTGTAACAATGACCATGGGATTCTGTACCAATTTGTTATTAATATTAAGTTCCATGTCTCCGTCATCTTTTTTGTTCTGTTTATTAGTCAATTTGTTAATATTATTCCAAATATTTTTGCCATCTCCTTTTGTATTTTCAACAATGGTTATAAAAAAGTTTGATTAGCCTTCCTCACAGTCTGTGTTACCTTATTTCTAGCAGATGAAAATTTTTGTCTGTCTGTTGTTAAACCTGTTTTTAGAGCTATTTTAAGAACTTGATCTCTTGTCTTCATTAGTTGTAGACATTCAGAGCTCAGCCATGGTAAGTTGATTCTTCTTCTGTTTCCTTTTGGTGAAAATGCTGCGATAACCTCTTTGATTTTTGTTATAAAAAATTAGAATTGCTCATGTAAGTTTCAGATATTTTTCTCCTTAAGATGAGACTTTTTATCCTCATCAGTTTTCTTTTTCTTTCTCTTCTTTTTTTCTGGTGAAAACACTAGTGTCCATTTAAATTAAATCCATCAGCAACTTGACATAGTGCAGCCCGAAGGGGTAGGAGTACAAATGGGAACTGGGACAGACCCCAAATCTACTTGTACTTCACTCACACATTGCATATATTTTTCTCTACTGTTTTATAGTATTTACTGCCGTTAAAAAATGATTAAACAGTGTTTCACTAGCTATTTTTTCTGTATGTATAAGGGTCATTTACATTTAAAAAGGTTGTAAATTTAGCTCAAGTACATTTTAGCATGTCATAGTCAAATTTGATCATATTAAACCTGATTTTCTAACCACAAAATTGTGGCTAGTGAAAAGGCTCAGTGGTTGGTGTTATGTCTGAGACATGACGGAAAAGGAAGTGAGTCTTCATGTAGCAAACAACTAAATTTATTACACAGAACTGGGGTTTATATACAGAGTGGGCCGTGCCCGCCTGACGTCACCCTGTGGGTGGGCACGGCATCCCAGACACACAAATCTCACACACCACATCTGCCTTCCCCCCCCCCAAAAAAAGAAAAAATGTCAAGCATACAGGAAACCCAACCAAATTTGGTAACCCGAATCATACACCAAGAACAGGGAGAGTAATATACTGCAATAAAACAACCTATCACATTCACACTAAAATAACCAAAAATGGACCACGTCTCTTTAAAATACATAAAATAATCCCATATTACACACATTCACTTACATATATACAGTGGGGCAAAAAAGTATTTAGTCAGCCACCATTTGTGCAAGTTCTCCCACTTAAAAGATGAGAGAGGTCTCCAATTTTCATCATAGGTATACCTCAACTATGAGAGACAAAATGAGAAAAAAAAAATCCAGAAAATCACATTGAAGGATTTTTAATGAATTAATTGGTAAATTCCTCGGTAAAATAAGTATTTGGTCAATAACAAAAGTTCATCTCAATACTTTGTTATATACCCTTTGTTGGCAATGACAGAGGTCAAACGTTTTCTGTAAGTCTTCACAAGGTTTTCACAAACTGTTGCTCGTATTTTGGCCCATTCCTCCATGCAGATCTCCTCTAGAGCAGTGATGTTTTGGGGCTGTCGCTGGGCAACACGGACTTTCAACTCCCTCCAAAGATTTTCTATGAGGTTGAGATCTGGAGACTGGCTAGGCCACTCCAGGACCTTGAAATGCTTCTTACGAAGCCACTCCTTCGTTGCCCGGGCGGTGTGTTTGGGATCATTGTCATGCTGAAAGACCCAGCCACGTTTCATCTTCAATGCCCTTGCTGATGGAAAGAGGTTTTAACTCAAAATCTCACGATACATGGCCCCATTCATTCTTTCCTTTACACGGATCAGTCGTCCTGGTCCCTTTGCAGAAAAACAGCCCCAAAGTATGATGTTTTCACCCCAGTGCTTCACAGTAGGTATGGTGTTCTTTCTCCTCCAAACACGACAAGTTGAGTTTTTACCAAAAAGTTCTATTTTGGTTTCATCTGACCATATGACATTCTCCCAATCCTCTTCTGGATCATCCAAATGCTCTCTAGCAAACTTCAGACGGGCCTGGACATGTACTGGCTTAAGCAGGGGGACACGTCTGGCACTGCAGGATTTGAGTCCCTGGCGGCGTAGTGTGTTACTGATGGTAGCCTTTGTTACTTTGGTCCCAGCTCTCTGCAGGTCATTCACTAGGTCCCCCCGTGTGGTTCTGGGATTTTTGCTCACTGTTCTCGTGATCATTTTGACCTCACGGGGTGAGATTTTGCATGGAGCCCCAGATGGAGGGAGATTATCAGTGGTCTTGTATGTCTTTCATTTTCTAATAATTGCTCCCACAGTTGATTTCTTCACACCAAGCTGCTTACCTATTGCAGATTCAGTCTTCCCAGCCTGGTGCAGGTCTACAATTTTGTTTCTGGTGTCCTTTGACAGCTGTTTGGTCTTGGCCATAGTGGAGTTTGGAGTCTGACTGTTTGAGGTTGTGGACAGGTGTCTTTTATACTGATAACGAGTTCAAACAGGTGCCATTAATACAGGTAACGAGTGGAGGACAGAGGAGCCTCTTAAAGAAGAAGTTACAGGTCTGTGAGAGCCAGAAATCTTGCTTGTTTGTAGGTGACCAAATACTTATTTTACTGAGGAATTTACCAATTAATTCATTAAAAATCCTTCAATGTGATTTTCTGGATTTTTTTTTTTCTCATTTTGTCTCTCACAGTTGAGGTATACCTATTATGAAAATTGGAGACCTCTCTCATCTTTTAAGTGGAAGAACTTGCACAATTGGTGGCTGACTAAATACTTTTTTGCCCCACTGTATACATATAGGCTACACACCAGTATTTACACCAGAAAAATAAAGTTTTAAGTAACCCCAACATCTCTGGGTAGCCACCATCTTCTATACAGCCACAGAGGGCCTGGACACCCCCACAGCATTCTCAAGTCCGGCCGCTGCCGCCCCCCAGGGTTGAAACATCCCTCTCAGGCCAATCTGTCTCCACCTTACCAAACTGGTTTCTTCTTTCCAGGTCGACCCCGCCATCGACCCGCATGGAAACCCGACCTGGCCTCCCATGCCCGCCACGTCGTCTCAGGATCTCCTTTCTGCGTCGTGCTGTCCCGCCAACCCGGTCCAAACCCTCATTCTGACAACGGCGTTTGGTGCTCTGCAAAACTGCGACAATTTTTCCCGCTCCACTCACATGTCCTCCAGTTTCGGCAGCCCTCTTCACGGGGAGCCCACAGTGCCCTCTGACACCCGCACCAAGGGTACTGCGGCTACCAGCACCGGGGTCAACCCTCACTGGGTTATCGTCACACCAGTCGCCATTTACACCCAGCTCGCCAGACCTGCTCACGTCCCGAACCATGCCATCAACCATGTCTGGCTGTAGCTGCTGTCCCTCAGGGCTCTCTGTGACACTCCCGTCGGCTCCATCTCCCGACCTGGGCACGTCGTCACTGCTCTCGGCCCCTTGCTCCACGTGTCTTGCTGCATAGCCTCCACACTCGGCTCCTGCTCACCTCTGGAACATGCACCATCACCCTCGTCGGGCCCGCTCACCGACTTGGGCTCCTCACCGCTGCATTCAGTGCTCTTCGGTGTTTGTGCTCTGCTGCGCCATCACCGCGTCCTGCGGCTGCTGCTCCTCCTTGGGGCCTTCAGCCTGCCTGGCCTCGCTCGCCCCCTTTTTGCGTGAAGTTAGCTCCACAGCTAGCCCATCAGTTCCTGGCGCCAAGACCTCCATCACACGCAGCTTCACGGCCCTCGTCTGACCGTCGAAGTGCCTGGCCAGCCGCTCGACAGCATCCTCATAGAGGATCCTTCGGCCCTCCGTGCCGAGATTGTGGGCCAGAAGCGCCCACCGACGTCTCCCGTCTAGCCTGTGTAGTCCCAGCGCCCTAATATACTCCTCAAATGAGGCTCTCCACTCCAGCCAGAGGATCACAGGCTGCCCTTTACACTCCAGAAACGGCGCCAACAGCCGAGGCAACCAGCACGCTCCCATTTCCTTGTCACCAAATGTTATGTCTGAGAAATGACGGAAAAGGAGGCAAGTCTTCATGCAGCAAACAACTAACTTTATTACACAGAACTGGGGTTTGTATACAGAGTGGGCCGTGCCCGCCTGACGTCACCCTGTGGATGGGCACGGCATCCCAGACACACATATCTCACACACCACAGTTGGTAACTGGAAAATCACCAGCCACAGTGGCTGGTGAGCAAAAAAGTCAATGTCACGCCCTGGTCAAAACCGTTTGTCGAAGAGAAAAACAAAGGCTGTGTGTTTTGATATTTTTTTCGATAATCACATCACCAATAGACATATTTCAGACGGTTAAAACCGACAAACACCATTTTTTAGTCAATGACCCCATTAATGAGACAAAGCTACAGACTGCTGCTGGAAATGTTTGTCTGATAATCTTGATTATTCCCTGTTTTACTATTTTATTGTTTTAATATTTTGTTGTTTTTCTGTCAGTCAGAAGGAAACTGAAAGTAATGGAATGAAACATCTGAAATTTCCATCCCAGCTCTTAAAAAAAAAAAATGAAGAAACTTAAAAAATGAAAAATGAAAAAAATGAAGAAACTTAAAAAAAAAAAAAAACTTGAAACTTTAACGGCGACAAAACAAACGTGAATAAAAATTTCCATTACCTTATTTTTACTGTCTAATTGTAAGTAAACTGTAATAAAACTGTAATGATGTTAATTAACCTAGTTAACGTTAGTTAAACTGTTGTTTTTATCAATGAAGGTAATAAACGAACCTGTGATCCGCAGACATGTTCAGCCGCTCAGGAAAACTTTCGTTATTCCCAAACACGGAAGCCGAGCCCACTTATGATGTCACAGCTGTCTTTTTTGCTGTGTGATTATTAGATACTTACTAACTTAACTTACTTAATTCCTTGCTTACTTTGTTGGACTTTTTTATATCCTAAGTTTGATTTGAACACCAAGTCTGGATGAATTATGGAAAATTTTTAACTAAAGTTTTAAACCTTTTTTCTGTGTGAGTTAAAAATTAATAATGAAAAGCATACACATTCATAATAACGTAAATGAGATGAAATAACAGAAAAAAACTAAATTTACTGTAAATTAAATCTATTTAATGAGAATAACCTATTGGATGTAATAAACTAATATAAACAGCAGAGGGCGACAAACTCCGTTAAACTTCATTTTATTACATTAATTCAAAATATTAAAACTGTTTTAATACAAAAGCCATAGATTTAATGTAGAAATATGTTTTCAACAAACTGATATTTGAGTCTGAACTGTAAATACATCTAAAAACTGAACAATAACACACTGTGTTATATATTATTAATGTGATTATTTAATGTTAATATTTTTATATCTTGTAAATATTTTCGATATTTTTATTGTTGCTCTGAAACCGGCAGATCTGATTTTTGCTTCATTTTTATGTAAATCAAAGTATTCCTGCAATTTCAATATTTATATTAATAAAGTCAATTAAGATGAAGTTATATTCGATTACATAATAAAATATTTTTGTGTTAATATCCAGGCTGAGAATCGAAGATGATTAGAGAGAGAGAGAGAGAGAGAGAGAGAGAGAGAGAGAGAGCTCCATCACCTCCTCCTCCTCCTCCTCCTCCTTATCCGTCGCTCACACGCAGTGAATTTAAAAAAAAAAAAAATCCGTAAATTGTCGCGGAGAGCCTCCATTACTGCAGACCCACGGACACGCGGCCTGCTCACGCCAGACTGATCAGCTGATCACAGATGCGGGGACGTGGACCTCCTCCGTGGATGTGAGCCTCCTCCGTGGACGTGGGTCTTCGTGACATCGTGACAGCAGCATCTCCGTGTCCGTGGATCTGTGGTTGTGTAACATCCCTCAGCGGAGAGAAGAGGAGGTGATCGCGGCCTCCGTGGATTTATTTCAACACCAGCACCTCCTCCTGCTCCTCCTGCACGCTCCGTGGAGAGATGCTCGGCCTGTCCTCCTGCAGGAGCCCCGCTGTCTCTCCTCCGGCTTCACCGACTCGTTTTTGGGGGGAAAACTCGGAGCTTCAGGGGCTCTGATGGAGAATTTTAGGATCCCGATCTTCTGGTTTTCTGGTTTCCTGCCAATGGAGAATTTATGGTTCCTCCGCTGATGAGGCAGTTTGATAGCCTAATTATTTTAATTAACACTAAATTAATTATTTAGATTAAGTCAGGGCTTGTTTGTGACCAACAGACTAGCATTAATACAGTTACTAATACTGTAATTAATACATTAATGTAGTTATAATCTGACATTTTAGTTGTAAACTGATTCTGTGCTCTCAGGCTTTGATTGATCTTTAACTGGTCACATCACCATATTCAGGCCTCCTGAGGAGCTCCAGCTTCCATAAAACTGATTCTATTTTTAATAAGAGGAGGGACCTCCTCTTTCTCCTTTTCTCTCCTGGTGGTTCTGACCCAAACGCAACCATAAGGCTCCCAGCGCCTCCTCCACCTCCTTCCTCCCTCTCCTTCCGCTCCACTTTATCCCAGTTTTTCACTCTGGTCTGGTCCCCCAAATTTTCAAATATTTACTTCCTGTACATCAAGAGGAAGGGGGGCCCCCCTTTCATGGAGTGCGGGAACATGGGGCTGTTCGACCGCGGAGTCCAGATGCTGCTGACCACCGTGGGCGCCTTCGCGGCCTTCAGCCTCATGACCATTGCCGTGGGAACAGACTACTGGTTGTACTCCAGGGGGGTCTGCCGCTCCAAGTCCTCCAACGACAACGACACCAGCAAGAAGAACGAAGAGGTGATGACCCACTCCGGACTGTGGAGGACCTGCTGCCTGGAAGGTAAGACCAGAACCGTGGTGCTGTGGCAAGTAGAACAGTCTGACATTGGACACAGGACAGGACAGTACACAGTACACTACACCATACTACATTACAGTACATCACAGTACACTACAGTGCAGGATGTGGGAACTGGTGAGATCTGACAGTACAGTACAGCAGTACACTAGAGTACACGACAGTACAACATAGTGCAGGACAGTAAGACAGACAAGAACAGTGGTGCTGTGTGGGAAGCTGGAAGGTGTGACATCTGACACAGGACATGACAGTGGATTACACATAGTGCAGTACAGCATTTGGGGTGGGGGAAAAATTGATACAGCATAATATTGTAATACTTTGTGGTGGGGAAACCATGTCTATTCAGAGACACCAGTATTGTGGTACTTCATTAACCAGACCGTCAGTGATACAGTAGCTCATTCTGGCTTTATAAAATCACCCAGAGAGTGCTCAGATCTCCTGACCTTTGACCTTGATCTTGACCTTAACCACAGCCTTGATGCAGACCCTCTTGAGCGTCATTGTGCATAAGTTTGATGGACATTAGGTCAATTGTCTTGGAGGACTACTGATTTTTGTGAAATCACAAGTGCCCAGATCTCGTGACCTTTGACAATGACCTTGAGTACAACTTTGATGCAGATCTACCTAAGGATCCTTGTGAGTGAGCTTGGTGAGCATTGAAGTAATCGCTTAGGAAGAGTAGCAATTTTTCTGAAATCACCTAAGTTCCCAGATCTCCTGACTTTTGATCTTGACTTTTACCTTGAGCACAATCTGGATGCAGACCCACCGGAGGATCATTGTGAGTGAATTTGGTGACCATCAAGGCAATTTCCTTGGAGAAGTAGCGATTCCCATGAAATGTGGACAGACAGCTGGATGGACTACAAATGTCATATCATCACTCTAGCTCTTTCTGTATGAGCTTAAAAAAATCATTAAGTGATGCAAATACAAACTTACCTATTTAGATATCAGAGTAATAAAAACCTTTTTAGTCCATTAGATGATGCTAAATGCTCACAGTCTGGTTAGGTCAGCACAGCAAAGGAGTCACTTCTCAGATCTAGCCAGAAGTTGAACACAATCAGACAAAAATTGGAAATCGCATTATATGATATCGTAATACTCTGCGCATCACAAGACTCTGATAAATATTACATTGTGGCACAAGTATCATGACGACATCACATCTCCACCCATGTATCGTAATAATATTATATCGCACAGCTTGTGGTGATTCTCACCCCTATACAGTATAGTACAGAACACTGCAATAGACCACAGTACAGCAGCGGTCGTCAACCATGTGTCATGGTGGCTCAAAACCCAGCAGGTTTTATCTCCAGCCAGTGTCTTCAACAGGTGATTTCACTCAGTTTCAGTGAAAACATCTGCTGAAGAGACTGAGCAGATTCTTTTTTACTTTGAGAGTTTCATGACTTTTTAAGATTAAGAAAGAAAGAAAGAAAGAAGAGGGGCAGGAAATGGAGTGAAGAGCATTGCGGAAGAATTCCAGGAAGAATCACTCTACTTGGAGATTTAACCAGGGACCACTTGTCATTGGTCGTGCGCCGATCCCGTCCGCGCTCGAACCATGCATCATCATTACCAGGTTTGACAGCATTGTTTACCTTCTGGCTTCCTGAGCTTTTATTGTGACAGCGCTCGAAGGGGCTTCCTGCTGTCAAGCCTGACAGCTGTGCTGCATTTTCGGCTCATCAGCAGCCCTGTATTTAAGTGGGCTCTGGGAGCTGGATAATGCGGCAGTCTGGTCAACAACTGATCAAAGAATTATTCCTTGCCAGATGTTGAGCGAGCGTTCCCTCGGCTCAGACATCAACGAGTGTTCCATGGTCATGTTTGTAAGTGTGCTTCTTTATTGGCTCATGTTCAAGTATTTGTAGTGTGGTGTGTTTTAGCCCACCGTGGCTCATTGCTTTGTGTTTCTTTGTTTCTTTTGTTAATAATAAACATCTATGCAAACCTCACCGGCGACTCTTGGCATCTTATGGTGGCTCGCGAGGGCCACCGCATGACACCACTGTGTTTGAGCAACAGGCTATTATGGTCCACTTAATGCACACTTATGGTACGCTGTATTTTTCGTAATAACACATGTGAACATTTGGAATATGCCCAAAATAAAATCCAGGAGTCGGATGTCCACTGTCCCCTGTGGTCACATGACCTTTGACATGTGATTGGACAACAGATTTGTGAACATGTCTGCTCGTGGTGTTCCCTGTGTCATTGTATTTTGGTAAGAGGTCACATGCTGGAGTGTCTTCATTGGGGCACTTTGACTTTCTAAGACCTTAACGTGTCCTCTGATTTTCAGATGGTTTTGTTTGACCCAGCAGGCATGGGTTTGTTGGACTGAGACTGGGGTCCAAGTGTTTTATGGACATGTTGGACTGTGGGTCCAGGTTGATAACGAGAGTGCTGATGTTGTTGATGAGCTCTCTTATTTCTAAAGCATGGTCCATTTATCTGTGGACTGTGTCTTAGAGGTTGTTCTACAATTGGGTCTGTCCTGGATAGTGATGGACCCTCTGGATTAAGATGTGTGGGGTCTCAGAGTTCTGTGGTCCTCTTTGTCTGTCTGTGGTAGTGAGACCTGGATGTTGTTTGAGGGGACTATGACTTCATCATAATCAAATGTTTTCATGGGTTCTGAGGCACTGTTTGACCCAACAGAAGATCAATGGTGACTTGCTTCTGAAGGCTGCAATGGTAATGGTCCTGGACATCATACCAGACCAAAGATCAAAGGGTGTAATAGAATCTGACCCCACCCACTGGTTTCTGGGGTGGATGAGGGGGACACCTGAGTGCCTCATGGTTATGGATGTTGATGACAGAGAAGACAGAGGGGGGTGGGTGTCCTTCTGGAGAGGACTGGAGGAGACAGTTGGTGTCAAATGGACGGTGCTGCCCTGAAACATGAATCCAAACCTGACCTCTTCTTAGAAAATGCTAGACTACTTTGGTTTTCTGTTTGAGCTCTTTTCATTTAGCTGGACACATAAAAACCTTTCTGTTAGATCCTGGGTTTGATAGATGTCAGTGTAGCAGCAGGAATAGGGGACAGAGGTGAAAATGTCTCCACTGAGGGACAAATAGAGGTATGAGGAATTTTTGAAGTGGGAATCCTCGAGCTAACATGGTAGCATCACTCCTGACAGACTAAAAGATAGGAACGTATCTAAAGGTTGGGCTGTCTGTGCTTAGCTGCAGCTTTTCAGTTTTAAATCTTTTTCAGGTGCTGAGAGCCTTCAGTCCTCTGACAGAGACCAGTATCGAGCTGGTTCTGGTCTAAGTGGAGCAGCAGTATAATTATCCAGCACATTACTGCATAGTTATGTCATCGCATGGATAACACCAGCTGCCCTGATGAGTAACTATTGATCAGCTCTTTGAGTGTTTTTCCAGTCACAGCTTTTCTCACTGTTATTTTTGAGCTCCGACTCAGCCACAAATTAAAACATAAAAATGCACTGTGGGTGCACAACAATTATAGTTTTCACATTTTTAGCATTTCTGTTTCACACTAATCCAGGCTCACATTAGGCTGTTGGTGTGGGATTTTGATGAAATCTCAGTGGCAGGCCATGCGTTTGACCCATGGGCCTTTGGTGATTTTCCATCTGACTTAATTCACCTATCAGTACAATATGGGGTGGCGGTGGCTCAGGACGTAGAACGGATTGTCCAATAACCGGAGGGCGGGCAGTTGGAGACCCAGACATCCTGCCGTTGTGTCCCAGGGCAAAACTCTTTACCCACCCTGCCTCCAGTGTCCATGACACTGGGTGTGAATGTGTATAAATGTTCAGTAGTGGTCGAAGAGGCTGCTGGCACAGATTACGTTTCCATCTGTCTGCCCTAGGGCAGCTGTGGCTACAGTAGTAGCTTAACACTATCAGTGTCAGTCTGTGGAGTGAATGAATAATGTATCTATTGTAAAGCGTCTTTGAGTGTCTATGAAAAGTGCTATATAAATCTGATGCATTATTATTATCACCTCGACGCCACAGTTATAGAAACCATCAATACTATACAAAAAAAAAAAAAAAACAACATTCCAAGACGCTGCATTACATTAAAGGGCTGATGACACGATTTTGACATTTTTTAGCATGTTGTGTAAACCCAAAAGTCATTGTTGATGATCAATATAACATTTACAGCCGCACCTGCATAAACTAGTTATCATCAAAAAACAGCAGCCGCTGACTGGACTGTGGTGCCGCCCACCAAATTAAGGGCGGTACCCCATGACATAAGCGGGAGAACGGACTCCGGTGTTGTTGACTGGAATGACAGCAGCTTTGAAGCTCACAGTTTCTCTGGTTTCTTGTTTTAATTTTACGGCTGTACCTTTGCGTTGTGTCACAAGCTTAGATAAACAGCAAGCCATGAAAGACCACATCACACGCTTCAGCTCCAATTGTCATAAGCCTCCTCATACGCGCCTCGTGTGCTTTTATGAAGGAGGAGCACACGAGGAGGGGAAGGATTAATGGATTTACGCGCAGCTTTGACTTACTTTCTGTAATCGCATGCTGACATCTCGCCGGTCAAGCCACGTCCCCTCTCTCATTATCACCAGCTGATTCAAACTCCCGCTGATCATGTCTCCCGGTCCTCGCCCAGGGGCTTCTCATCACACCTTCACCAGCAGTGCGTGTACTTCGCGGCCGTTTGCCAGTCATGCGCTGATGGTCCATAGTATTGTCATATGTGCTGTTTGTCTGCCAGTATTTTCAGCACTCTCACGACTTGTTAGTCACTCCATGTTCACCATGGTTCTCGTGCGTCCTTGAAGCGATGTCGGCTCTGGGGCGCACCTGTGGCTAACACGTCTCCACTCATTCGTTCACTGGGCGATGCCAGTCCCCGAACGCCATCAGTAAGTGTGTTTGTGTTTTTTGTACGTCTTCACCTTTTAGGTAATTGTCTTTCTTTCTGTATTAAATGTGCTGTGGTGAACCCTACACGTAAATCCTCATTATTTCATCCATGCCCTGCGTAAGAGTGCACGGGGGTCATGATGAATAGATTTACGCGCAGAATTCACCACAGCACATGTATTGAACATAAAAATGATGACAACAGTTCCCAAAAAGGTGAAGACTTACAAAAAGAAACACTTACAGTTGGCGTTCGGTGCTGACATCGCCCAGCGAACATGGAGAGGAGACGTGTTAACCACGGTTGCACCCCAGGGTCGTCATCGCTTCAAGGGGTGCAACAGAACCACGGCTGTGTGGAGTGGCTAACACGTCGTGATAGTGTTGGCAATACTGGCTGGCTGACAACACGGCAGATGATGCACACAAACTATGAACAGCTGACTGTCAAAGAGAGAGGGCACATGTGTTCAGCCCGGCGAATCTTGGACAGTGCCCACCTGAAAGTGGCTCAAAACGCACATAAAACACATGTATAAAACAAAAACAAGAACTCAAAATATAATCCATAGTAAACCCGATGCCTGAGCCACAGAGAATACACTGCTATGATTTTATTGAAAAATCGGGTTTCAATAAATTATATTTATGAACAAATAATTTAAGATAAGATAAGCCTTTATTAGTCCCACAATGGGGAAATTCCAGGATTGCAACAGCACAGGGATAGCAACACTCAGAGCAACAATCAGAAGGCAAGAAAAAAAAAAAAGCAAGAGCAGCTAATATACACTACCGTTCAAAAGTTTGGGGTCACTTAGAAATTTCCTTATTTTTGAAAGAAAAGCACTGTTTTTTTCAATGAAGATAACTTTAAACTAATCAGAAATACACTCTAATATCTAATATACATTGCTAATGTGGTAAATGACTATTCTAGCTGCAAATGTCTGGTTTTTGGTGCAATATCTACATAGGTGTATAGAGGCCCATTTCCAGCAACTATCACTCCAGTGTTCTAATGGTACAATGTGTTTGCTCATTGCGTCAGAAGGCTAATGGATGATTAGAAAACCCTTGTGCAATCATGTTAGCACAGATGAAAACAGTTTAGCTGGTTAGAGAAGCTATAAAACTCACCTTCCTTTGAGCAGGTTGAGTATCTGGAAAAAATTATTATTTCAAATACAAATCAGTATTTCTGACCTTGTCAATGTCTTGACTATATTTTCTATTCATTTTACAACTCATGGTGGTAAATAAGTGTGACTTTTCATGGAAAACACAAAATAATTGTCTGGGTGACCCCAAACTTTTCAACGGTAGTGTACATGTGTACATATTACTATAAATATATACACAGACACACAGTGCAGAGCATTGTAGCTGGATAGAATAAATATATGAGTATATAAACACACAGTGCGGAGCATTGTAGCTAGATGGAATAAATATGTAGATATATGAACACCCACAGTACGGAGCATTGCAGCTAGGTGGAATAAATATGTAAATATATAAACACACACAGTGCAGAGCATTGTTGCTAGATGGGATGAAACAGCACAACCGTCTACTTAGTTATCCTACATGGTGTGATTATGTGCCCATACATATTCTCACCCTCCATAGCGACCGGTATTTTCCTAGTTGTATGCCGGAGGGGACCATTGTGTAAGTCTATTGCATCTTTTGCATTCAAAAACTATTAGGTTGTTACGTCTTTTTGCTATCTCTGCGAGCAGCCCTGCTTAGGTTGTACAGTCTGACAGCCGTTGGTAGGAAGGACCTGCGAAACCTCTTGGTTGTGCACCTGGGATGATGTAGTCTGCTGCTGAATGAGCTCCTCAGTGCATTCAGTATGTCAGAATCAGAATCAGAATCAGAATCAGGTTTATTGCCATTGTTCATGTAGTACACAAACTAGGAATTTGTCTCGGTACAATGCTGCAACATTAAACATGATAAGATAAGAGAAATAAACTATACATGTAATAAAGTGTAGGATAAGATTAAGTGATACTGGTCAACAGTTAAAATATATATTAGCCAGCAGCAGATACTGTGGAGAACTATATAGTGCAGTCGGTAATGCAGGAAGAAAACAGTGATGATTGACATGAGTCTGGTTGAGCTGCTGTACATGGTGCACGAGAGTCAATAAGTCACTTAGTGTTCAGCAGTCTGATGGCAGAGGGGAAGAAGCTGTTCATGTGACGGGAGGTTTTAGTCTGGATGGACCGAAGTCTTCTACCAGAGGGGAGGGGGGCAAACAGTACGTGACCAGGGTGTGAGGGATCGGCTATGATCCGGCCAGCACGCCTCCGGGTCCTGGAGATGTACAGATCCTGGAGAGATGGGAGCTTGCAGCCGATCACCTTCTCAGCAGTGCGCACGACGCGCTGCAGCCTTAGTCTGTCCCTGGCAGTGGCTCCTGCGTACCACACGGTTATGGAGGTGGTGAGGATGGACTCGATGATGGCTGTGTAGAACTGCACTAACATCTTGGTGGGTAGCTTGAGCTTCCTCAGCTGCCGCAGGAAGAACATCCTCTGCTGGGCTTTTTTGATGAGTGAGCTGATGGTCAGCTCCCATTTGAGGTCCCTGGTGATGGTAGTGCCTAGGAAGCGGAAGGAATCAGCAGTGGTGATGGGAGAGCCTGAGAGGGTGAGGGGGGGCAGAGGAGTAGTGACTTTCCTGAAGTCTACAATCATCTCCACTGTCTTCAGAGCGTTCAGCTGCAGGTTGTTATTGCTGCACCAGGACGCCAGCTGGGGCACCTCTCTCCTGTAGGCGGACTCGTCGCCGTTGGAGATGAGCCCGATGAGGGTGGTGTCGTCCGCAAACTTGATCAACTTGACAGACTGGTGGCTGGAGGTGCAGGAGTTGGTGTAAAGGGAGAAGAGTAGGGGGGAAAGTACACAGCCCTGGGGTGATCCGGTGCTGATGCTAGTATAGTCTGAGACAGTCTTTCCCAGCCGCACATGCTGCCTCCGGTCCGTCAGGAAGTCGATGATCCACCTGCAGAGGGAGTCAGGCACGTTGAGCAGGGACAGCTTGTCCCGGAGCAGAGCGGGGCGGATGGTGTTGAATGCGGAGCTGAAGTCCACAAACAGGATCCTGGCGTAGGTTCCCGGGGAGTCCAGGTGCTGCAGGATGGAGTGGAGGGCCAGGTTGACTGCATCGTCTACAGACCTGTTGGCTCGGTAGGCAAACTGCAGCGGGTCCAGGAGAGGGGTGGTGATGGACTTGAGGTGGGACAGGACCAGGCGCTCAAAGGACTTCATGACTACAGAGGTGAGCGCTACAGGTCTGTAGTCATTAAGTCCAGTGATCCGTGGCTTCTTGGGGACAGGGATGATGGTGGAGGATTTGAGGCAGGACGGCACGTGGCATAACTTAAGGGAGGTGTTAAAAATGTCTGTGAATACAGGAGCCAGCTGTTTCGCACAGAGTCTCAGGGTGGAGGGAGACACGCCGTCTGGGCCGGGGGCCTTGCGCGGGTTCAGTCTGGAGAAACTGTTTGAGCACATCCTGCTCACTGATGATAAGGGGAGGGGGGGAGGAGGGGGGGGTGCCTTAAATGAAGTAGGGAATGTGGAGGCTGTGGAGCTGGAGGGAGGGGGGGAGTTGGACACAGATGACGAGGTGTCAAAACGGGCATAGTGTTGGGACAGTCTTTGACAAAGGGCTTTGTCATCCTGACCTTTAGGAGCCTTAGGTCGATAGTTGGTGATTTGCCTCAGTCCTCTCCACATGGAAGCCGAATCATTAGCAGTGAACTGCTGCTGGAGTCTCTCTGAGTATAGAGATTTAGCCCTCTTCAGCTCTCTGTTAAACCGGTATTTAACCTCCCTGTAGCAGTCCCTGTCTCCACTTTTCAGCGCTGCTTCCTTCTCCTTCCTGATCTGTCTGAGCTTAGCTGTGAACCAGGGTTTGTCATTAGAGTAACTCACCCTGGTGCGTGATGGAAGAATGTTCTCTTCACAAAAGTGGATATATGAGTTCACAGTGTCCGTGTACTCATCCAGATCATGCGTGGCTCCTTTAAGCATGCCCCAGTCAGATATTTCCATGCACGTTTCCAGCTTCTCCTCAGCATCACTGGTCCGTATCTTCGTAGTGCTCACAACAGGTTTAGTGAGCTTCAATCTCTGTCTGTATGTGGGAATGAGGTGAACCATCACGTGATCAGATAATCCCAGCGCAGCACGAGGGACAGCGCGATATGCGTCTTTCACTGTGGTGTAACAGTGATCCAGTGTGTTTAATCCTCTGGTGGGGCATTTAATAAACTGTTTGTAGCGGGGGAGATCGTGGCTCAGATTGCACTGATTAAAGTCGCCAGCCACAATAATCAGCGAGTCTGGAAAACTCCGCTCTGTGTGTTGAATGTGATCCGCGAGCACGCGCTGAGCTTCGCGCATGTCCGCGTCGGGAGGGGCGTACACAGCGATCATTATGAAAGAAGCAAACTCCCGCGGGGAATAGAAGGGCTTGCAATTGATAACAAGAAATTCCAAGGCAGGAGAACAGTGTTTGGAAATTACCGTTACATCAGAGCACCAGCTGCAGTTGATGTAGAAGCAGACACCGCCTCCTGTGGTCTTGCCGGAAAGCTCTGTGTCACGATCAGCACGGAAGAGCTGAAAGCCGTCGAGGCGCAGCGCGCTGTCCGGTATATTTTCCCGGAGCCAGGTCTCAGTAAAGCAGAGGACAGCTGAGGAGGCGAGGTCCTTAAAACGCATCAGCAGTCTCAGTTCATCTACCTTGTTAGATGTCCTGCATAGGGTGGAACTCGCACTCCAGCAGAGATGACAGTTTAGCCACCGTCCTTCTCTCTCCTATCTCCTCCACCGGGTCAAGGCGCTGCCCCAGGACAGAGCTAGCTTTCTTGATCAGTTTGTTCAGTCTGTTCCTATCGGCTGCGGTAATGACACTGCCCCAGCAGACCACTCCAAAAGTGATGGCTGATGCCACCACCGTGTCATAGAATGTCTTCAGCAGCGCCCCTTGTACACCAAAAGACCTGAGTCTCCTCAGTAGAAACAGCCTGCGCTGTCCCTTCTTGTAGAGTGCGTCAGTATTGTGTGACCAGTCTAGTTTATTGTTCAGATGAACACCCAGGTACTTGTAGGATGTCACCATCTCAATGTCTGTTCCCTGTATATTTACTGGTGCTGTGAGGGGTTGTCCTTGCCTGCGGCAGTCCACCACCAGCTCCTTAGTTTTCCTCGCCATTGGAGATGAGGCCAACGATCGCAGAGTCATCAGAGAACTTCTGTAGATGGCAGTGTGTTGTGTTGTGTGAGAAGTCTGCAGTATAAAGAGTGAGCAGGAAGGGAGCCAACACCGTTCCCTGGGGGGCCCCCGTGCTACCGATGATCGTGTCAGACACACAGTCCCGGGTTCTCACAAACTGAGGCCGGTTCGTGAGGTAGTCCAGGATCCATGATGACAGGTGCTGGTCCACCCCTGCGCGCAGCAGCTTGTCCTTCAGGATCATCGGTTGAATGGTGTTGAAAGCACTGGAGAAGTCACAGAACATGATCCTCACCACATTCCCGGGCTTCTCCAGGTGGGACAGAGAACGGTGAAGGAGGAAGATCACCGCATCCTCCACCCCAATGCCATGCTGGTAGGCGAACTGGAGTGGATCCATCGCTGGTTCCACCAGGGAGCGGAGGTGAGCAAGGAGCAGTCTCTCCAGGGCCTTCATCAAGTGGGACATCAAGGCCACCAGTCTGTAGCTGTTCAGGTCTTTGGGGTGGGAAGTTTTTGGTACAGGTACCACACAAGATGTTTTCCACAGCTGTGGTACCCTCCCCAGCTTCAGGCTCAGGTTGAAGATATACGCCACAATCCCACACAGCTGGTCTGCACAGGACTTGAGGAGCTTTGCGCTGATGCCGTCCGGTCCCGTCGCCTTCCTCACCTTGATCTTCCTCAGCTCCGTCCTCACCTGGGTCTTGGTCAGGGTCAGGATGGGGGGCTGTGTGTTGGGAGTTGGGGGGGGTGTTGGTGGAGTGGGGAGTGGGCAGCAGGACTTGATGTCTTTAGAGGCAGCAGTGGTTGTTGTGCAGTCAGGGGGAGGGCGGTTGGTCAAACCTATTGAAAAACAGATTCAGATTGTTTGCCCACTCCCTGCCCCCCGTGGTCTGTAACAAAAGAATAACACTGGTGTTCCCCTGCCGTGTGTTTGTCGCTGCTGCTGCGGCGGGCATGTGTGCCTCTCCACTGTCACTCTCTGAGTGTGACTCGCTTGGCACAATGCCTGCTTGGCACGGCTCAAACCTATATGGTCTGATATCCCCAGATTCTTCATTGTCAGTCATCCCATTCTTCGGAACTATAATAGTCTGAAGATTGAACAACACAAACCAATTCCAGACTACATGTGATGGAACCATTGTCGATGTTTTCAACCGCTTCCATCCTGTGTGTACAATGGGCAGCCAAACGCTGTGTTCTCCCAGTGATGTGACAACATGGCAGCGGGGTTTTCCAGCCACTGACAAAATTGGTGACGTGGCGCTCATGAAAACGTTGGATATTCGCATGAAAAAAAGCCTGTTTAACTTAGAACTGCACAGACCAACCTATTTCGTCATATTGTATTGTGTGTTGAAAAATTAGAGGAAGTCAAAAACGTGTCATCAGCACTTTAAAGTCTCCCTCCACTATAGCTGCTCGGCACCACACGCCATCCCAAGCGGAACAGAATAGGCTTTATTGTCATTGTACGGTACAACGAAATTGTGGAAAATGGTGTTCACTTATATAGCGCTTTTTCTCATCTCTAGATGACCAAAGCACTTTACAGATCCTGCTATCCACCCATTCACACACTGATGGCGGCAGAGCTGCCATGATGCACAGGTGCTGGGCTGACCCACCAGCAGCAACTGGGGGTTCAGTATCTTGCTCAAGGACACTTCGACATGCAGACTACAGACAGAGCGGAATTGAACCCCCGCCTCTCTGATCAGTAGTCAGCTGCACTATGCCTGCGGCACAGCTGCCCTAGAAGTGTCAATATTTACATAATAAAATTACAGAAACATGGAAAACATAAATGAGATACATTTTATCCACTGGGGTCTGGTGAGGACTGCACTGCTCCCTTCTGTCCATCATGGCAGTGATGGGGGTGTTTTGTGAATCTTACTTTTTGTCTCTTGTCCCATCTCTTCAGCAGTACTGTTAATCAGGTTGTTTTGTATTCTTCCTGAAGTTGTGGAGCACCCCGGGTGGGGGTGGGGTGGGGGGATTCAGGGGTGCTGCTACTTGTGGGTGTGCGGCCATGCCTTGGTGTCTCCCTGCACTCCTGGCAGTGCGGTTTGCTGGGCACCCAGGATGTGAACATTTAAATCAGTGGTTGCTGATGTGAAATAACAGCAGGTTAATTAGCAGCACCTATTGTTTCTCACCTCAGATGTTGTTAGAAACACTTCTCACTGTTTTGTTTTTAAGATATTGTTTACTCGCAATCCGCCATGTTCAAAAACTGAATTCCAGTGAAAGACCGCCCACGGCAGTATACATCGACCAATCTGGTGCAGCCTTTGTGTTCTCAGCAGCAGGACCAATGAGAGTCCTTCTCCCCGGGACAGAGCTCTTTGACTATTGGTTGTACACTATGTGAATCATTTTCTGTCACTCCATCCTAAACGCCACTGGTTATGCAATTTTTTTTTAATACATACTTTGGACCATCAATCAAAGATGCTGATGCTACTAGATCGCCTGCATGATTGCCTAATGTGGCAAACTCAAACGCTCATTGGCTAAAGCAAGAGTTTCATTACCATTCATTTCAATGTACTGATGCCTACACTGTTTGACTTAAAGCAGATTTTTTTGATCCCAGCAACTCATGATGGCTGAAATATGACTGGACAAAAACTCTTATCATATTCTACACTACAGGAAGCTGTGCAATTAAGAGAAATGCTATGAAATGAAGAGAATAGACTACTGGGAATAATTTAATACATCCTCATGGAAACAAATACCTGTATAAGAATTTAGGGTGAAATTGTTGGCCCTTGCTGACCCTGGCGGCCCACCACTGTGTATGTGGTGTTATTTTTGGATGTGCAGGGATGGAGTCTGTGTTCTTCTCTAAGATATTTGAACTATTCCAAAATATGGAGGTTATTAAATATTAAAATTTATAAATCATCAAAGAAAATTAATAATAAACCATTCAGGTGTGTGATATTAGGGATCTGAACCTGGGACTCCATCTGTTCTCAGTTTAAAGGGTTAATAAATCATCAGCAATGTGGACAGAGGCCACATCTACTATCCCTAATATACAGTATGTCTATTATATACTTCTAATCTAAGATAGAAGGGTCATTAAAGATTTCCCCCGACCTATTTCCTGTTGTTGTAGGAAGTTGAAATTGTGCAGGTATAATAATACATATGTCTATAGGTCACATGGTAATTTACAGCTCTGAACTCCTAAGAGTTTCTCTTTTACAGGAGCTAAGGTGGAGTAATTTGTTATAATGGAGCCAGTTGAATACAGAGCGGTCATCAGGTTCCTGTACTTGAGAGGCTGCATGCCATGGGGGACATTCAACAAAGATGAAAGAGACTTATGGGGAGGATGCCCCATCGTATGATGTAGTCGAGCACTGGCATCGGACAGTTCAAGTGTGGTCGGACATCAGTGGGAAACGGCACCCATTCCAGGGCGACCACAATGCACCATTGATGAAGACACCATTTGGCAAGTGGACGCCACCGTTTTGGAGGATCACCGCATAATTCGCCAGCTAGCCTACAATGTCAAGATCAGTGTGGGGTCCGTGGAAAAAATCATCGATGACCATTTGCACGTGTGGAAGTTGACTGCACGATGGATTCCCTGGTTGCTCACACCTTTTCAGAAACAGGAACGAGACATGTGTTCCCAAGCTCTTGTGACAGTGTGTCAAGAAAACCAGGACTTCTTGAACAGACTAATCATACAGGATGAAACATCGGTCCATCACTGTGATCCTGAGACTAAAGCCCGGGCGAAGCAATGGAAGCATTATGACTCACCACCTCTGAAGAAAGCACATGTCCAACCATCAGTGTGCAAGGTCATGCTCATGATCTTTGGGGACCAGCATGGACTATGATGATGGATTTCCTGGCAAGGGGTACCACAATTACCGGGACTTACTATGCTTTACTGCTGCAGAAATTGCAGAAGGCCATCAAAATCAAGAGGCGTGGCATGCTGACCAAAGGGGTCTGCCTCCTGCATGACATCACCCAATTTCACAACTGCCCAGACAGAAGCACGGTCCTGCGACTATGAAATCCCCCGCCTCATCCTGCTCTCCTGACCTTGCACTATCTGACTTCACGTCTTTCCAACCATGAAGTCATTTTTGAAGGGCAAGCACTTCCAAACCGATGAAAGTTAATTTCTGAGGTCAAGTTGTGGCTTCTGATGAATCCTGCCAGACTTGTACAGATGAGGTCGCCACAGCTGCATAAACAATGGGAGAAGTATGTGATTATTGTTGGTACCTCTGTAGAGGAAGACTGGTAACTGTGCCAAGTTTGGTTTCTCACAGTCCACGGGAAATGAGTCAGGAGAAATCGATAATGAACAGCCTTCATACAGTATCTGCTTACACACACACACACATCATGTGAACGTTTGGTGGCATGGGGACCAAAAAATCAGCTCCTCGTGATGTAACTGTATGTAGAATATGTAGAAAGAAAGTGGCTGACAGCACTTAGCCACTCCTTAAGATATCAGTTGTTCAGTGTAGAATATGTATGTGTGCCGCTGGGAATCTCGGGTATTGTGGTTACAGCTGGGGAGAGCTAGCGGCACGCCTCTTGAGGATGCACAAAAAATAAAGCTCGTACTCTGAACCTCACGTGAATTCCTGTGTATCTTCGACACTTCTACACTGTAGGATCATGTTTGGGTTCAGCAGTTGTAGTTATAGATAAGTCTCCAGGTAGTGGATGATGACGCACTCAGTGGAAACCTGTAAAGGTTTTGTGAATGTCACCTACAAACCAATGAGAAGCAAGTTTGTCTTCTTTTAAATGGCACCTCCTGCTCCTGCCTCCAGTCCTGCTGACCCCATCACCCACATGCCCCTCCCACAGGTTGGCACTCAGCAGATCTTTGTTTGCTGCTGTCATCACATCTGATCACAGCTTCATCTCCCTATCTTCCACCTCCGCACAACCTCAGAGTCTCTGTCCACTTCTTCTGATATAAATTAAATTAAAGTACATTCTAAACTGGGTTAAACAAAATATACAAAGCAATAAAGACCAGAAAAAGTAAACCCAGCTGACTGAACAGAACCAGTTGACCCCTAAAACAGGAGCATAATATGAGAACATGGAAGGTAAAACGTTGTCCATTACAGCATAAAAACATGCAGGTTAAACTCTGGAGGTTTCCTTCAGTTAAGCGTCTCCACCTCCCACTCCATCAATGTCTCCCTTCCTTCTCGTCCTCTCTGGTCTCTGCTATTCCCACATTTATCTTTTCCTATATTTATCTGACCTCGTCATTGTCTCACTGCTTCTGTCCTCATCAGACCTGCATGGATTCTGATGTCAGCGGGACACAGTCTTCACAGATGTTGACGTTTTTGACCAATGTCTGAAAAACGTACTCATTAAAAAATGCACTCCTCTGATTCTCTGAGGCTCAGTTTCCTGCAGTAACACCTCGCCCTCTGATTGGTTCAAGCCGTTCACTTAAAAGATTTGTTCGTTCACCAAATCACTCAGTGCTGTACTGGAGCTCCAACTCCCTACCACTCACTGAACTGAAAAACACGAAGAACAGAGTGGGCGAGCCTCATCCACTGCTGATTTGTCTACTTATTTGCAGTCTCTCCGCTTGCCATTCATTGTCTATGTAAAACGCTTCACTGTACATTATGGGCACGTGTTGCAGCACGTTTTTTTTTTTTGCGTTGCTTTCGGATTGAACTAACTAAAAACTTTTAAACGAACTGATGTGTGTGTCAAATAAAAACAGATTCAGCAACTAAATGCCATATTTCTTGTCTCAGATGTTTTCAGACTCACTTTATGCTGCTTCGTTTTCAAAATATTGAAGATGTGGAGAAAGGAAGCAGGCGAGGCAACGAGCTAGACAACACAGAAACTTTATTCCTTCTCCAACATCAAGTACAGTAAAAGCTCCTGGGTCTCTCTGCATCCTCTTTTGATAATATTTAATTTCATGCATGAAGACCCAGGAATCCCGACCATAATCATTGAGTGGAACAAAGACATGTGTGGCACATTAACATAACATAACACCAGTACCGCATTCTCACACCCTTTCCTCCTCCAGCGGTTCTGGCGCTTCCTCCTCTCCCCGGTGGGCGAATAGTCCTTAGTGTCCCGTCTGAGACCCCCCCAGTGATACTTCCTCCTTCAGCACATTGTTCCCTTTTTCCCCCAGCTGCCGTGTCTGGGTGGGGAATCCCCCACCCGTACCACCACAAAGAAAGTTTACTGTCGAGGCGGTGCCATCTTCGATCCGTTTAACATCCTGCTGCACCCACCCTCTTGTAGACAAGTCATCCAGTAAAAAGCAGCTCTGGGTTTGTGCAGTTGTAGAAGGCTGTAGATGGGTTAGGAGAGCTGTCAATCAATGAAATGTATGAGATCCAGAAGTGGCAGATCCATCACACTGTTGGAGCTGCATTTTTGTAAGGGATTCAGTACAGTACATTCACCCATTTACGAACATTATATCGATATGACCTACTGTATCAGCTCTGAAGGCTTCAAAGAGAGTTCAGTATATAAGAACAGATGTCAGAGTTCTAATAACTACAGAGGATGTTATGGCTGAAGTTCACAAAACATCCAGATTCTAAATGATCTCATGATCTGTTTTGATGTTGAAATACTTCTTTGGTTTTCATTCCCACTGAAAACCTCCAAGTAATGTAGTCTACTGAGTGAGCACTAACATTAGCGGTGTGGCAGGTTGACTCAACCCCCCCACAACACACAGGACAGTCAGCTCTTTTCTCTTGGTTTTCCCCGCTGCACTACTGAGATGTAATGTGCCATTCATGTGTTGTGATGCAATGTGCCCTGCATGTATTGTGATGCAATTTGCCCTGCCTGTATTGTGATGCAATGTGCCCTGCATGTATCGTGATGTAATGTGCCATTCATGTATAGTGTTCATGCGTCCTGTCCTTGCTGTGACCTAGAGACAGTTCAATATGTAGATGTGCCTTGTAACCTCTTTGTTCCGCAAGCTGGAGCAGAGGCTGCATCTGCCTGTTGTTATGTAGGTCTTACAAATGCAAATGTCTCATGCCTGTTCTGCAGTCCCTTTGATCAGACCAACTGCTGTGAATCTGCTTTGATGTATTGTTTGAGTTGGGTACAAATACTGCACAGGTTCTGTAACTCATTCTCTCTCTGACTCACTTCAACTGCTGCTGCAGACACGCACTTTGTGTCTCTTCTCTGAGAGCCTGAGGATCCCGCTCCGGCCTGCACACACTTGGGCCGGAGCGGGGATCCTGTGACGGCGGTGTGATTAATAAACTCTACTTAAAACCTCCAACAACGCCGCTTTTTCACCTTACCTCTCGGCGCCACACCAGTCAGCTGCCTTTTGCAACAGCGGCTCGATTCCGAGTTTTTTTTCCCTTCCTCTCTCTTTTGATCACTTTTTTTTTCACCCCACTTATATCACGGACACACAGATCGTCCCAAATGTCTCCTGAGCCGGTGGACGGAGCCACTGTTTATAGCAGGATACGATACAATAGGGAAGAGCTGCTAGCATTTAACCGCCACCCGGTCCCACTGGAAAAACTCGACATACCGAGAGAACTGAGGCGAAAACGCCGCGGCTGCCGGGCTGGAGTAAGGCGGAGGACAAAAAATATAAGGTACAGACCCTCCCTTCCATCTGTTGTCATGGGAAATGTACGGTCGATACTGGAAAGTTAGATGAGCTAGCGGCTATCTCCCGTTATGATAGCACTTACCGGGAGTGCTCTCTCCTTTTGTTTACTGAGACGTGGCTAACTGAACTAGCAGCAGATGCTAACATTGAGCTGGAGGGTTTTCACATGATACGAGCTGACCGAACACCAGAGAGTGGCAAAACTAGGGGCGGTGGAGTGATAATGTATGTTAACAACAACTGGTGCAGACCGGGACATATCACTGTTAAACAACGACACTGCAGCAAAGACATTGAGTTGCTAGCTGTTAGCATGAGGCCTACATATCTCCCGAGAGAACACTCACACGTGATCTGCATTGTTGTTTATGCAAATCCGACGGCGAACGCTGGGACAGCACGTGACGTCATCCATTCAGTAACCAGCAGGCTGCAGACAGAACACCCAGATGCTCTTCTCCTCATCTCAGGCGACTTCAACCACGTTTCACTGTCTCCCATTCTGCCCACTTTCACCCAGTATGTCACATGCCACACTAGAGACAATAAAACACTGGATTTGTTCTACGCAAACACTAAGGAGGCGTACACCTCATCACAACTCCCCCCACTTGGGAGATCGGATCACAACTTGGTTCATCTCCGACCGGTGTACAAACCCCTAGTGCACAGACAACCTCCGGCCATGCACACTGTGGAGTTATGGTCTGAGGAGACAATGGACACTCTAAAGGACTGTTTTGAAGCCACTGCCTGGAAGCAGCTCTGCGATCCACATGGTGAGGACATCGATGGCCTCATTCACACCTTCACGGGCTACCTCAGCTTCTGTGTGGACAAATCCGTTCCCACCAAGACCATACGGCGTCACTCAAACAACAAACCCTGGATCAACCCTGAGATAAAAACACTTCTGAGAGAGAAGAAGAGGATCTTCAGGTCGGGGAACAGGGAGATGCTGAAGTCCGTACAGAGGGAGCTGAGGAGAAAGATCAGAGAAGGCAAGGACAGCTTCAGGAAGAAGATGGAGGACAAGCTGCAACAGAGCGACATCAGCGGGGTCTGGAGAAACCTCAAAACCATCTCGGGGCTCCAGAATACCTCCCCCCAGGCCACGGGGGGCAGGGAGTGGGCGAACAACCTGAATCTGTTTTTTCAATAGATTTGACCAACCGCCCTCCCCCCTGTCTGCACAACAACCACTGCTGCCTCTAAGAAATCAAGTCCTGCTACCCACTCCCCACTCCACCGACACCCCCCCCACTCCCAACACACAGCCCCCCATCCTGACCCTGACCAAGACCCAGGTGAGGACGGAGCTGAGGAAGATCAAGGCGAGGAAGGCGTCGGGACCGGACGGCATCAGCGCAAAGCTCCTCAAGTCCTGTGCAGACCAGCTGTGTGGGATTGTGACGTATATCTTCAACATGAGCCTGAAACTGGGGAGGGTACCACAGCTGTGGAAAACATCTTGTGTGGTACCTGTACCAAAAACTTCCCACCCCAAAGACCTGAACAGCTTCAGACCGGTGGCCTTGACGTCCCACTTGATGAAGACCCTGGAGAGACTGCTCCTTGCTCATCTCCGCCCCCTGGTGGAACCAGCGATGGATCCACTCCAGTTCGCCTACCAGCATGGCATTGGGGTGGAGGATGCGGTGATCTTCCTCCTTCACCGTTCTCTGTCCCACCTGGAGAAGCCCGGGAATATGGTGAGGATCATGTTCTTTGACTTCTCCAGTGCTTTCAACACCATCCAACCGATGATCCTGAAGGACAAGCTGCTGCGCGCAGGGGTGGACCAGCACCTGTCATCATGGATCCTGGACTACCTCACGAACCGGCCTCAGTTTGTGAGAACCCGGGACTGTGTTTCCGACACGATCATCAGTAGCACGGGGGCCCCCAAGGGAACGGTGCTGGCTCCCTTCCTGTTCACTCTTTATACTGCGGACTTCTCACACAACACAACACATTGCCATCTACAGAAGTTCTCTGATGACTCTGCGATCGTTGGTCTCATCTCCAGCGGAGATGAAGCTGAGTACAGAGGGCTTATCCAGGACTTTGTGGACTGGTGCCATCGGAACTGCCTCCAGATCAACGCGAGGAAAACTAAGGAGCTGGTGGTGGACTGCCGCAGGCATGGGCAGCCCCTCACAGCACCAGTAAATATACAGGGAACAGACATCGAGATGGTGACATCCTACAAGTACCTGGGTATTCATCTGAACAATAAACTAGACTGGTCACACAATACTGACGCACTCTACAAGAAGGGACAGCGCAGGCTGTTCCTGCTGAGGAGACTCAGGTCTTTTGGTGTACAAGGGGCGCTGCTGAAGTCATTCTATGACACGGTGGTGGCATCAGCCATCACTTTTGGAGTGGTCTGCTGGGGCAGTGGCATTACTGCAGCCGATAGGAAGAGACTGAACAAACTGATTAAGAAAGCTAGCTCTGTCCTGGGGCAACGCCTTGATCCGATGGAGGAGATAGGAGAGAGAAGGACGGTGGCTAAACTGTCATCTCTGCTGGAGTTCGAGTTCCACCCTATGCAGGACATACTGGATGCACTGAGGAGCTCATTTAGCAGCAGACTACATCATCCCAGGTGCACAACCGAGAGGTTTCGTAGGTCCTTCCTACCAACGGCTGTCAGACTGTACAACCTAAGCAGGGCTGCTCGCAGAGATAGCAAAAAGACGTAACAAACTAATAGTTTTTTTTTTTTTTTTTTTTTTGAATGCAAAAGATGCAATAGACTTACACAATGGTCCTCTCCGGCATACAACTAGGAACATACCGGTCGCTATGGAGGGTGAGAATATGTATGGGCACATAATCATACCATGTAGGATAACTAAATAGACGGTTATGCTGTTTCATCCCACCTAGCAACAATGCTCTGCACTGTGTGTGTTTATATATTTACATATTTATTCCATCTAGCTACAATGCTCTGCACTGGGTGTGTTTATATTTATATATCTATATATTTATTCCATCTAGCTACAATGCTCAGCACTGGGTGTGTTTATATTTATATATCTATATATTTATTCCATCTAGCTACAATGCTCCGCACTGTGTTTTTATATATCTACATATTATTCCATCTAGCTACATTGCTCCGCACTGTGTGTTTATATACTTGCATATTTATTCCACCTAGCTGCAATGCTCCGTACTGTGGGTGTTTATATATTTACATATTTATTCCATCTAGCTACAATGCTCTGCACTGTGTGTTCATATATTCATATATTTATTCCATCCAACTACAATGCTCTGCACTGTGTGTCTGTGTGTGTGTGTGTGTATATATATATTTTATAGTAATATGTACATATGTATATTAGCTGCTCTTGCTTGCTTGTTTTTTTTTTTTTTTGTTTGTTTGTTTTTTTCTTGCCTTCTGATTGTTGCTCTGAGTGTTGCTATCCCTGTGCTGTTGCAATCCTGGAATTTCCCCGTTGTGGGACTAATAAAGGCTTATCTTATCTTATCTTATCTTATCTTATCTTATTTCATGCCGCTGCACTGGTGACCCAACGCTGAAACGAACACGCTGCTGGCGAACGCAGCACCCAGCCAGGATTCTCCGACGACAAGCGAACGCAACAGCTCCCTTCTGCTTCAGGGAGATTTCGACGCAGAGTTTCCAGGTGAAACTCTCCGGAGACCACCCACGACCGGGAAAGCCGCAGCAAACTTCATGGTGAGATCTGCACGCCTAGATCGGCACATCCACGCTCGCAGCTCCTCCACATCGAGAGCGCATGTACCTCGTCCTTTCTCTGCGATGGCGACTCCCATGGCCGACGGAGCACACGTGGACCTGAACGCACCATGACCGAGCGAGTGACAAGAGCGTCTACTTCCCTTCACCGCTCCAACACATTGAACAGGGATGATTAAGCTCCCTGACCCTGTCTCCTCTCCAGCTGGCCCAACAACGCACGGAGAGTTACGCGGACGGCGCACCACGCACGGGATGCATATGGCTTTACAGACCCCCATCCTCCTTCGCTGCTGCACACAGAGCCTTCAGAGCTGCCCTCACACCTGAAGCACGCACGCAGCATGCACGAAGGATTTGTCAATGGTCTCAGCCACGGCGCACATGGGGAATTCAGCAGTTTTGCGGTTCCCGACGGCTTTTAAGGTTGTGCCCGCACCTAAAGTCAACACGCCAGTTCCCCTGCTTTTATGTTTCTCTTACAGCCGCTCCTGCTTTTCTTCACGGCCACTATTAATCCTTGCAGGACTTAATTGCGGGAGGAGCCAGTGACTAATTTTTCTTCTTGTGGACCTCTGCACGTTCAACGGGACAGCCCCTCGACGTCACGGAGCAGCAAGCAATTTTTGCGCGGCTCGGACGATTTCACCGCCCCTGCCGGCACACACTACCCCTCCCCTCCCTCCACCTCCGCCTGCAGCGAGCTTCTCCCACAGCTCGCTCCCATAGATGGATTATCGAGGTCACGGCCCCCTGCCGTGCCCTCTGGGGGGGAGCGTGTGTGGCGGGTTGACTCAACCCCCCCACAACACACAGGACAGTCAGCTCTTTTCTCTTGGTTTTCCCCACTGCACTACTGAGATGTAATGTGCCATTCATGTGTTGTGATGCAATGTGCCCTGCATGTATCGTGATGTAATGTGCCATTCATGTATAGTGTTCATGCGTCCTGTCCTTGCTGTGACCTAGAGACAGTTCAATATGTAGATGTGCCTTGTAACCTCTTTGTTCCGCAAGCTGGAGCAGAGGCTGCATCTGCCTATTGTTATGTAGGTCTTACAAATGCAAATGTCTCATGCCTGTTCTGCAGTCCCTTTGATCAGACCAACTGCTGTGAATCTGCTTTGATGTATTGTTTGAGTTGGGTACAAATACTGCACAGGTTCTGTAACTCATCCTCTCTCTGACTCACTTCAACTGCTGCTGCAGACACGCACTTTGTGTCTCTTCTCTGAGAGCCTGAGGATCCCGCTCCAGCCTGCACACACTTGGGCCAGAGCGGGGATCCTGTGACGGCGGTGTGATTAATAAACTCTACTTAAAACCTCCAACAATGCCGCTTTATTTCATGCCGCTGCAAGCGGCCCCATTCACAGGCCTGATGTCATGTGATCTGGAGTAACGGTACAATCTGAATGAATATAAACAGTCCAGCTGGACATGTTTCTCTAACAGAGGCATTGTCTTGTAAAAACTGAGTCATAAACCATCAATAGAATAGTGAGTTTCTTTGGTAACTGCTAAAGCTAAGCTAACGGGCTAGGCTATGATGTGACTGTGTAGCCTCAAACAACAAAACAAACCAACATGACTCCAGTCTTTAGTGGTGAATAAAAATGTTAGAGTAAATGAATAAAACACTGAAAATGACAGAAGTAACTGTAGTTTTAAAGGACTAGTGCATTGCCCGTAGAACGCAAGCATTCTTGTGTGAAAACGGGTGTCCCAATCAGGCTTTACAGGCCCAAATGTTGGCTGTATTTGAAAGTGGAATACAAAGAGGTGTAGCCTGTATGTCGGCAATCACATGTTAGACTTTGACAAATATGAAAGGGACTAAATGGCACTAAGATTTATTAATTGTGTGAATATTAATTACAGAATACCTAATTATTGAAAATGAATGGGACTGCAGCGGCATGAAAAAATAAGCAGTGATGCTGTGGTTTTAAGCAGGTTTTATTAAATCATACCGCCGTCACAAAGCTCCACTCCCGGCGCCGTGCATGAGCGCCGGGAGCGAGCTCACGGCTCTCAGAGAGGTGGACACGTGTGTGTCTACCTGTTGCAGGGTCAGAGTGAGAGAGAGAGTGAGAGAGAGAAATTGCGTTACAGAGTTGCGCCTTAAATACTTGACCATAACAATACATGAAAGAGACATACCCCACAGTTAGAATGATCAAAGGTATAACAGAACAGGCAGGAGGTATTTGCATTTGTAAGACATACATCACAATGGGCAGATTAGCTAGACCTCGCTCTAGGTGCAAGACAAAGAGGCTAACAGGCACATCTACATATTGATCTGAGTCTCTAGGTCACAGTAAGGACAGGACGCATGAGTACAATGGATGAAAGGCAATAATTAACATCACAGAGGTGAGACAGAAGAAACTCGTCTACCTGTAGACATTAATACACCGAAGCACATCTACATATGTAAGATGCTCAGAAAAAACACAGTAAGGGCAAGCCATATGCACACTATACAGAATGGCGCATTACATCACAACACATGCATGTTTGCATCACAAATACATGAATGGCACATTGCATCTCAGTAGTGCAGCAGGAAAACAGAGAAAAGAGGGCTGAGTGTCCTTAGTCTGTTGTGGGGTTAAAACGAACCGCCACACGCTCCCCCCCAGAGGACGCGGCAGGGGGCCACGACCTCGATAATCCATCTGTGTGAGCGAGCTGTGGGAGAAGCTCGCTGCAGGCGGAGGGGGAGGGAGGGGAGAGGTGGTAAGTGCCGGCAGGAGCTGTGAAATCGTCCTGAGCCGCGCAAAAATTGCTTGCTGCTCCGTGACGTCGAGGGGTTGTCCCGTTGCACGTGCGGAGATCACAAGAAGAAAAACTAGTCTCCGACTCCTCTCGTGGCCATGAAGAAAAGCAGGAGCGGCTGCAAGAGAAAAAAAAAAAAAAGTAATCAAAGCAGAGGGACTGTTGGCTTCAGGTGCCGAAGCAACCCCAAAACCCCCGGGAGCAGCTGACGGCTGAAATCCCTTTGTGCCGTGGTTAAGACCATTAAAAAAATCCAGTGGCGAGCTGCGTGCTTGCTTCAGGTGAACGAGCAGCCCTGAAGGTTCTGTGAGCAGCGGCGGAGGACGATGGCGGTCTCTGGCGTGGCTGAGACTGTTAACAAATCCTTCCAGCATGCTGCATGCGTGCCTCAGGTGAGCGAGCAGCCCTGAAAGGCAGCGGCGAAGGAGGAAGGCAGTCTGTGGAGCAGTTACTTGTCCCGTGCGTGATGAGCCGTCCTTGTAACTCCCCGAGCGTGCGCGGGGGTTCCGTGGCGTGGGTGGGCCGCTGGAGTGGCGAGTCAGGGTGCAGAAACTTGGTGGAAATCGGCGCAGACGGCGCCGATAAAATCCAGGTTGAGCTGTTGCTGTAGATTGGCCATGGTGCGTTGGAGCGGTGAGAGGAAATAGACGATCTTTAGTCCCTCAGGCCCGTGCAGATGCGTTGGAGCGGCGGGAGGGAATAGACGATCTTTTGTTCCTCAGGCTCATGCAGCTGCATTGGAGCGGTGAGAGGGAGGAGACGCGTTGGAGCGGTGCGAGGCAATAGGCGATCTTTGTGCCCCGGGCTCGTGCAGCCATGGTGCGTTCAGTTCCACGCGCTGCGCTCTCCGTCGGCCCTAAAGGTTGCCGTCGAGGAGAGAGGACGAGGTGCGTGCGCTCTCTGTGAGAGCGGCCGGTCCAGCGTGGATGTGCAGATCTCAGGCGTGCAGATCTCACCATGAAACGTTGCTGCAGCTTTCCCGGTCGTGGGTGGTCTCCGGAGGGTTTCAACCTGGAAACTCTGCGTCGAAATCTCCCTGAAGCAGAAGGGAGCTGTTGCGTTCGCTTGTCGTCGGAGAATCACTGCCGGGTGTTGCGTTCGCTGGCAGCATGTTCGTTTCAGCGTCGGGTCACCAGTGCTGCGGTCCAGACCAGAAGTTGCTTTGCACAAAGCGTGTGCTTTCAGGCGGGGTCACCAACGCAGCTGTGCGGCTGTCCAGCTCGGAAGGTTGCATTCGCACAAAACGTGTGCGTGTTCGAGGGGTCACCAGTGCAGCGGCATGAAATAAAGCGGCTGTGTTGGAGGTTTTATGTAGAGTTTATTATATCATACCGCCGTCACGAGCTCCTCTCCCGGCGCCGTGCGTGCGCGCCGGGAGCGAGCCCACGGCTCTCAGTGAAGACACAGAGTGTGTGTCTGCAGCAGAGGTTGAAGTGTGATTGAGAGGAAGTGTTACAGAACCTGTGCAGTATTTATACCCAACTCAAACAATACATCAAAGCAGATTCACAGCAGTTTGTCTGATCAAAGGGACTGCAGAACAGGCAGGAGGTATTTGCATTTGTAAGACATACATCACAATGGGCAGATTAGCTAGACCTCACTCTAGGTGCAAGACAAAGAGGCTAACAGGCACATCTACATATTGATCTGAGTCTCTAGGTCACAGTAAGGAAAGGACGCATGAGTACAATGGATGAAAGGCAATAATTAACATCACAGAGGTGAGACAGAAGAAACTCGTCTACCTGTAGACATTAATACACCGAAGCACATCTACATATGTAAGATGCTCAGAAAAAACACAGTAAGGACAAGCCATATGCACACTATACAGAATGGCGCATTACATCACAACACATGCATGTTTGCATCACAAATACATGAATGGCACATTGCATCTCAGTAGTGCAGCAGGAAAACAGAGAAAAGAGGGCTGAGTGTCCTTAGTCTGTTATGGGGTTAAAACGAACCGCCACAGGACATCCAATATTAGCGACTTTCAGATCCCTTGTTTAATTGTTTGTCAGATCACTTATTTGTGTGATCTTTTATCATTTATATTCATAATATTGTATCTTGCACTTTGGGGAATGGGAGTTGTTCAGTCATCATTATAATTATTTTAGTTTACACTACCATTCAAAAGTTTGGGGTCACCCAGACAATTATTTTGTGTTTTCCATGAAAAGTCACACTTATTTACCACCATGAGTTGTAAAATGAATAGAAAATACAGTCAAGACATTGACAAGGTTAGAAATAATGATTTGTATTTGAAATAATAATTTTTTCCAGATACTCAACCTGCTCAAAGGAAGGTCAGTTTTATAGCTTCTCTAACCAGCTAAACTGTTTTCAGCTGTGCTAACATGATTGCACAAGGGTTTTCTAATCATCCATTAGTCTTCTGATGCAATGAGCAAACACATTGTACCATTAGAACACTGGAGTGATAGTTGCTGGAAATGGGCCTCTATACACCTATGTAGATATTGCACCAAAAACCAGACATTTGCAGCTAGAATAGTAATTTACCACATTAGCAATGTATATTAGATATTAGAGTGTATTTCTGATTAGTTTAAAGTTATCTTCATTGAAAAAAAACAGTGCTTTTCTTTCAAATATAAGGAAATTTCTAAGTGACCCCAAACTTTTGAACGGTAGTGTATATCACTGTTCAGTGATGGAGTTTGATGTAATATTGAATTTCTTCTGTGTATCATCAATAAACTCATGCAGTACTATAACAGGACATGTTTACAAATATTTGAGACTCATTGTAGTGCATCAGTTCATATTTTAGCAATATTTTGTTGTTAAAAGTTTTTTTTTAAACTTTAATCAACTGAATTAACTAGAAAACACCCAACGTTATTATACACAGCAGAAGAACCCGTTTGACTACAACCATTGCATCAGTGTTGCCTATTTGTCAGTTGTGGAAGATGTGAAAATGATGAGGCAGAGTTCTTTCTCAGAGTCAGCTTTATTCACATCTCCATCATTTCAAAGCAGAGAAAAAAAGAGAGTGAAACAGTAAACTCTCGTCCTTAAATATCAGGGACTTCACACCTTATAAATCACATGTCACACAGACCACCTTGCATAATAAAGACAGTCACAATGCATTTCAACACCTTGCATAATAAAGACAGTCACAATGCATTTCTCTCCATGATATCACTTCCACTGTCTCCCATGCATCCTTTCCTTAATCCCTTAATTGACCCCCCACAGTCTCCAGCCTTGCATACCAAGGCTAAGATTCCTGCCTTTGTTCTGACCTAAAATGTGAGTCACAAAACCGGTCCAACAGGTCCCATGTGTGTTCACCACACAAGCCCCCCCCCAGCATTTTAGAAAAACAGAACAACAAGAAGATAACCACATGCATGCCGTGATAGCATCAATACACATCAGTCCACATGCTGGATTGGCTTCAGCCTCCTGCCGAATCTGCTGTAGCTGGGGTTCACCATCTCTGCGGCGCTGTCACGCTGGGGGTTTGCCATCTGGGGGCGGAAACCCTTTGTCAGTCTCTGCGGGTGTTCTGGGGAAACATTACTTTGGGAAACATTACTGTGTGAAACCCTCCGTGGTGGTCTACCTCGCCCCGGGGCCTTTGCCAACAGCACTTCCTCATCTGCCACCACAAAAGCGGGTTTAAGTCTGTTTATGCCGATTTTCTCTTTCCTACCCCCCAAATCTAGCAAAAACTGCTTGTCCCCTGTTTCTAGCACTCTGAATGGTCTGTCATAAGGTGGCCGCAACGGGGTTCGGTGCGCATCGTGTCTAACAAAAACAAACTCTGCGTTCTTCAAAGTTTTAAGCACAAAAACACGTGGAAAACTGTGGTGCGTGGGGCCGGGCAGCGTGCTTGATTCTATGTTACTCCGCAACAGCTGAGACGGGGAGGCGTTTGGCGCAGGGTTATCTGGGAGAAACTCCCCAGGCAGCCGGAGTGGCTGCGCAAACACGAGCTCCGCTGGTGAGGCTTCTAGATCCTCTTTAGGTGCAGAATGCAACCCCAATAACACCCATGGTAACTTGTCAACCCAATTTGTATCCGTCAGTGACGCTCTGAGAGCCGTTTTCAATGACCTATGAAAACGTTCGCATAACCCGTTAGCCTGCGGATTGTACGCAGTTGTGCGGTGAATTGTGACACCCAGGCTGCGGGCCATTGTCGACCAAAGCTCGGAAACAAATTGAGGGCCTCTGTCGGACATAATGTCCGACGGAACGCCGAAGCGCGCCACCCAAGCTGTTAAAAACGTGCGCGCCATTTCCTCGGCCGTGGTTGATGCCAGCGGGACCACTTCAGGCCAGCGGGTGGTGCGGTCCACCATTGTCAGAAGATGTGCGCACCCCTGTGACAGCGGGAGGAGTCCAACGAGGTCCACATGAACGTGATCGAACCTCTTGGCCAGAATGTGAAACTGTTCCAAAGGAGCCCTTGTGTGCCTGTGTACTTTGGCTCGTTGACACGCCGTGCAGGCTGCTGCCCACTCTTTGGCCTGTTTGCGGAGGCTCGGCCACACAAATTTCTCTCCCACCATTTTGACCGACGCGCGCACTCCAGGGTGCGCCAAAGAATGAACCGAGTCAAAAACGCGGCAGCGCCACGCGGCCGGTACTACTGGACGTAGCCGTCCAGTGGAGACATCGCAGATTAGGGGGGGCATACTGTCTTGCAGCACCCTGCTCTCCAGCCTTAACCCTGTTGGTCCAAACTGGAGCGCGTGCACGTCCGCGTCATTAACCTGCTCCGCGGCCATGGCTGCATAATCTACCCCTACGCTGACTGGGGCCGCCACAGCGCGCGAGAGGCAATCTGCCACTACATTGAGTTTGCCCGCCACATGCTGAATATCAGTGGTAAACTCTGATATCGCGGCCAGCTGTCTCTGCTGCCGGCCTGATCACGGTTCAGAGACCTTGGCCATCGCGAATGCTAGCGGTTTGTGGTCAACGAACGCGGTGAAAGCGCGTCCTTCCAGCCAGAACTGAAAGTGGCGGATGGCCAAATGGAGAGTGAGCAGCTCGCTGTCGAACGTGCTGTATTTACATTCGCTATCGCGCAAGGTCCTGCTGAAAAATGCGAGGGGCTGCCAAACCCCGGCTACATGTTGCTCCACGACTGCCCCTATGGCCACATCTGATGCGTCAGTGGTGAGCGCTATGTGGGCCGTTGGGTCTGGGTGTACCAACAACGCAGCCTTTGCCAAGGCTGCTTTCACCTCCGAGAACGCTTGGTCCCGCTCCGGGGACCACTCGACCTTATCCGTGGGTTTCTTTTTTTTGAGCGCGGCATACAGCGGCTGCATGAGTTGTGCCGCGCGGGGGAGAAAACGGTTATAAAAATTCACCATTCCCAAAAACTCCTGCAACGCCCTGACTGTCTGCGGCTGGGGAAAATCTGCCACAGCGTGCACTTTGTCAGGCAGCGGAACTGCTCCTTCGGGGGAGACGCGGTGTCCTAAAAAATCAATCTGCGCCACCCCGAACTGACACTTCGCTGGGTTGATTATTAACCCGTGATCTCCCAACCTTCGGAAAACTGTGGCCAGGTGTTTTTCGTGTTCGTCTTCGGATGCGCTGGCTACTAAAATATCGTCCAGGTAGACGAACACGAAAGGGAGATCACGAAGCACCGCGTCCATCATGCGTTGGAACGTCTGAGCAGCCCCTTTAAGTCCGAATGGCATGCGTAAAAACTCGAATAAACCAAACGGAGTTATTACTGCTGTTTTGGGTATGTCCTCAGCGCGCACTGGGACTTGGTGGTAACCGCGGACCAACTCTATTTTAGAAAAAATGCGCGCCCCTGCCAAATGAACTGAAAAATCTTGGATATGTGGGATTGGGTAGCGGTCATGTGCTGTAGCGTTGTTTAACCTGCGGAAATCCCCGCAAGGGCGCCATGATCCGTCAGCTTTCGGGACCATATGTAGGGGGGAAGCCCACGGACTGTTTGAACGTCAGATAATGCCCAACCTCTCCAGGTTGGCGAACTCCTCGCGCGCTATGGCTAGTTTAACTGCGTCTAAGCGCCGAGCTTTTGCAAAAACGGGCGGTCCGGTAGTGGTAATAAAATGCTCCACCCCGTGCTTAGCGACTGTTGCCGAAAATGTGGGGACCGTAAGTGCTGGGAACTGAGTGAGCAGTGTGTGGAACTTACCGCCTGCTGCTGTGACGTTGGCTTGTGCTGTTGGTGGGGCCACTCGCGCTGTACAGGGGATAGAATCAAAAGAAAGTGCATTAACCAGGCGCCTGTTAGCAAGATCAACCAACAACCCATGTGAGCACAAAAAATCAGCCCCCAGCATATTGAAATTTACTGCTGCTACAACAAAAGTCCACTCATATGCACGGCCGTGTAGAGACAGAAGCAGAGTCCTCTCACCAAAGGTCTTAATCTCCGAGCCGTTCACCGCTGTCACCCGGGGACCTCCGGAACCAGCCAGTCTGTCCGCGTAGGAAGGTGTGATGAAACTCAACTGGGAGCCTGTGTCGACGAGGAACTGCCTCCCGGAGCGTGCGTCCGACAAGTAGAGCAGCTTGTTCTCTTCCCCGAGGGCCGTGGCTGCTACCGACCCCCGGTCCTGGCGTTTCCCAAACGCTCGAACTTGCACGGCGGCACATACTTGCGTGCCCTCTCTGCGAAGCGGCGATGGTAGAAACAAAAGACGTCCGGTCCACGATCCCTGGCCCTTGCCGCCGCCGCCGTCGTCGGTGAGTCTGGCACCGCTGCCTCTGGCCTCCTGTCGTCTCCGGTCGTTGTGCCGAGTTCCGCTGCAGCCGCCGTGGCTGCGCGCCGCTTGGTGGCGTTGACAATCCGCTGCGCCTCTCGACCCAGCGCGCGGTAGTCCCGTAGGGCCAACAGTGGCGAACTGGCCAGAACCACTCTCGCTGCTGACGGTAGAGTCCTGAGGAAGAGGTGGGTGAAAATGAAGTGATCGTCATCAGAGTCTTTCAACCTCAACAACTTCTCCATCAGGCTCGCGGGCATGTCGTTTTCCCCCTCCGTCAGCGCCAGGAGCCTCTCTGCTCGCTTCTCCGCCGAGGGGGGGAATTGCTGGATGAGCGCAGCCTTCAACATGCCGTATTTGTCGCTGTCCGGCAGCTGGTCGATCAGGCTCTCCACATGCTGGGCCGTGTTGTTGTCCAGCTTTGCGACTACGTGGCAGAATTTCGTGGCATCTACCGATATCCCCCGAAGGTTGAACTGCGCCTCAACCGCGTTGAACCAGGAGCGCGGATTGTTCTGCCAGAAGTCCGGTAGCTGGACTGTAGCGGCATTCGCTTGGCTGGGGGCTCCTGACGCGGCTGGCCCGGGGGAATTTTCTTCTTCCATGATACGTCTCGGGTCACCAGTGTGGAAGATGTGAAAATGACGAGGCAGAGTTCTTTCTCAGAGTCAGCTTTATTCACATCTCCATCATTTCAAAGCAGAGAAAAAAAGAGAGTGAAACTGTAAACTCTCGTCCTTAAATATCAGGGACTTCACACCTCATAAATCACATGTCACACAGACCACCTTGCATAATAAAGACAGTCACAATGCATTTCAACACCTTGCATAATAAAGACAGTCACAATGCATTTCTCTCCATGATATCACTTCCACTGTCTCCCATGCATCCTTTCCTTAATCCCTTAATTGACCCCCCACAGTCTCCAGCCTTGCATACCAAGGCTAAGATTCCTGCCTTTGTTCTGACCTAAAATGTGAGTCACAAAACCGGTCCAACAGGTCCCATGTGTGTTCACCACACAGCAAATATTTAACTAGGTATGAATGTGAGAGTGAATGGTTGTCTGTCTGTCTGTGTTGGCCCTGTGATTGACTGGTGATCTGTCCAGAGTGTACCCTGCCTCTCGCCCAAAGATGCTGGGATAGGCTCCAGCCCCCACCCCCCCGCGACCCGAAAAGGATTAAGCGGAAAAAGATGGATGGATTTATTTCATTATTTGGGCGTTTTGTGTCCTGCATTTGGTCGTTAAGTCATTCCGGCACTGGTGGGTGGCATCTCGGAGCACCTGCGGTGGTCTGCTGATCAGTCGCTCGGGTGGGCGTTGGGGGTGGTGGTCTGCTTCTGTGGCCGCAGCCGCCCTGAGGTGGGTCGGCGGGGGGATGGCTGCTGGCCTGTGCCAGCGGTCTCCCTGGACGCTGCCAGACGCTGGTGCACATTCAGGCTTGCTGCATCTGCATCGCAGTTGCCCTAAGAAATAACGGTGAATGAGGGTGGGTGAGTGTGAGGGAGAGAGAGCACGAATCGATGTGAGTAGGTCAGACTGTGAGTGACAGTGCGTGTATGGGGGAACGTGAGTGAGTGTGGGTGACCCTGAGGGCGAGTGGGAGCGAGATTGAGTTGGTCCAGGAGTGCAAGTGTAGGACTGTGTGAGGGAGTGGGGGAGCAAGAGTGAGTGAGTGCATGTGGGTGCGTATGAGAGCATGAGGGTGTGAAGGTGTGGGAATGGGTGTGTCTGCTAGTCAGGAGGTGCTGGATTGAGGGGGTAGTGCCTCTCGCTATGTGGGCACCCCTGGGTGTGGGGGAGGGAGGGCTTCTTTGGGCATGGGGGTCCCCGGGGTGTGCGGCAGTGGCGCTGGGGGGGGGGGGGCTGTGGGGGTACCTAGGGGTACTCGCGCTGGGGGCATGGGCCAGTCTCCGGCCCTGGGGGTGGGGGTGATGGCCTCCCAGCACCTGGGGCCTGAGGGCTGGTGTTGGCGTCACTGGGGGGGTGGGGAGTTGGCGCGCCTGGGGGTGTGGGCCCGCAGCGCTGGCAGCCTGGCCTCCCTCGGCTGTCCCTCCCAGGGTGGATGCCTGACTTTCCTGGGGCTTGTTGACCTCGGACATTTGTGCCCTGTGGGGGTTAGCAGTGCTGCCTTGCCTGCTCAGGGTTTCTGGGGGGGGAAGGAGTTGCTGCGACCGGCCACCCTCTTCGTATGTTTCCTGACAAACCACTCACATAAACACACTTACTTTGTGCACGCTGTCATATACACGCACACGGGCGCACACGCACAAATGTCTCCCTTTTAACAGGTGTGGATACCAGACTCGTGTTGAGACCTCTTCGGTGGAAGAAGCAGTCTGTGTTCTGTTTGTTTTAGTTGTTGGTTTGTTTGTCTTTTTTGTCTGTTCCTCTCCCTTTTCTTTCCCCCTCCCCACACCTCCTTTCCCCATTCCCCATTCTGTCAGGCCCTTCATGGGTAAAATAATTTAAATAAAGTATTAAAAGTTATTACAGGAGGAGTTTACAACAATATACAGTACATAGATAGGTACTGTATAAACCTCCTTTTGGCAAAGTAGATCTGTTTTGGCACAATAAGGGTAGCAGAGTTGTGTTCTGCTCACCTAGCTGCCTGACAGGACAAGTGGAAAAAAAAAAGTAATTCCGGCCATTCCGTTCCACAATCATGATGGTATTATTATTAAGTTTTTAATTTTTAGATACTCATGTGGGAGGGGGAACTCAAAGTACAGTGGTATCACATGGGTGAAGCAGAAGCAGGGACTCCCATTTACTACTGACCAGGCAGGTTGGGTGTGCCTCCCTGCGAAGGACCACGGTCCACCCTGTTGGGCCGCTGCTTCTTTCGCCATGTTCTGTGTTGATACACCGGTGTTCTTTGTCAGACCCCGGATCCCCACTGATGCTCCACCCAGTCTGCTCACGCACCTCATGTTCTCTGCATATGCCGAATTATCCTTTAGACCTACGCAATCACAGCAAATTTATGGTATAATTTTTTAAGCATTAAATCTTCAGTATTATCTTTTTCTAGTCAAATTTGTCGCTTTTCACTTCCTTTTTCACTTCCTTGTTTTGTTCACAGTGTGCTGTGGTTACTGATGCCATGATGTTGCGTATTATCCAATCAGTGCAGAGTCAATGAAAAACCCCATCCACACGGCGATGACTAAACTTTTATTGATAAAAATTACATATTTTGACTGAACAACTCCATACTTGGGGATGCACACCCTTGTAACTTCAGCAAAACACATATAAAGTCTTAGATCAGTCTGATGAACGGTTCAAGAGATATGCGTAGAACAGTCAGAGAGAGACACACACACACAGAGATTCCGTGCATTTATAGATAGATAAGATAATCCTTTATTAGTCCCATAATGGCATGGTCATGGCCAGAGGCGATTCTAGTCTCTTGGAGCCCCTCCAACCAGCGTTCAATCACTCAGCTAAATAAACTGCTGTATTTACTTGCACTACTTACCACGGTCTTGCTTTCTTTTCTCCTCTTCCTGTTTTTTCTTCTTTCTTTTATCACTGCCAGATGGATAACTTTACTTCATTTTGATACAGCCGTTCTCACTTGTTTGTTTATATAAGACATGTGAGAGTGAGGTGGGGTGGAGCCCCTTTAGGGAGTTCTGTGCATGCCTACCACTGTCATTGCAAACTCTCCACATTGTCACCGCTGTAGTGATTCAAAGTTGGTCTGGTCTGGGGCCCCAGGCATTTGCCAGCCTTGCCTGCCAGCACACAGCACCTCTGGTCACGGCAGTATGTCTAAGTCAGCACTGCAGTGGACTGGTGGTCAGTCCAGCCCCCAGCTGTATATGTCCTTTGAAGTGGGAGAGGGGGGGTTGTATGATGGTTATGGTGTTTATGGGTCAACCTTTGTGAATACCCAGGTTTACTGTATAGTAAAGGGAATATGAATAAAAGATTTAAAAACCTTTCTTCCTGACTACACGTGTGACTGTGGGAGGAAACCCCCTCTGATATCAGAATCACAATCAACTTTATTGGCCAAGCATGCACTGCACAGCAAGTAATTTGATATATATATATATATATATATATATATATATATATGAAAAGTTCATAGTGGTCAAATTTGACCAAATGTACAGTAGTTTATTTTTTAACCACAGGGATCCAAGCGCTGCAACACCAATGGAAGAAGTGTGTGGACTGAAGGGGAGACCATGTTGAAAAATAAATTGACTAATAAATCAATAAATTAAATTGACTACTATGAACTCTTCATTCCTCCCCCCATATATAAACATATATAGAGAGAGATATACTAGCAGCAATACCCGGTGAATAAGACATGTAGTCTTCAGTCCTGATGATATTACAACAACAATGTCAAGGACCTGCTGACCAACCTGTGCTCCTCCCAGAGTTCAGCTGGGCTGTAATGAATATATACGTAGCTTCCTGTATGTTGACCTGACGTGTCTCTCCAGAAATGTAACTACACATCGTGGCAACGTTTTGAATGAGATGGCCTTCCATACAATTGGTCCCTTTCCCAGACAGCACCCTACATGTGACAATGTCGGCACTACATAATGTTGTGTGTCAGCGTGACTTAAAAAGCTGATATTTCCAAATATTGGTAATGCGTTGTTTTTTGTAGCATTCATGGAGATTTATTGCTCCAGCATTCTTGCATTCTCAATACATCATGGTGTTAGAGACCTTCCGCTCCTCCACCTTCCGTTTGACGATGCCCCACAGATGCTCAATAGGGTTTAGATCTGGAGACATGCTTGTCCAGTTCATTACCTTTACCCTCAGTTTCTTTAGCAAGGCAGTGGTCGTCTTGGAGGTGTGTTTGGGGTGGTTATCATGTTGGAATACTGCCCTGCGGCCTAGTTTCCAAAGGGAAGCAATCATGCTCTGCTTCAGTATGTCACAGTACATGTTGACATTCATGGCTCCCTCAATGAACTGTAGCTCCCCAGTGCCAGCAGCACTCATGCAGCCCCAAATCATGACACTCCCACCACCATGCTTGACTGTTAATGGTAAATGATAAATAGCATTCGCTTATATAGCGCTTTTATTCTCATCTCTTGATGACCAAAGCGCTTTACAGATCCTGCTATCCACCCATTCACACACACACACATTCACACACTGATGGCGGCATGCTACCTAACATGGCGCTTCCAGACCCACAAGGAGCAATTGGGATGAAGTGTCTTGCCCAGGGACACAACGGCAGGATACCCGGGGAGAGCAGGATTCGAACCGCCAACCATGTGGTTATTGGATGACCTGCTCTACCTCCTGAGCCACTGCCGCCCCCTGTAGGCAAGACACACTTGTCTTTGTACTCCTCACCTGGATGCTGCCACACACGCTTGACACCATCTGAATCAAATAAGTTTATCTAGGTCTCATCAGACCATAGGACATGGTTCCAGTAATCTATGTCCTTAGTCTGCTTGTCTTCACCAAACTGTTTGCGTGCTTTCTTGTGCATCATCTTTAAAAGGGGCTTCCTTCTGGGACGATGGCCATGCAGACCAATTTGATGCAGTGTGCGGCATATGGTCTGAGCACTGACAGGCTGACCCCCCCCCACCCCTTCAACCTCTGCAGCAATGCTGGCAGCACTCATACATCTATTTTCAAAAGACAACCTCTGGATATGACGCTGAGCACGTGCACTCAACTTCTTTGGTCGACGATGGCAAGGCCTGTCCTGAGTGGAACCTGTCCTGTTAAACCGCTGTATGGTCTTGGCCACCGTGCTGCAGCTCACTTTCAGGGTATTGGCAATCTTCTTATAACCTAGGCCATCTTTATGTAGAGCAACAAGTCTTTTTTTCAGATCCTCAGAGAGTTCTTTGCCATGAGATGCCATGTTGAACTTCCAGTGACCAGTATGAGAGAGTGTGAGAGCGATAACACCAAATTTAACACACCTGCTCCCCATTCATTCCTGAGACCTTGTAATACTAACTCACATGACACCGGGGAGGGAAAATGGATAATTGGGCACAATTTGGACACATTTGGACATTTTCACTTAGGGGTGTACTCATTTTTGTTGCCAGCGGTTTAGACATTAATGGCTGTGTGTCAAGTTATTTTGAGGGGACAGCAAATTTACACTGTTATACAAGCTGTACACTGACTACTTTACATTGTATCAAAGTGTCATATCTTCAGTGTTGTCCCATGAAAAGTTATAATAAAATATTTACAAAATGTGAGGGGTGTACTCACTTTTGTGAGATAGATAGATAGATAGATAGATAGATAGATAGATAGATAGATAGATAGATAGATAGATATCATGAGATTCAAATCAGATCAGGATAATCAAACCCACAACCTTGTAGCTGGGAGGATACAGTACTAACCGCTGCACCGTGTTGGTGAAACTCAAACAAGAGAAGAAAAGCACATAAACAGGACAGAACCACGGAGGTCAAATATTTACCGGAATTTGTTTGTTCTGTACCCGTGTTTACAGCATAAGTCAAAAAGTTATTGAAAATAGCTAACTTGGTGGAGGATTGCACTCAGAGCGGTTTCTAGCAGGGATGTCTCGAACAAGATTTTTTTGTCCCCAATCTGATTTGAGTAATTTAAGACTGAGGACCAGCCAATATTGAGTCACAGTCTGATACTGCGTTTTCTGACAACACATCCTTGCAAACTACACACCATTAAGTACACTAAAGGTACAATCAGTGCCATGTATTTGCATGACACCTCAATACTCAGAATATTCCACACAGCAGACATGTTGAGAACACCTTCATTGCTACAACTGGCTCGACAGAGACTTGAATGGAGATGAACGCAATGACCCCGATACCGATGGAGTCACAAAAGCCTTGATTGGGCTCCAGATCTGATCTCAAGTATCGGATCCCAAGTTTCTAATTAACACTTCCTTGCAATTTTTTTTTCTTTATTTTCTGCATTTCCTGTACCTTCATGTGTTTCTTAAACTCTTACATTCCCTAGTTATTCAGTTTATTCAAACCATTCCCTTTTTTGTTCAAATTTCAACAAAACTACAGTATATCACCCTTTGGTCAGTAGCATTTTGGCGACCTGCTGGTCACCCATCATGCTTTGATGGCTCTTTCTGTCACATGACACCCTCTCTAACCTCTGAGCGGCCATCACAGTGTTCCTGCGGGCTTTTCACAACACTGACGCTGCCCCGCTGCGCCCGTTAGGCCTTGCTGCCAAGGCCTCCACAGCAACACCTGGCACCATAGCAACCAGCACCTGCTCACCTAATTAGAGCAACAGCCCAGTGAAGAAAAGATGGAGAATGCAACGAAACGTTAATTTGATCTGAAAATGTGGCCACACTCCTGCCACAATTACATTGGTAGATCTCCGTCATCTCATCGCCGCCAAAACAGGAAGGAGGGAGGCTGACTGGACCAGGAGGTGTCAGCAGGAAAATAGAAAAAGTTAAATTCCCTGTGTGGGACAGTTGGAGCGTCTCCAGGTCAACAGTGCATGTTAACACGGCAACAGCAGTGAGGACTGAACTGTTCTGACTCTGACTGTCACAGAATCTGTTAATCACTCTTTATTGTTTATTTCACTCAGCAGATTAAAAATCAGGACAGTAAATTAAGTTCTGTTTCACCAGCAGCTTTGCACCATTTTTTCCCTTTTTATGGCAGCTGTGTGTGGCTGGATTGTACTGTAGTTGTGTGTGCATGCGTGTGTGTGTGTGTGTGTGATCCTTTTGGCTTTAAACTCTGCTGATCTCTGATTTCTCCACAGGAAACTTCAAAGGGATGTGTAAACAGATCGATCACTTCCCAGAGGACACCAACAATGAGGCGGACCCATCTGAGTACTTCCTACGTGAGTCTTTCTGATTTTGTCTCAGTTCCCTGTTCTTGTGGAACGTGCTACTGTTAGACGTGGCACTATTATGTCACGGAGCAGCGAATGCTAAGGAACATTGTGATTTTTTTGTTTCATCAGGGTTTGTAAAAAGTTGCAAAATGGTTTGCAAATAGTTTTTAAGGTTGCAAACAATTTTTCGTGTTGCAAAGAAATTTTGAACATTTGCAAATTGCAGCGCAGTGGCAGAGTGGTTAGCACTGCGGTAGCACAGCAACCCACCCTTGGCCAGGGGATCCCGGGTTCGATCCCAGCCCCTGACCGACAGTGATCTGTGTGGAGTTTGCACGTTCTCCCCGTGTCTGCGTGGGTTTACTCCGGGATTTCTCCGGTTTCCTCCCACATGCCAAAAACATGCAAGTTAGGTTAATTGGAGACTCTAAAGTGGCCCCAGGTGTGAATGTGTGTGTGAATGGTGAAAGGGCTGGGCGCCGCACCAGTGGCTGCCTTATCCACTCATGTGGATGCCCTGTAATTTCCCCATTGTGGGACTAATAAAGGATTCTAAATCTAAAAAAATCTAAATTTATTTTTCCGCAAACAGTTGCAGATGTTTGCAAAATAGTTGTAAGCATTTGCAAACGGTTGTAACACGTGTTGCTAAGGGTAGTATCTCACGGTGTGGCGAATGCTGTTGAACGTTTTGGATTCACTAACTTTTCTGAAAATCAAGCTTGTGTCTCACAGAGCAGTGAATGCTGAGGAACATTCACAAACGCTGCACTTTTTGGGTTTTGTCAGGGTTTGTAAACAGTTGCAAAACAGTTTGGACACAGTTTTTAGGGTCACCAACAGTTTTGCTGTAAAGGTTCTTAAACAGTTGTTAGTGTTCACCATTTAGGCGAACCAAAAAGAACTTTGTGTTATATCCATCCAGTCGTTTGCAAATGCTTACAACTATTTTGCAGCTGTGCAGAAAAATACATGTGTAAGAGAAGTTTGAACATGTTCAACATTATTTGGGTAACAAGAAAAACTGTTTGGGATCTTAATCTGTTGGCGAACTGTTTGGCAACCTTTTACATACCCTGACAAAGCCCAAAAAGCGGAGCATTCATGAACATTCCTCAGGATTCGATGCTGCATGAGAACAGAGGGTTAAGAACCTTTTCTTATCTCACAGAGCGGCAAATGCTGGCAAACACAGCGATTTTTGAGTTTCGTCAGGGTTCATAGAAGGTTGCCAAATGGCTCGTAAACAGTTTTTAAGGTCCCAAACAGTTTTTCTTGTTGTGAATATATTTTTTGGCAAATGGTTGCAAACATTTGCAAATGGTTGTAACGCTTGTTGCTAAAGTTCTTTTTGGTTTACCAAGTAGTGAACAGTAGCAGCTGTTTAAAACCCTGCATGACAAAACTGTTGGCAGTCTTAAAAACTGTGTGCAAACTGTTTTGCAAACTTTTACGAATCCTGACGACACCCAAAAAGCGTGGTAGTCTTGAATGTTTCTCACCATTCTCTGCTCTGTGAGATAGTAGCTTTGACATTCACCAACGTTTGCCAGAAAAGACAGCAGATTCTAAAATCTTCACATTCATCAATATTTGCCGCTCCATGAGATACTGCCCTTACCTACTCTTGAAATCTGAATGCTGAGAAGCGTTTGCTCATCCTTTTTATTAAGTTGGCTTCAAGATTCCCCTGAAATTCACCTGGTATTCTACCTAGAGTTGGCAAAAGGTCCCAAATATTCCCAACAGTGGCAAAAGAGTGGCAAACAATTGCTAATTGCTGAAAATACTGCATTTAACATTTGCTAAGAGTTGCTAATGTTCGCTAACTATCTTTCACAAACACGTTTTCAAACATTCATGCGAACGTTGCTAATTGTCACTAATCATCATCCTCTGCTTCATGAGAGACTAGCTTAAATGTGTCAGGACTGGCAGGTGTAGATGATCAGATTTCAGGAGGGAAGTCAGATGAGTCAGGCTGGTCCAATTGCTCAGCCAGTCAACTGAAGCAGCTCATCTTCTCTTCTCAGTTCCACATTGTTGATTCTCTCATAGCATTCACATTCCAGCATTTAGTCAGTGTTTCTCTTGTGAGTTTCTAGCATTTCATCGAATTTCCCTCCAGGTTTATTCCGCATTTGCCCAACCCCTCTTCTGGTTTACCCCCTACCCAGCCGTTTTCTCATTCCTGTGTTTTTACTCACTATTCCCTTTAGTGCCTTCTTTCCCTAGGTTAATTCACACCGTTTCCTGTGCATTCTCTCTGGGTTATTGTCCACCTTTTCTCCTGTTGACTGTGTCTATATTTCCCCATAACAAAACAGCTCATTGATTCCTGTCATGTGTTTGGGTGATAAAGATCCTAAAAGACCAGACACTGACTCTGAAGCTCAGAATTCACTGCAATGATGCTGTTTTGTTGATGCTGGAGTCATCATTCCATCTATGTTGCAGTCGTGTCAGTGCTGTGGCCATCATTGCATTGATGCTGCATTTGTTGTTGTTGGGTCAGTGCTGCGACCATCATTGTGGCAACTGTCAAATGGCCATGGTTACATGGGCAGAATTTCTTCAATCTGATTACAATTCAGATCAGAATTTTACTGTTTACATGGATCCTGAAAAAGCTGATCTGATTAGGACGTGCGTTTCCATGTGTCACACGTTTGAATGGAATAAATCCTTTTGACATGCGCACGTCGACATTTCGACATTCCAAAAATAGTAGAAGAAGAAGCAACTTCCGGTGTTAGCAAGCCCCGCTTCATGTCGAAATTGACCTGTATTGTGTTATTCAGACTGTACTTCTGCTGGTCTCCGTAATGAAACTACAAGTACATACTTCTGCATATGACGAATAGAGGGAGGCAGCAGGACGATACAGACCAGTTTTGTTTTACTCCTGCTATGTTTTCCGCTAGCTGCTGCTAAGGTGGAAATACGTCACGTCGGCGTGCGGCTGGTGTACAGACATGCGCAGTAAACATTTTCTGCCCTACGTTTGGAATAAGTGTTTTCATGCGCACCATTCGGATTAACAATCGGCATAACCCACCCCTCTCAATCGGAATGAAATTTTGATCCGAATGAGCGTGATCGGGTTAGAATATTCAGATTGCCATGTTTACATGAAGCATTTTTATTCCGATCAGGCTTTTAATCCGGTTACTTGTGTCCACATAAACATAGCCAGTGTCAGTGTGGTTTCATGTCAGTACTAGTGCTGAAAGGATTAGTCAATTTTATCGATAACGTCAACAATACTGTAAAAATTTGTCGACAAATATTTTTATTGTCAACAAATCGCTTAATTATAAAGTTTATATGCATGCCGCGGGTCAGCTGTAACCAGCAGAGCAAGCTCCATTTAACCGGAACTGCAATGCACGACCGGAATTGCTGAGCGCAGTAACACCTCTGTTGTCCGGCATGCGTTAACAATTTCCAGCGAAGAAGAAGAGGAGCACAGCATGTCAAAGTGTGTGCTGTGTTTTGTTTTGCGGTTGTTACAGCGATTAAGCACAAAGCGGCTGTATGTGTCTCTCCAACTCAGAGAAAGATAAGATAAGATAAGATAAGATAAGATAAGCCTTTATTAGTCCCACAACGGGGAAATTCCAGGATTGCAACAGCACAGGGATAGCAACACTCAGAGCAACAATCAGAAGGCAAGAAAAAAAACAAGCAAGCAAGAGCAGCTAATAAACATATGTACGTATTACTATAAAATATATATATATACACACACACACAGACACACAGTGCAGAGCATTGTAGCTGGATGGAATAAATATATGAATATATGAACACACAGTGCAGAGCATTGTAGCTAGATGGAATAAATATGTAAATATATAAACACCCACAGTACGGAGCATTGCAGCTAGGTGGAATAAATATGCAAGTATATAAACACACACAGTGCGGAGCAATGTAGCTAGATGGAATAATATGTAGATATATAAATATATAAACACACCCAGTGCTGAGCATTGTAGCTAGATGGAATAAATATGCAAATATATAAACACACACAGTGCAGAGCATTGTTGCTAGATGGAATGAAACAGCATAACCGTCTACTTAGTTATCCTACATGGTATGATTATGTGCCCATACATATTCTCACCCTCCATAGCGACCGGTATGTTCCTAGTTGTATGCCGGAGGGGACCATTGTGTAAGTCTATTGCATCTTTTGCATTCAAAAAACTATTAGTTTGTTACGTCTTTTTGCTATCTCTGCGAGCAGCCCTGCTTAGGTTGTACAGTCTGACAGCCGTTGGTAGGAAGGACCTACGAAACCTCTCGGTTGTGCACCTGGGATGATGTAGTCTGCTGCTAAATGAGCTCCTCAGTGCATTCAGTATGTCCTGCATAGAGTGGAACTCGGACTCCAGCAGAGATGACAGTTTAGCCACCGTCCTTCTCTCTCCTATCTCCTCCATCGGATCAAGGCGCTGCCCCAGGACAGAGCTAGCTTTCTTAATCAGTTTGTTCAGTCTCTTCCTATCGGCTGCAGTAATGCCACTGCCCCAGCAGACCACTCCAAAAGTGATGGCTGATGCCACCACCGTGTCATAGAATGACTTCAGCAGCGCCCCTTGTACACCAAAAGACCTGAGTCTCCTCAGCAGGAACAGCCTGCGCTGTCCCTTCTTGTAGAGTGCATCAGTATTGTGTGACCAGTCTAGTTTATTGTTCAGATGAATACCCAGGTACTTATAGGATGTCACCATCTCGATGTCTGTTCCCTGTATATTTACTGGTACTGTGAGGGGCTGCCCATGCCTGCGGCAGTCCACCACCAGCTCCTTAGTTTTCCTCGCGTTGATCTGGAGGCAGTTCCGATGGCACCAGTCCACGAAGTCCTGGATAAGCCCTCTGTACTCAGCTTCATCTCCATTGGAGATGAGGCCAACGATCGCAGAGTCATCAGAGAACTTCTGTAGATGGCAGTGTGTTGTGTTGTGTGAGAAGTCCGCAGTATAAAGAGTGAACAGGAAGGGAGCCAGCACCGTTCCCTGGGGGGCCCCCGTGCTACTGATGATCGTGTCGGACACACAGTCCCGGGTTCTCACAAACTGAGGCCGGTTCGTGAGGTAGTCCAGGATCCATGATGACAGGTGCTGGTCCACCCCTGCGCGCAGCAGCTTGTCCTTCAGGATCATCGGTTGGATGGTGTTGAAAGCACTGGAGAAGTCAAAGAACATGATCCTCACCATATTCCCGGGCTTCTCCAGGTGGGACAGAGAACGGTGAAGGAGGAAGATCACCGCATCCTCCACCCCAATGCCATGCTAGTAGGCGAACTGGAGTGGATCCATCGCTGGTTCCACCAGGGGGCGGAGGTGAGCAAGGAGCAGTCTCTCCAGGGTCTTCATCAAGTGGGACGTCAAGGCCACCGGTCTGTAGCTGTTCAGGTCTTTGGGGTGGGAAGTTTTTGGTACAGGTACCACACAAGATGTTTTCCACAGCTGTGGTACCCTCCCCAGTTTCAGGCTCATGTTGAAGATATACGTCACAATCCCACACAGCTGGTCTGCACAGGACTTGAGGAGCTTTGCGCTGATGCCGTCCGGTCCCGGCGCCTTCCTCGCCTTGATCTTCCTCAGCTCCGTCCTCACCTGGGTCCTGGTCAGGGTCAGGATGGGGGGCTGTGTGTTGGGAGTGGGGGGGTGTTGGTGGAGTGGGGAGTGGGCAGCAGGACTTGATTTCTTTAGAGGCAGCAGTGGTTGTTGTGCAGTCAGGGGGGAGGGCGGTTGGTCAAATCTATTGAAAAACAGATTCAGGTTGTTCGCCCACTCCCTGCCCCCTGTGGCCTGGGGGGAGGTATTCTGGAGCCCCGAGATGGTTTTGAGGTTTCTCCAGACCCCGCTGATGTCGCTCTGTTGCAGCTTGTCCTCCATCTTCTTCCTGAAGCTGTCCTTGCCTTCTCTGATCTTTCTCCTCAGCTCCCTCTGTACGGACTTCAGCATCTCCCTGTTCCCCGACCTGAAGATCCTCTTCTTCTCTCTCAGAAGTGTTTTTATCTCAGGGTTGATCCAGGGTTTGTTGTTTGAGTGACGCCGTATGGTCTTGGTGGGAACGGATTTGTCCACACAGAAGCTGAGGTAGCCCGTGAAGGTGTGAATGAGGCCATCGATGTCCTCACCATGTGGATCGCAGAGCTGCTTCCAGGCGGTGGCTTCAAAACAGCCCTTTAGGGTGTCCATTGTCTCCTCAGACCATAACTCCACAGTGTGCATGGCCGGAGGTTGTCTGAGCACTAGGGGTTTGTACACCGGCCGGAGATGAACCAAGTTGTGATCCGATCTCCCGAGTGGGGGGAGTTGTGATGAGGTGTACGCCTCCTTAGTGTTTGCGTAGAATAAATCCAGTGTTTTATTGTCTCTAGTGTGGCATGTGACATACTGGGTGAACGTGGGTAGAATGGGAGACAGTGAAACATGGTTGAAATCGCCTGAGATGAGGAGAAGAGCATCTGGGTGTTCTGTCTGCAGCCTGCTGGTTACTGAATGGATGACGTCACGTGCTGTCCCAGCGTTCGCCGTCGGATTTGCATAAACAACAATGCAGATCACGTGTGAGTGTTCTCTCGGGAGATATGTAGGCCTCATGCTAACAGCTAGCAACTCAATGTCTTTGCTGCAGTGTCGTTGTTTAACAGTGATATGTCCCGGTCTGCACCAGTTGTTGTTAACATACATTATCACTCCACCGCCCCTAGCCTTGCCACTGTCTGGTGTTCGGTCAGCTCGTATCATGTGAAAACCCTCCAGCTCAATGTTAGCATCTGCTGCTAGTTCAGTTAGCCACGTCTCAGTAAACAAAAGGAGAGAGCACTCCCGGTATGTGCCATCATAACGGGAGATAGCCGCTAGCTCATCTAACTTTCCCAGTATCGACCGTACATTTCCCATGACAACAGATGGAAGGGAGGGTCTGTACCTTATATTTTTTGTCCTCCGCCTTACTCCAGCCCGGCAGCCGCGGCGTTTTCGCCTCAGTTCTCTCGGTATGTCGAGTTTTTCCAATGGGACCGGGTGGCGGTTGAATGCTAGCAGCTGTTCTCTGCTGTATCGTATCCTGCTATAGACAGTGGCTCCGTCCACCGGCTCAGGAGACATTTAGGACGATCTGTGTGTCCGTGATATAAGTGGGGTGAAAAAAAAAGACGGATCAAAAGAGAGAGGAAGGGAAAAAGACTCGGAATCGAGCCGCTGTTGCAAAAGGCAGCCGACTCGTGTGGCGCCGAGAGAAAAAAAAAAGAAAGGAGTGTAAAGACCCACTGTTGTGAAGGTATTAACGTGTGCTCCGCGTCTTACTGGCTGCAGAACCTACCTAGAGCAAAGCCTGTTACCAGCTAACAAGCCAGGCTAAAATACGGACATTTTAGCTTTAATTCACAGGGAGTCCCAGGAGCCACATTACATTCTGCAAGGGTAAGTTTTAGCAAGTTAAGAAACTTAGCGCCACTTATTTTCAATGGCCAACTGTTTCAAGATTCAGAAAAATGACAATACTGTTGGTATGGGCTGTTAATGTTAGTTTACCTGTTTGACAATAAGCTGTCTGGTTGCTAAGGGTTGAGCTGTCATGGCTAACATGTTGAATGCAGTGACTGAATTGCAAGAGTCGCTATCGTTTTTTCATCTTTGTTAATATTAGCCCTCATTCTAAATATTAGACTGTGTTACACTGTGTCCAGCTGAGACAAAATGACACTTAAATGCCTCCCACCCACAGGAGACGGAATGTTAAGAGGTATTAAACAGCAGCTGAGGTAGAATATGCAGCCCCAACAAGAAGCAGAGATAGTGGACATGAGAAAAATAAACGCAACTAGTCGACTAGTTGAAAAAAATAATCGTTAAATTAGTCGACAACTAAAATAATCTTTAGTTGCAGCCCTAGTCAGTACTGCACTCCACATTGGGTCAGTACTGCTTCGGTCATTGTGTAAATCATGTGGTCTTTGTCACTGAGCCGAAGCAGCAATCATCATTAGTCAATGCTGTGGTTGTCTTGGTAATAATGCAGCAGTTGTGCTCCAAGCAGCTGACCAAATAGCCCCCTTATATCGAGAAATATTTCTGATGGAGGGGAGCCTTGCTGCTGACCGTCTCAGCTACAGCCCTCTTTAAACTTTTTCCGAGTTTACTGATGTCATGTCTGTGGTTCCATGATGAAGTCTTGGCTTCACTTTTTCAGGCACATATGATGTCATAGTACAGATTCTTATATTTGAGTTGCTTCAGGTGAAGTGGAAGTTTGATTTTTCTTTTGTTCTTTTGTTACGGCCCAACTTGACCAATCACCTACCGTATTTTTGGGACTATAAGGCGCACCGGATTATAAGGCGCACTATCAATGAACGGTCTATTTGATGGTCTAATTTCATACATAAGGCACACTGGATTATAAGGCACATTAAAGCGAGGTAGTCGGAGCCGGGAAAAAAATTTTTTTTGCATGCATGGAAAGAAAATCCTATCTATAGTCATTATAGACACATATAGCACGACTGTCTGCGAGTGTGAATGACCTGTTCCATGAGCAGGCGGAACGTTTTTAGTCCGTGGCTGTTTACATCGCCATATTGACCAGAATACTCGTTCGGTACTCGCTCTGTAATCGATGCGAGCCGTATTTACAACTGTAAATACGTATTTACAGCTGTATTTACTGCTCCCGTTTACAGCTAAATGGGAGCAGTTTCGATGCCGAAATTTCACATACAAATCCTAATATACGTCTTCTATACACCATCGGCTTTTGGGTATCGGATCTGGGAATTTTTTTTTTTTTTGCGTGCATGGAAAGAAAATCCTATCTATAGTCATTATAGACACATAGCGCGATTGTCTGCGAGTGTGAATAACCTGTTCCACGAGCAAATGTACGTTTTTGGTCCGTGGCTGTTTACATCGCCAGGATACTCGCTCAGTAATCAATACGGCTCGCTCTCCGGCGGCAGCCCCGAGAAGTAAACAATGCAAACAAATGCCGGGACGCTTGAATTCTTTCGTCCCGAAAATATCATTTTTGGATATTAATTACAGCTAAATAGGAGCAGTTTCGATCCACAATCCATTGGCAGATAGTGGCGTAACTCGCTAGCAATTTAACTTTGAACGACCTGTTGACACCAATATAGCGGTTGGAGTTCTTTGGTTAATCCACCCGAATGATGGCAAGCTCCGAATTAGTTTCCTTCACTTGGGTTTTGACAGGATTGGTGAGATGGGCGCGCATGGAGTGGCAGATCAATAGGGATGGAGATTTGTGGAAAAAGCCATCCGGCCATTATGTTGAAGCACATATTACTCCGCGAGGCTCCTGACTACCGTAATGCTCCGACAATCCATCAAGCGGTTCGGCTTCGTAACTTACCAAAGTCGTACTAAAACATTTTTGACAGATTTTTGAGCGCCGTGTACCACATAAAATCGGTTCGAGGTCAGTAAGCACAACCAGAATTAATACATAAGGCGCACCGGATTATAAAGCGCACTGTTGATTTTTGAGAAAATTAAAGGATTTTAAGTGCGCCTTATAGTCCAAAAAATACGGTATTTACCCTGGATCATTAGTCCGTTTCAGCACTTTATCATCAAGGTGGACAAATATCTAGTCATTTTCACCATTAGGTAAGATAGACTTGCACCCACAAAGTTTTTTTCACTCTTAGGTAAGGTACACTCACACCTATATCCCAGGCCAGGATTTGAACTCACTCGAACCACTGATCCAAAGAGGAATTCCTCTACTAACCAGAAGCCAGTAGTAGAGGTGAATCTTAGAGTTTCAGCAAACCACAACACTGATTATGGAAGGATTGGTAACATTCTTCTCATGAAGTCTTCTTCCCACCACTACAACATTATACCCCCTTTACACAGGAGTGGAGATCGCTGAGAGATGGAAAAAATGGCCAGATCACTCAACTAATTTTCAATGAATGCCAAATTTTTCCACCCCGAAGGTAGGGATGGCTGAGAGATCAGTGAGGGATCGGTGAGCATTCTATGAAAGACCAATAGAGTTCATTGAAAGACTGTGGTGGAGAATGCTGAGAGATCATTGGGAGATCAGTGAAATTGATGAGCGCACCTTAAGAGATTGCTTCCCTTTGGTGATTGTTGGGAGATTGTTTTGGACTGAGTCAAAAATTTGAGGAGGCCGTGGTAATCATGGAGATTACTGGGAGATTGCTGAGAGATCATTGAAAGATCATTGAGAGATCTGGCCATTTTTTCATCTTTCATTGATCTTTCAACTGTCTCCATCCCTGTGTAAAGGGGGTAGAAGAGCACTAGAAACCTGTCAAATATATAGAGCTCTGGAAAAAATTAAGAAAACAAAGAGAACACTACAAAATTATCATTTGTTTTTTGGGGGGGTTTTTTGTTTGGTTTTTTTTTTTGCTTTTACTAGTTATACGTAGGTGTTTGACTAAAATGAACAATTTTGTTTTGTTCTCTAACCTTCTGAAAACAACACACCCATATCCCAAGCATTTATTTACAGAAAATGACATCTGGCATAAACAACAAAAAAGATGTTGCTTTTAGATGACCATGGAAAACAGCTGTTGTCTTTTGTGTTTAAAGGTGGTGACCTTCTCCTTACCTCCAACTGCAGGCCCATTAAGCCTTAGTCATGCTACACCTCTGCTCTGGTGCGCTGAGGTGCGTGTCCGCTTTGGATGAGGCAGTTGCACACACAGTTGTGTATATACTTCATTTTTATGTCTACTAGGTCAAGCATTTGATGCATGTGCATAACTGTCATTTGTAGTTTCACCCCAGCCCTGTGGGTGGCACAAATCCAATCACACACCAGTTTGTTCACCAGCCATATACTGTACAGTCATGAAAAAATTAGGACACCTTGTATAAGCCTGTGTTTTGTTTTGGTTTTTTTACATACTGTATTTGGGCATATGGATATTTAACATCAATGTTAAAAATACTAGGAGATTCATTACAACTAAACAATTAAAAATGAATTAAAGGTACGCACATTGGATGTAGGATGACTATTAATCATTTTATGAAAGAATTGAGATTGTTAGATATATGGAGAGAAATGAAACCACAAGTTAAAGCCTATTCTTGTTATTCCAGTACCTACAAGACATTCTCACGTATTGATTATTTTTTGATTTCCACAGAATTAAGGTCCAAGATTCAAAACTGCTTTTATGATAACATCGTGATCTCTGATCATGCACCCTGTTGTCTAATATATGTAGATAAAAAATTGACAAAGGAATCAGGTAGATGGCAATTTCAGCATAAATGGCTTCAGGATGAGGAATTTGTCAAGTATATAGAAAAACAGATAGACGAGTTCTTTGACATCAATACTACACAAACATCAGCATGTGTAAAGTGGGAGGCTTTCAAAGCTTTTATTAGGGGACATATTATTAGTTATACAGGATCAAAATCTAAGAAGACTCGAGAGGAGAGAGCTAAATTGGAACATAAAATAAAAAATCTTCAGGAAAAAGTGTATGCAGGAAGTGACCCAAGGTTGGAGAATGAATTACTGACTTTGAGAGCTGAATACGACAAAAAATCAGCGAATAGAGCTGCCTCGAGTCTTCTAAGATTGAAACAATCTTTTTATGAACAAGGTGAAAAATCGGGAAAATTATTAGCATGGCAGATTAAACAATTGGAAATTAAAACACCAATTACCAGTATTATAAGTAACGGACAGGTAGTTATAGATCCTTTAGAAATTAATAGAGCCTTTAGAGATTACTATGAAAAATTATATGATACCAAAAATGAACCTGATTTAACAAAACTAAATGGGTTTTTGAACGAACTATCTATACCGTGTATTCCAAATGAAAACAGGGAGATATTGGATTCTAAAATTAGTCAAGAAGAAGTTGGGCTAGCCATTGATAATATGAAATCAGGAAAAAGTGCAGGACCAGATGGTCTTCCAGTTGACCTTTATAAAAAATTTAAGAATAAATTAATAAAACCTTTTTTGGAAATGGTTTTAGAAGCATTTCAAAATAATAATTTACCATCATACATAAATAATGCCTTAATTATACTGCTGCCAAAACCAGGTAAGCCCTCTAATAAATGTGAAAATATGAGACCAATAAGCCTATTAAACGCCGACCTTAAGATAATCTGTAAAATTTTAGCAAGACGAATACAAGAAATTTTACCAAATATTATTAATCGAGATCAGAATGGCTTTATAAAGGGTAGACAAGGCTTCCATAATGTAAGAAGACTATTTAATATTATTTATTTTAATAAAGAAGCACCGGATACAGCTCTCCTATCATTGGACGCCGAAAAGGCCTTTGATAGAGTTGAATGGCCCTTTCTTTTTGAAGTCCTACAAAGGTTTGGACTTGGAAATAATTTCATAAAATGGGTTCAAATAATATACAATAATGCTACAGCAGAAATCCTAACAAATAACAATATTTCAAAACCAATAAAAATCAATAGAGGATGTCGACAAGGCTGTCCACTTTCACCTTTACTGTTTACTATGGCAATTGAACCTTTAGCGATAGCGATACGTTTACATTCACAAATATATGGAATTAAAGTTGGACCAACAGAACATAAAATCTCCCTGTACGCCGATGACATAATTTTGTTTATGTCGAATCTAAAAAAATCAATTCCAACCTTGTTGAATTTAATAAAGAATTTTGGGGAAATATCAGGATATAAAATAAATAAAACTAAATCTTCAATATTAATGCTAAATGAGACCCAGAGAAATTACCCAGCCCCTGAGGTAAATCAATTCAATGTTGTAAATCAGTTTAAATATTTAGGAATCCAAATTATGCCTAAGCTAGAATCAGTCGCCAGTGTCAACTATGAAGCCTTAATGTCAGATATCGATGAGTTAACTCAGAGATGGATGTCACTACCAATGTCGATGATCGGGAGAATCAATATACTTAAAAGTAATATTTTACCTAAAATACTTTATTTATTTCAATACATTCCCTTATCACCACCTTTAGATCTATTCTCAAGAATAAAAAAAAAGTTAGTGGAATTTATATGGAACAACAGGAGGGCTAGATTACGTTTGTCTTTATTATATTTACCATTTGATCGTGGAGGTCTGAAATGTCCAAATTTTATGTTGTATTATTGGTCGGCACAACTGAGGTCTATGACATATTATTTTTCATCAAATGATCTCCCTCACTGGACTGAAATGGAATCATACAATTTACCTTTACCTCTTCCCATATTCATATACTCAGATTCGGCAAAAAAATTACAAAAACAAGTTAAAAATCCATTTGTAAAGCATATGATCAAAATATGGTGTGAAGCTAAAAACTATTTAAAAGAACCACAGTTATTGTCACAATTTAGTCCAATATGGGGTAATCAATATTTCAAACCAGGGAGAGCGGACGCTGTATTTAAAGTATGGAATTTAAAAGGGATACAAAAGATTCAGGATTTATATTTGCCATGTGCAGACAACATAATGTCTTTTGAAGAGCTGAGGATCAAATTTAATCTCAATAGAACACATTTTTTTAAATATCTTCAACTTAGAAACTTTATTCGATCAAATCAAAATAAAGCTCTCACTCGACCTATTTATTCATCCTTGGAAAAAATGATGATGAAAGATAGTAAAAGAAAGGGTATTATTTCAGAGTTTTATAACTCACTGACACTATCTTCAAGTGAAAATTCACTGAAAAGATTAAACTACTGGAAAGAAGATCTGCAAATTGAAATTTCAGAGGAACAATGGGAATTGGCTTGTACAGAAGCTCAAACCAAATCAATAAATGCACGCCTTAAATTGATACATTTCAAATGGTTAATGCGGATGTATGTTACACCGGAGGAGTTAAATAGATATAACAAAAATATACCAGATACATGCACAAAATGCATGGAAAGTAAAGGAACCCTATTTCATTGTTTATGGGAATGTAGATTAATAAGAATGTTTTGGGAAGAGGTGAGGGTAACAATTGAAAAAATAATCTCAAAACAAATCATATTGAATCCTAAACTGTTTTTGTTGGGTCTGTACCCAGAAAAGCATAATTTTAATAAAAGTGAAAGAACATTCATAGACTTCAGTTTGCTTAATGCCAAAAAATGTATTGCACTATTATGGAAAAAGACTCATAGACCAGATGTGACTCAGTGGTTAAGACAGATGTTAACAAACCTTCCATTAGAAAGAATAACATATATACTAAAATCAAAGGAAATTGTGTTTGAGAATATATGGAGACCTTTTATTGATTATGTAAAAAATTTAAACATAACTCTTGAAGAAGAAGGTGAATGATGTGTGTGGACCTTGTAAATTCCAAACTGGTGAACATAATATGTATACTTATGTATTGGATTGTCTAGACTAAACAGAGGAGCATTGTTGAAGACTTGATTTTGTTGGTGGTTGTTGGTGTTTTTAGTGCATTTTTTTTTTTTTTTGTAGTACTTTAGTGTTAGTGTTTGATTGTTTGTATCATGTTTGTTAAAAAAAAAAAAAAGGTTCAATAAAGATATTGTGGAAAAAAAAATGAATTAAAGACTTTTCAAATTTTCTGTAAAATGTAATTCTAAATAAATAGTGAAGAATAAATTAGGACACCCAACAATCTTTTTTAGGACACCCCCACCTTCATTCCCATTTAAAATGGCTAAAATAAATGTTAAAAAATGCAAATAAAAACAAAAACAAGGTTAGACATAGATATGTGAACATTTCTTAATAAAGAATTGAATATTTAAAGGGGTGTCCTAATTTTTTCACATGACTAAAAGTGAAGAAACGCAAGAGCAACACACATTTTTTGTAGCAACAATGACATCGTTTTGAGGAAGAGGAAGAATTACTGTTTTTCAATGCTCATCTCTGCTCAAGCTGCTGCTGTTGCAAAATGATTCATGTATGTTTATTCTCGTCTTCCTCTTTGTCTTCTTCATCTACTTTGACTTTGTATGCTGTGTCGGTAGAGCCACCTCTTCAATGGGAGGTTCAGTCTTGTGCATGAGTAGTCAACACGCCCAGGAACATGATCACAAAATTTGGGCTTCTCACGGTCAGATGCGGAGAGGCTCCATGGAACCTAACAGACTGGAGACGATGGCGTAATTTTTTATCACACAAGCCTCGCGATCGAGCGGAGGTGCAGCACGAACTCAGCTTTGGTGTCTTAACAGATGTATCAAAGGTCTTTGAAAAAATGTTTTCTCAGTAAATTATTGACCATCTTAACATTAGCTCAGTTTCACTGCATCCAATGCAGTTTGGATTTAGAATGAATCATTCCACTTCAACAGAGACTTCAACATATTATTTTACTGAAAAAGTTAAGACATTAATGGATGGGGTGGGGTAGTGAAGGGCTGTCTTCCTTGACTTATGAAAAGCTTTTGATACAGTTAATTATACAATTCTGCAGAGTAAGTTAGTTAAATTCAACTTCTCCACTGAGTTTGTTCAACTTATCTAGTCCTACCTGTCTGGCCGTTCCCAACACGTCAGAGTTACTAGCTCCAAATCGACATCTTTACAGTCCACTGGCATCCCACAGGGCTTCATACTTGGGCCAATCCTATTTAGCCTAAGCATCAATGACTTGCATTCAATTTGTGATCAGTGTGACACCCTTATGTATGCAGATGATACAGTTGTCAATGGTGTGGAGTTGTTTTCAGGACCCAAACGCCAGAGCTTAGCTTGCAGGATTTATTAACAAAAATAAAGAAAACACAGCACACTGGGTAAAGTGCCTTCACACCCGTTCACGTTTGGTGTGAAGGCACTTTAAGATTTATTTGTGTGAATATTATTTACAGAATTATGAAAATGAATGGGACATCCATTATTAGTGACTGTTTAAGAACCCTTGTTTATTTGTTTGTCAGCCTTATTTGTGTGATCTTTTATGACTTACAGTATATTCATAAGTATTGTATCTCGCACTTTGGGGAATGGGAGTTGTTCAGTCATCATTATAATTGTATAATTTATATGTGCTGTTTATAGTGTATCATCAATAAACTCATGCAGTACTAAAACCGGACACATTTACAAATATCTGAGACCCATTGTAGTGCATCCTTTTATATTTTAGCAATATTATAAGTACAAAACACCGAACATCATTATACACAACAGAATTACTTGCTTGGCTGCAACTGTTGCATCAGTGTTTCCCATTTGTCAGTAAATAAAAAATGATTTATTTCGTTATTTGGGCATTTTTGTATGTTTCGTCACGGTCGTCGTTTAGTCAAACCATGCATATGTGTCCACATATGCTATATAATTAATCTGGCCATTCTCCTCCACAATCATGGTGGTATTATTATTAACTTTTAATTTTCAGATAGCTGTGTGAGCACACCAGCACTGGGAGGAGCGCCACTGTCAAGTGGCCCTCACTCTTGTGAGGTTTGACCAGCAGTTTCCCCCACTTGAACGGGATGCTTGCTTCGGAAGATAGAACTGGAAATCACTCAGTGACCAAGACTCAGCTTTTCCTTTTATTTTTGAAAAGTCATCAAGGCCAAGCACAGCCAAGCACAGGCCAAGCACAGGTGAAAAACCTTTAAATACAACACAAAAAGAGGGTCAAGGAAAATGTAACCCAAGAACCCATAATAAATCAACATAACCCAAAATCAGATACTAAATTTTTAAATTACTAAAACCCAATCTTGAAATAAGTAGAAAATACTCACATCTAAAGCACCCCAAATACTAAATACATCTTAAAACATGGTTCAATAATGATTTTTAACCTTACAACTTTAGCGGCTTTTAATTTTTAACTCTTAAAATACACTCCATTTTAACTATACTTTTAAACCCACATGATTTAATAAATATGACATTTTAATTTACATTTCAAACACTTTTTTTTTAATACATCACATTTAACCTAAACTTGATCAAATGACTTTCCAAATGCAGCTACAAAGACACATATCACAAATGGATGCTCACCGGCTCCTTCTTCCTTGCTTGAAACAAGCTTTAGTCCTGCAGTCTTTTCCAAAGTCCAAGTTCTCCAACCATTTCTCTCACACACTGCTTACTCTCCACTGCCCTGTGAGTAACTGCCTCCAAGCTCCCTTAATCACCAGATCATTCCCACCTGGTGCAATCAACCAACTGTTCTCAGGCTGGGAAGCACACCCAGGTCTAAAGCACTCAGGTAGAGAGGGTGTGGCCTGCAGCTCAGCTCAGCACCTCCCACTCGATCTTCCCATGGAAACCGCTGGAAAGATCGCTCACAAAAACTAGTGGTCAGAGATTTCCTCCTGAACTTCCTGCCTGCTCCTCCACTGGCAGCAGGACCACCAAACGTCAGATGTCCCGGTGAAGAATTATGGACTGTAGGTCCCTCCGAATGCTGGAGGCAGGATGCTTGGATGCTGATGCTGCAGGCTTCACCTCAGGAACACAGGAACTTGCCACAACTCTAACATTCACATCTCGTACAATGCCTCTAGGGTCTGGGTTGACACTGATGACTCTCCCAAGCTTAAAATGACCCCTCCAATGCATTCTGGTCACACAGCCAAACAATATCTCCAACTGCAACGTTCCTCTGTGTGGTGTGCCATTTACTCCTCATGAAGAGATTAGGACCGGCAAGTTGGCTCCAGGACCTCCAGAATTTATTTACCTGGTGCTGCATTTCCTGAAGTCTCTTATAGGGATAGTTTGCGAAGTTGAATATTTTTCAGTCACCACTTGATGATGCTCGTCCCAACAGAAGTGTATTGGGTGTAATGTACTGCACGGTGTCTTCATGGCTTTGCACCCTGGCATCAATGGGACGCTCATTAGAAAGATTAGCGGCTAGCTGAAGTGTTGTCTGAAGTTCGCTGTAACTGAGCCCTGAGTCTCTTCCCAAACTCTGGAATGCCTTCTTCACAATCCGAACAGCTGCTTCAGCAGAACCATTTCGATGAGGTGAATCAGCTGGCTGGATTTTCCAATGCCAGTCGGTTCCATTTTGAGCTGAAGTCTCCTCCACAGCAGACCTGTCGAGGCCATCCAAAAACTGATACAACTCTTTCAGAACAGCCTTGGCACTGACAAAATTGGTTTTTGGATCAGACCAAATCTTAGGATGCCCTCGAATTGCTGTAAACCTGTGATAATATATCATTATTATCATTATGTTATTAATATAACATATAATTTCCGGTTCCGGCTCTGCCGGACCGGTGGCGCCACACGAGTCGGCTGCCTGTTGCAACAGCCTTTTTTTTTTTTATCTTCCTTCTTCTTTCTACACCTTTCACTCTGTATATATATCACGGATCGCCCCGGGGGTCTCCCGGGTCGGCGGACGGAGCCACGGTTTGCAGCGGGAGACGTTACAGCGGGGAGGAGCTAGTGCTAGCTAGCACTTGGCCGCCGCCCGGTGCTAATGGGAAACTCGACATACCGGGAGCTGTAGCGAAAACGAAGCGGGTGCCGGGCTGGAGTTTAGGCGGCGTGAAAGAAATATAAGACAGAATAATAAAGAGCGATGGCAAGAACCAAGCAGACCGCCCGTAAAATCTACTGGAGGAAGAAGCCCCCCAGGAGACAGCTAGCCACAGGGCTGCTCGGAGAGGCGCTCTGGCCACCGGCAGAGTGAAGAGGCCTCGCCGTCACAGGTCCGTGGCTCTGAGAGAGATCCGTCGCTACCAGAAATCCACGGAGCTGCTCATCCGTAAGCTGCCCGTCCAGCGCCTGGTGAGGGAGATCGCTCAGGACTTCAAGACCGTCCTGCGTTTCCTGAGTTTCGCCGTCATGGCTCTGCAGGAGACCAGCGAGACCCACCTGGTGGTCTCTTCTTCGCTAAGGGGGTCACCATCATGCCCAAAGACTTCCAGCTGGCCCGCTGCATCCGCGGAGAGAGAGCTTAGACTTTCTGCTGCACATCCACCAGCCATAATGCTCTGCACTGTGTGTCTATATATATACATTTATAGTAATATGGACATATGTTTGCTAGATGTTGTTTTTTCTTGCCTTCTGATTGTTGCTCTGAGTGTTGCTGTCCCTGTGCTGTTGCAATCCTGGAATTTCCCCATTGTGGGACTAATAAAGGCTTATCTTATAAGCCATCAGAAAGCTTTAAGTTGACATGGTGTTGGCCAGGTCTGTGTGGATTGCTCTACTGGCCATACAGCAGAATACGCCTCCCCAAACCTTCATTGTGACTCTCTTCCTCACATCATCTTTGACCAGATAAGGTCCAAACAGGGCAACTGCTGTGAACTCAAATGGGGATGCTGGCCCAGTTCTCTCTTGAGGCAGATCACCCATCACTTGCTGGCATCTTCTAGCTCTGGCTTTCTTGCAAATCACACAGTTTTCAATGACTTTTTGAGCAATTCTTCATCCATTGATGACCCATGCTCTCTTTCTCACCTTCAATAGAGTTGCAGACACTCCCTCATGACCCTTGCTGTGAGCTTCACGAACCAACAGAGTAGCGACCCAGGCACTGTAAGGTATGAGGGGGACACCAACTTTGTCTTAATTAAAAGCCTGGACTCTCCCATCACAAACCAGTAGCCCAGTTTCTTCCTCTTTGAAGACTACCAGCCGGTCTATTGTGGTAGTTGGAAAAATCACACCCTCTTGTGCAGCAAGGAAAAGGTCTCTTAAAGCATCTTGGCGCTTCGTTGCAGTGATGACCCCAGCTAATGAAACCACCTCCCACTTTGGGGTTCCCAGGATCTTATTTTTAGCTGCAAAGCATTTTGCTGCCCTCCAGACCCGAGCGACTGTCTTAACCAGGTGAGCCAAATTGCTCCATCAGGTTTTGAACAGCAACACCAGCAGGTGGCCTCCGATGCTTCGGATCTGGTGGCTCTTTCTTCACCTGAGCTCTTGTGAGCGCGGCAACAAATGATTTCTTCTGCATTTTTCCAACACTCTCTCTGGCAGTGGCTGATACATCCTTTGCAGACTTAATTGGCCACTCATCAGCTGGTAGACTCAGGAACTCTGGTCCTTGCTGCCATGGTGAATTTTCATCCAAATCTTTTGGACCAGCCCCGCGCGTGATGATATCAGCAATGTTCAGTGGTCCAGGGATCCACCACCAATCCTGAAGTTGTGTGCTGCTTTGGATTTCTCCAATCCTGTTGGCGAAAAAGGTCTGAAAGCCATAGCTCTCACGCTGAATTGCACCAAGGACTGTTTGGCTGTCAACAAAGTGATACCATTGCTTGACTTGAATTCAGCTATGTTGCTCAAAGTACTTCTTCAACCGGGCGGCAAATACTGCTCCACAAAGCTCTGCCTTGACTACTTCCCCCTTGTGGTCTAAGGGAGTTAGTTTAGCTTTAGACTCCACCAACCTCACCGTACAACCTTGGTCACAGGCCCACCGCAGATACAGGACAGCACCATAAGCATGCTCGCTGCCGTCAGAGAAGGTGATTGCATTAGGTTCAGCCGATGCGCCCACTGGCATCAGAGCTCTGTGAAATTTGACCTTACTCAGCTGGGCATTTTCTTCAACGAGGCTGATAGCATCTTCTCTGAGCTTTCCTAATAGTGCAAGGTCCCAAGTATCTTTGATGGTGCTGCACTTGGGTTTGGCCTCCTGAAATGCTCGCCGAACCAAAATGGTCCCTTTCTGCTTTACAGGCGTCGTCAGACCAATCAGGTCATACAGTCCAGAAACTTGGCTGAGTAACTAGTCGTGTCAGTGGGTCTGGCATCTGGGCTCTCACCTGCTCCAATTGAAGGTCCTGACCGAGTCTCATTTTCCTCTTCCTCTTTGAGAAATTTATCCCAGCCATGACATAAAGCTTATCATCCTTCAGGGAGTAACCAAGGCCAAGAGTTTTATTGTCCTCCTCTTTGAGCTGATTCAGCAGGATCACAGTCTTTGGAATTGCCACCTGTTCCTGTTTTCCAGCAGACTCCCTCCTACTTTGGCCAGAGAAGACCCACGGCTTCAACTCGAACCCTCCTGCTTTCAGGATCTGCTCTACATTTTCTGTAATGACTTTGAGCTGGTCTAAGTTGTCATGAGAGGTTAACAAGTCATCGAAATAGCTGTCCCCTGCAGCACTCGACGCTCTTCCTCAAGATGGCTGAACTGAGGGAGATTAGCCGTCTCTCTCATGGCAAGTTGAGCAATACAACCTGCTGGCTTATCTCCAATGTTAACTCTCGTGACTGCATATTCACCCAGCTCCTCCTCTTCAGAGCCACGCCACAGGAACCTATGCAAATGCACCTCTTGGTCTTCAAGCCACACGGAATTGTACATTTTCTTTATGTCTCCCAACGCAGCAAAAGCTCCCCTTCGGAATTTGAGAAGCACAGCACGGATGGAATTGAGGACGTCTGGGCCTTTTAGCAGAAGATCATTGAGACTCACCCCTCTGCACTTTTGACTACTGTTCCAGACCAGTCTCACCGGAGTTGTAACGGAGTGTGGGTTAGGTGCGATGAGGTGGCTGATGTACCATACTGGACCAGTCCATGCATAAAGGATGTCTTTAGGCAACTTCATTGCAGCCCGGCGCTCGACCATCTCGTGAATTTGCGCAGCATAGGCAGCCTTCCACTCTGGCTCCCTAGCCAGCTGCCTCTCAGTCCTGAAGAATGTGACCTCAACTGCACTCCTGTTGCTTGGTAATGAGGCTGGATCTGCTACCCAGGGGTACTTGGCGTGCCAGTGAGGCCTCTCACTGTGATCATCAGCAGCTACATATGTGAGGCCACTCTTTACCACCTCCAGCTCCCTTTCTTCAGCGAGGGTCATTTCCTTGCCACCTGGCTGGCAGTTCCCACAGTGACAGCCCCCACATCTTGGGACGCAACCAGCGCCAATACTATCCCATTTCCACCACTCGAGGAAGTTGGAAGTAGTAGCTGCACAACTAGACTGATGAGGTTGGACGGCAATTGAGGCTTGCTGGCTTTGTGGAGGATAAATGGGGACTGCGCAGGTATGTTCTTCATACTTTACAGCAGCAGTTCTCATAGACCTTGTGAAGTGCGTTCTTGATGTGTGGGCTGATACAGTGACCTCTTCAAACAGCTCAGGATGAGTGCCCGCAACTGTCTTTCCCATTGGTCCATCCCACAGCACGAGGTCCCCCACTGTGCGAATCTTCTGCGGAGCCAGCTGACCCTCCTTGTGATTTACAAGGAGCTGGATCTCTCTTGGTCTTACCAGGTCACTAAGCGGGACATCTGGGAAGAACTCTTGCAGTTTTTTGGCTGACACATGTCTGTGGATATCTGCAATGCTGTCTAAGCCGTAGCAAATCAGCTGGTGGGACTTGAGAGTACCTCTTGAGGTGTTAATACGAATTTTCAGGAGGTACCACTTGGTTTTAACATAAATTTTCATGCCTCCTACACCATGGACCACAAGTGTGATGTCTTCACTTCTAAGATTAAGCCGACCTGCTGCCTCATGGGTGATATAATTGGTGTCAGAAGCTAGGTCGATTAGGGTCCCAATTTTCTGCCCAGCATTAGCTGTTACCTCCAGCAGCATCATGATGACAGGCCACTCTGCTAGGCCGCTCTCTGCCAGAAGACTTGAGTGACTCTTTGCGACATGGGAGGTGCTCGCTGCTGTGTTGCAGAATGCGTCCCGGCATTGTTGGGCTAATTCAGGCGAGAGCTTTCTGAAGAATTCTTCCTGGGCCTCAGTGTAATTCCTCTTATTGCCACCTCCCACTGTACTGCCTTTGCTCCTCCTCTGGGCCATACTGCCTCTGGATGCTCCAGCATTGGGACACAGATAGTAGTGATGGTCTATGGCTCTCTTGTCCTCACAAGAAACAAGCTTTAGTCCTGCAGTCTTTTCCAAAGTCCAAGTTCTCCAACCATTTCTCTCACACACTGCTTACTCTCCACTGCCCTGTGAGTAACTACCTCCAAGCTCCCTTAATCACCAGATCATTCCCACCTGGTGCAATCAACCAACTGCTCTCAGGCTGGGAAGCACACCCAGATCTAAAGCATTCAGGTAGAGAGGGTGTGGCCTGCAGCTCAGCTCAACAGCCACGTTGAACCCACGGTCCCGCAAAGGACAGCGGTGGCACATGGGTGAAGCAGCAGCCGAGACTCCCATTAATCGGGAAGGCTGGGCTTGGCTCCCTGCGAAAGACTGCGGTCCGGCTGTTGCTGCCCCACGCACGCACCCACGCACGCACATCCACGCACCTCATGTTCGCCACATATGCCGAATTATCCTTTGGAGCTACGCAATCACTGCAACATTATGATTTTTTTAAACCTTATGTAACGGAGTCAAAAATGTACTCTAAGTATTTCTTTTTATCAGTTATGTTTTTCTTTATATTGTGAATTTTATTTTACTTGAGTACTTTTATTTTGGCAGTACACTTCTCACATCCGCTCTTTCTGTACCTCCGAGGCTCCGGTAGTCAGTCTTTCCCCACAGTATCGCGTTGCTTTGCTGTGGGAGCCTGTGTGGGATCGAGGTACAGACGGAGCGTGATGCATTTTGTTTTATTTCTCCAACAGAGAAATAAATTGTGGAAACAGCAGTCTGGTATCATTGTGGTCCCTATGCTGCACACACACTTGTTTTGATGTTCCCGATCACGGCCGCTTAAGGGTGTCTCAGAAGAAGAACCATTACTCTTGTGACGAGATCCGTTACACTGGTGACGAGATCCGTTACACTGGTGCCAGTGACCCTTGGAACTTCAGATCGGCTGGACGCCGGTCACCGTGGATGCTGCATCGCCATACTGGGTCTACGCTGGGACGTATATGTGGTCAGGCATATGCAGGACTATTGTAGTACGTTTTAACTGATATATGCCACCTTGTTTTGGAGTTAGTCACAACGAAGAAAAAAAAATTTTTTTTTTTCACTGTGTAAAGTTGTTCAAGAGGAAAAAAAAAAAAGACATGGATAATTTTAAAACACCTGTTTTGCCAAAAGGGAGAGGTATCTGGCGCAGTGATATTGCTATTAGTAGAGATGTGGGAAATTCAAAATTTATGAACAGTGGTGGGGATACAGGGTTAGGTCAGAGCCCAGGTTGTATTCCTGTTGGTGAGTTCATGAGTGAGGGTCCTCATGTTTCCACACCCTGCAGTAATGTCAGTGCCATTGAAAATTTTACAGACATGGTGGGTCAGCTTGGTGCTCAAATTGGTGAGTCTATAGTCACTAAATTAATGTCTGCTGGTGTTGTGAATATGACCAATGACAACCAGACTTCTCCTACTGATCGAACAGCACATTGTGATGTTACCAAATGTGACCCCCCACATGTGACTGTCCATGTTAAGTCAGACAGAGAGCTACGTACATTTAGAGGTGACGGTACTGACAAATATTCGGTTCGGGACTGGATTGACTTGACTAAGACTGAACTCAAGAAGAGAGAGATTCCTGTGTGTGAGCAAGCAGGGGAGATAATGAGTCATTTATTGGGCAAAGCTAAGGATGTTGTGAAAGTTGCCCTGCGTAGTGACCTGGAGCTAGATGCTAAAAAGGAACCTGAGATAATTTACGATGTTCTTCTCCGTTACTTCTGTGATGCCTCCTCATGTCTTCCGCTTGCAGATTTTTATGCAGCCCTGCCCAGGCACAGAGAAAACCCAGTGGACTACTGGATAAGGCTGAACAAAGCAGCAGACCTGGCTCTCGAGGGCCTGCGTAGACAAGGCAAGCGGACTGAGGACATGAGCAAAGAGGTTGCTATCATGTTCGTCAAAAATTGTCCTGATCCCGATCTGTCTTGCACCTTGAAGTGGAAACCACCTCATGAATGGACCTCACGTGATGTTCAGTTGAGAATTGACGATTATCAGAGAGAGGTTAGAGCTAGTGCCAGAGCACCTGATGGTCCACAGCTAATGAGTCATACAGCTACTGTAACATCTGACAAACCCAGGTTGCCATCTTCAGCCATGACCATGCAAGAACAGTGCCACACCCCAGTCATTCCCTCTTCACTTCCTCAAACCCGACAGTTTACATGTCAGGGCCCCTCTCCATTCCCCATTCCTGACCCTACCCCAAATACATTCAGCTCAGATTGTGCTAGTGTGCCAGTTGTTCCTCAAAATCTCCAACAGTCAGAGGAGAGGCTCCTTGGTCGCATGGTTAACATGTTTCAGGAAATGATAGAGAAGTTGCAGCAGTGTACAATTCCTCACCCGACTGAGAGCAACAGATTTAGACATGCCCCTCGTCAGAGACGCCCCAGAGAAGCAACTTGTATGGTCTGTAATGACACACGTCACTCCACCATTTCGCATTGCATGTCTGAGAAACTGTGTTTTACCTGTCTTTCCCCTGGTCATACCAGACTGGCCTGTCCCAACAACAACTGTCAGCCTCCTTCTCAGTCTCAGGGAAAACTAACTGACCTGTACTTGGAGGGAGGCAGTGCAGTTCTCACCTCAAGCTCCCACTGCAGTGACACATCTGATGCTGAGTCGATTTTTGCATCGGTGAGAAGCTCATGCGATAATGTAGTTGTTGTGTATCAGAACATTCACATAATTGGCAATAGTTCTAGCCTGTTCTACACACCAGTAGCTTTTGGTGGTGCAGTGATAATTGATGGCATGCTGGACAGTGGCTCCATGGCCTGCAGTATCAACGAGAATGCAGAGAAGAAACTGAGAACTGCTGGAGTGATAACAAATGAGAACCAGATTGATGTGAATGTGATGCTGGTTGGGTGTGGTGGACAGCGTGTCAGGCCAAAGAGTGCTTTTGACATTGTGATGGAGGTGTATGGTTGTAAAATGCTGGTCCCCACTCTGGTTGTCTGTGGTCAGCATGATGAGTTGATTATTGGTACCAATGTCATAAAGCACATCCTACACCATTTGAAACAATGCAAGTCCTATTGGAAAACAGTGTCTGGCCCCTGCCCAACTGCAGAACCAGAAGCTGAGCAGTTCTTGACTATGCTCACTGGTTTGAACCCCTGGAAAGGAAATGACATTCCTGACAAAGTTGGTACTGTCAGATGTAATTCAGCCACCTACCTTGAACCGGGGCGTGAGTACCTTGTTTGGGGTAAATTGCCGAAAGACACTGTTGTATCTCCAGGCAGTACAGTCATGACAGAGCCCACATCTTCTCGTTCAGCTCCTAGGGGCGTCCTAGTAGCTAAGATTGTAACTCCTATGTGGGGTGACAGGTGGGTCCCGCTCAAACTCATCAACACGTCCAACAAGCCTGTGTTGTTACGGCGCAATGCGAAGCTAGCTGACGTCTACACATGTGTAGCCCTTGAAGACATGGACGCAGCTGAGCAGTCTAGTGTACCAGTGACCTGCTACACACAGTCTACAACGGCATGTGATGCTGGTATGGAGTCTGTAAAAGAAAAACTCAAATCAGTGGGGCTTTGTGACATAGACATTAATTCATGCCAAGTGTCAGAGGACTGCAAAAAGAGAATGGCTGACTTGGTACTTCAGTACGAGGATGTCTTTTCACGCCACCACCTGGACTGTGGAGAAGCTAAGGGCTTTGTACACCGCATACATTTATCTGATGATAAACCATTCAGACTCCCATACAGGCATGTACCCCCTAGTCAGTATCAGAAATTAAGATGGGTGCTAAATGAAATGGAGGAAAAAGACATTATCAGGAAATCGACTAGCGAGTATGCATCTCCCTTGGTTCTTGTGTGGAAAAAGAATGGCGACCTCCGCATCTGCACAGATTTTCGCTGGCTGAATAAGAGGACTCTGAAAGACGCTCACCCTCTCCCTCACCAGGCAGATTGTCTGGCAGCACTGGGAGGTAACTGCCTCTTCAGCACAGTGGATTTAACGTCCGGCTTCTACAACATGCCGCTTCATGAGGATGACAGGAAGTATTCTGCTTTTACCACTCCGATGGGCTTGTATGAGTACAATCGCCTGCCCCAGGGATTATGCAATAGTCCTGCTAGTTTTATGCACATGATGACTGCCATTTTTGGTGACCAGAATTACTTGACTTTGTTGTGCTATTTGGATGATCTGCTGATTTTTGCATCTGATGAGGAGAGTGCATTGCAGCGCCTTGAGATGGTGTTCAGCAGGCTGCGTAGGCACAACTTGAAGTTGGCACCCAAAAAGTGCTTTTTCCTCAGGAGATCTGTGAGGTTTCTTGGTCACGTAATTGATGAGAATGGTGTTTTAACCGACCCTAGTAAGGTTGAAAACATTGCAAAAATGACTTGTGCTGACCTTATGGACACTGATGGTGTGACACCGTCCCAAAAGAGACTTAGATCCTTCTTAGGGATGGTTAATTACTATCAGCATTTTGTGCCAGGATATTCTGCCATTGCCAAGCCATTGTTCAGCCAGTTGAAAGGTGGAAAATTTAAAGGCAGATGTAAGAAAACCAAAATGGCTTGCAGAAAGCTTTGTGCTTCTGATTGGACCCAAGAGCACATACATGCCTTTGAAAGTCTCAAATCTGCACTTGTTAACACTGTGGTCTTGGCTCATCCTAACTTTGACCGTCCCTTCATGCTTTCAACTGATGCATCTCTGGATGGGATAGGTGCCGTTCTGTCCCAAGTCCAGGAAGGTGAAAGTCATGCCAGACCTATTGCTTTTGCCAGTAAGTCACTGACACAGTCTCAGAAAAACTATCCAGCGCACCGACTGGAATTTTTGGCTTTGAAATGGTCCATCACTGACAAGTTTAGTCATTGGCTAAAGGGTCACAAATTCACTGTTTGGACTGACAACAATCCTTTGACTCACATATTGACAAAGCCCAAGTTAGACTGTTGTGAGCAACGCTGGGTAGCCAAGTTGGCTGTGTATGACTTTGACATAAAGTATGTTCCAGGGCGGCAGAACATTGTGGCTGATGCATTAAGCCGTGTGCCTTTTGTCAAGGAAAATATTGGTCACAGACTGTTCAATGAGCCATATGTAAAACTCCTCAGTGAAGTCAAAAATGTGTCTACTGCCTCTGCTCAGGATGCTTTTCGTTCATCCAGTGGTCACGTGGATGCGATGTGTGACAATGCTCATACCTCCCGGGTTCACACTCAGATTGTGAATTCAGAAGAAGTGTCTGCTGTGATGCAGTCACACAGTGAGTGGGATGCTGGTCCGAGGGCCAGGGCAATTGAAGCCTTGCAGTTTTTGCCCCAGTTAGTTCCACCAGGTCAAGACCCGTTGCCTGCCTATTCTGAAAAGGCTTTGCGTGACAAACAGTTGGAGGATGGAACTCTTTCTCGCGTCCTGTTTTATGTTGAAAGACATCGGAGACCCTCAAGGAGAGAAAGGGTGAAAGAATCATTTTCAGTGATTAAATATCTGAAACACTGGGATAAGCTATCTGTGAGCAATGGTGTTCTGTACAGAGTTTCAAGAGACCAGAGAACCAAGTCCAAACGGCTTCAGTATGTTGTCCCAGACTCACTTAAGGATGAGGTGTTGAAAGGCGTGCATGATGATGCTGGTCATCAAGCCCAGTTGCGAACCCTCAGTTTATCCAGACAGAGATTTTTCTGGCTGACCCTTGAGAGAGATGTTAGAGACCATGTCAGACACTGCCAGCGTTGTGTCCTCAGCAAGTCAGCTGAACCTGAGGGACGAGCTCCTTTAGAGAGCATCTTGTCATCTAGACCGCTGGAGCTGGTCTGCATTGACTTCTGGTCAGCTGAAGACTCTAGGAACAAGTCTATTGATGTTCTAGTGATAACAGATCACTTTACCAGGATGGCTCAGGCCTTTCCTTGTAAGGATCAAACAGCTAAGCAAGTGGCGAATGTTCTGTGGAACAAGTACTTTTGTGTCTTTGGATTCCCAGAAAGAATCCACAGTGACCAAGGTCCTAATTTTGAAAGTCAGTTAATCAGTGAACTCCTCAAAGTGTCCAGTGTCAGGAAATCTCACACTACCCCTTACCACCCAATGGGAAATGGGAGTGTCGAACGGTTTAACAGGACACTGGGTGGGATGATTCATGCACTGTCCCCTGAGGTGAAAGCTAACTGGCCACGACGGTTGCAGACTTTGACATTTATGTACAACTGTACAGCCCATGAGACGACTGGCTTTCCTCCTTTTTACCTCATGTATGGCCGTGTGCCCCGTTTGCCAGTAGATGTCATGTTTCGTTCTGTTCTTCGCGATAATGATGTAACCAGTTATGACAAGTATGTGGCAACTCTCACCTGTGAGCTAAAACAAGCAATGATGGTTGCTCAGGACCGTGCTGCTAAGGAGCAACACAGACATGCTAATCTTTACAACAGGAAAGTGACAGGATCCAAGATTGAGATTGGTGACAGGGTGCTTTTGGCCAACAGAAAGGAGAGAGGCAAAAAGAAAACTGCTGATAAGTGGGAATCAACTGTTTACACTGTAATGGATGTGAACCCACAGACCCATACATACAGGATTTGTGACACTCTTACTGGACGGACAAAAGTGGTCCACAGGAATCTGTTGATGCTGGTAAATTTTCTTCCTGTGGCGGATGTGTGCGATGTGCCCAACCATGGTTCATCCACCTTATTTCCAGAAACCTTGGCTACAGACGTTGGTGATGAGGGAGACACATCTGTGGACCTCTTCGAGGGAGAGAGTGAGGCTGGTACAGGTGATCCGTCTTCATGTGGAGAAACACGTGAACCATTAGCTGATCCAGAACCTGTTGACTCTGAAAGGAGAACTGTTGAGTGGATCACGCAGCTCACTGAACCATCTGTGTCACAGGTAGACGTTTCTGATGTGACAAGTGTGTCCTCTGACCCCCAGAACTCTTCAGTTACACCTGTTGCTCAAGGTGTAGATCATCCCATGTCCTCTGACTCTAGACCTGTGACTACAGCTGCTACTGATACTCATGGTGGACAAACACTTGACAGTCAACTAGTTTCTGTTCCTGACTCCGAGAGACAGACAGACACTCCCCTTGTTCGCTGTACTGTTGACCAGACATCACGTACACATTGTCACCGTCCAAATGCACCACCTCAAATCAGGTCAAGATTTGGCCGCCTGATTAAACCTGTAAATAGACTAGTGCAGACAATGTCCAGGCAGGATGTGGTTCGTGACAGGTTTAATGTTAAGGCTGTTTGTAGGTCTGTGTTTCAGACCCTGACTGATTAGATGTCACATGTGTGGACTATGTTTTTGTGGACTTAGCTTTGTTTTTTTTAATGTTGGGTTATTTTATTTTATTTTATTGTTCAAGAGCATTTGCTACGCTTATAGTTGGGGTTTTTGGTGGGGTGTACAAGGCACTCCATTACCAGTGGTTGGGTTGAGAGATAAGCGCTGCTCTCATGCCACTTCGTCCTTGTGTGGGACTCTCTGTCAAATGGTGTTCTTTATCTAACCCCGGGTGTTTTGTGTATTATAGTGAATTCTGTGTAGCTATGGCTCAAGTTCAGTAAAATTCAGTGGGGTGGGTGTAACGGAGTCAAAAATGTACTCTAAGTATTTCTTTTTATCAGTTATGTTTTTCTTTATATTGTGAATTTTATTTTACTTGAGTACTTTTATTTTGGCAGTACACTTCTCACATCCGCCCTTTCTGCACCTCCGAGGCTCCGGTAGTCAGTCTTTCCCCACAGTATCACGTTGCTTTGCTGTGGGAGCCTGTGTGGGATCGAGGTACAGACGGAGCGTGATGCATTTTGTTTTATTTCTCCAACAGAGAAATAAATTGTGGAAACAGCAGTCTGGTGTCATCGTGGTCCCTATGCTGCACACACACTTGTTTTGATGTTCCCGATCACGGCCGCTTAAGGGTGTCTCAGAAGAAGAACCATTACTCTTGTGACGAGATCCGTTACACTGGTGACAAGATCCGTTACACTTAAATCTTCAGTATTCTCTTTTTCTGGTCAAATTTGTCTTTTTTCACTTCCTTGTTTTGTTTACGGAGTGCTCTGGTGACTGGTCATGATGCCACATGTTATCCAATCAGTATAGAATCAATCTGAAACCCCGCCCACATTTCTAGAAGCCAAAGCATGAGGAAATAGAGCAGTGGCTAAACTTTTATTGATAACAATTATAGATTTTGACTGACCAACTCCATACTCGGGGATACACACCCTCGTAACCTCAGCAAAGCACTTATAAAATCTGAGGTCAGTCTGATGAACGTTTGGGAGATATCTGAGGAACACACACACAGACAGACACAGAAACAGACAGAGGTTTATTGCATTTATAGATAGATGGCTTGAGTAACATACTGTTTACATTTATTATTATTATTTATTGCAATGTTGAAAATTTATGAGAAAAAAATTGCAAATTGATGAAGACAGTGGCAAATTAATGGGGAAAAAAGTTGCAAATTTACAAGAAAAAAGTCACATTGGTTTTAAAAAGTAGCAAATTTATAAGAAACAGCTACAGTTTTTTTTTTTTGAAGAAGCCATCTCTATTGTCATTCAGTCCATACAGCCAATCATGTACAGTAGAACGAAATTAGGTTTCTCCTGTCCACAATGTTAATCACATGTAGAATCAGGGGGGTCGCTGCCATGCAAGGCACCGCCACAAACAGCTTCTCCTTCCCCCATTCTTTTATGCTGAGCACCAAGCTAGAAGGCGGAAAGTAACACTTTTATATGGTCTTTGGTATGACCCAGCCGGGATTTGAACCCCCAATCTCTTAGTTGTGGGGTGGATGCTCTATCTACTAGGCCACCACACTTAAAGTTACAAATTTATGAAAAAAGCTGCAAATTTAGACAAAAAAAGATGCAACACCTCTTCAGAAAGTATGGTCTGAGGAGGCATTGGACGCTCTGAAGGACTGTTTTGAATCCATTGTATGGGAACAGCTTTGTGATCCACATGGCGAGGACATCGACGGCCTCACACACACCATCACTGACTATATCAACTTCTGTGTGGACAACACCGTACCCACCAAGACCATACGGTGTTTCTCAAATAGCAAACCCTGGATCAACCCTGAGATAAAGTCACTACTGAAAGAGAAGAAAAGGATCTTCAGGTCGGGAAACAAGGAGAAGCTGAAGTCCATACAGAGTTTGCTAAGGAGGAAGATCAGAGAGAGGAAGGACAGCTACAGGAAGAAGATGGAGGACAAGCTGCAACAGAGTGACATCAGCTGGGTCTGGAGAAGCCTCAAAACCATCTCTGGGCTGCAGAATACCTCTTCCCAGGCCATGGGGGGCAGGGAGTCGGTGAACAACATGAACCTGTTTTTTAACAGGTTTGACCAACTGCCCTCCTCTCCGCCTGCCCACCAGCCACTACTGCCTCCACCTTCATCTAGTCTCGCTGTCCACGGCCTCCCCCAACACCCCCCACTCCCAGCACACAGCCCCCCCTGTCCCAACCTGACCATCACTAGGACCCAGGTGAGAGCCTCGGGTCCGGACTGCATCAGCTCAAAGCTCCTCAAGTCCTTTGCAGGTGAACTGTGTGAGATTGTGGAGCACATCTTCAACTTGAGCCTGAGGCTGGGGAGGATACCACAGCTGTGGAAAACATCCTGTGTGGTACCCGTACCAAAGACCCCGCACCCCAAGGACCTGAACAGCTATAGACCAGTGGCCCTCACATCACACCTGATGAAGACCCTGGAGAAGCTGCTCCTTGCCCATCTCCGCCCCCTGGGGGGACCAGCGATGGATCCACTCCAGTTCGCCTACCAGCATGGCATCAGGGTGGAGGATGCAGTGATCTTCCTCCTACATCATTTCTTGTCCCACCTGGAGAAGCCTGGGAGCACTGTGAGGATCATGTTCTTTGATTTCTCCAGTGCTTTCAACACCATCCAGCCGGTGATCCTGAAGGACAAGCTACTGTGTGCAGGGGTGGACCAGCACCTGTCATTGTGGATCCTGGACTACCTCACAAACCGACCACAGTTTGTGAGAACCCAGGACTGTGTGCCTGACACCATCATCTGCAGTATCGGTGGGGGGGGGGGGGGGGCAGGGAATAGTTCTGGCTTCTTTCCTGTTCACCCTTAATACTGCAGATTTTTCACACAACACACCACACTGCCACCTACAGAAGTTTTCTAACGACTCTGTGATCGTTGGCCTCATCTCCGATGGAGATGACGCGGAGTACAGAGGACTTACCCAGGACTTTGTGGACTGGTGACAACAGAGCTGCCTCCAGATCAGTGTGAGGAAAACTAAGGAACTGGTATTGGACTGCCGCAGACAAGGACAACCGCCCACAGCACTAGTAAATATACAGGGAACAGACACTGAGATGGTGACATCCTACAAGTACCTGGGTGTTCACCTGAACAATAAACTGGACTGGTCACACAACACCAACGCGCTTTACAAGAAGGGGCAGTGCAGGCTGTTCCTCCTGAGGAGGCTCAGGTCTTTTGTGGCCCTTTTCCACTAGTGTCAGTTTGGCCCGGTACAATGCAGTACAGTACAGTTCAGTTTGGTACACTTGTGTTTCTATTACACCAAGAGTACCACTTGATGTGGGTGGGGTTTGTTACAGGGAGGCAGCGCAACCCTCCTGTTATGTAAAACAAGCGTAACGTTACGTAAAACAAGCGACGCAGGCAAAACACAAGATGGCAGGATACGAGGTGACTGTGTTCTCTGGCTTTTTTTTTGCCAGAGTAAAGCCAAAAACGGAGAACAGAAGGCTATTGGCGGCGAGACGACACACTCTGGAAAAGTACTGGAGCATTTAGGAAACTATATAAAGCAGTATAAAACAGAAGACATGAGGACACGAACTACATCACATATGAAGGTAAGCTAATGATTGCTAATGTTACTTTGCATTAAGTCCGCCGTACAACACTGTAATGTTGGCAAGTTATCGCTATTAGGTCCTGAAATATGTATTCTCTGTGTGTGTGTGTTTCAGATGGCTCTCTTGTGGCAAAGTTATCGCTTCAAACCGTGGGTCTGGGCGTTCAACACAGGCACCCAGTGATGTCACCCCAGCTTCACAAACGCGAAGTGGTTACAGAACTGCAGAATGTCTGTAGAAATGTTTAGCTTCCTGTGCAACAAATTGCTCTGATCTGTGTCAAAATCATGGACAGACTGTTGAGACGTCATGGGATTTACCTGCTCCAGCCGGTGGTATTGTGACAAAACATGATCAACTGCCAAACTTGATCACCAGGTGCCGTATTGTAGTATATGATCCGTAAAATATATATTTCAGCAGGTAAACAGTACTGAGTTAGGTATAATAAGATATATTTAACAATTAGGATACATTTTAAGCCAAAACAAACTGATCTAGAATTAAAAGCAATTAAAATAACACAGTCACAAGGTTACATGAAGAAATGCATGGATTAACTGGATATATATCATGTCAAGTATTGCTGACTACATATAAAAACTGTATATATATTCTCTGCATCAACAGTGAACTATACATGTATTCATGTAGTACTGCACTGGGAATTTTGACAATAAACCTTTGTACTTTTTACAGATGTCTCTACTTTTGTTTTATGTGTGAAGGTTACCACAAGTGACACAAATTAAATATTAAAAGATTGGAAGAGCTGTCTAAGAACAATCCAGCAGTTTGAGAAATCCATTTTGATTTGGTGTAAGTCTGCCAACAGAATTATGAAACATAAAGCAGTTTGTGTTAAAATGTTAAATCCCATTAAACCCCAACTCAGGGGTGTCCAATCATATGCCATGGAGGGCCAAGACCCTGCAGGTTCTCTCTTCTACCCAGTCTCTTCAGCAGGTGTTTTCACTGATCAGCAATCAGTGAAAGAAATTCAGTGGAATCTGCTGATTAAGACACTGGTTGGCGGTAAAGCCTGCAGGGTCTTGGCCCTCCATGGCACATGATTGACACCCCTGTGTTAACCCATTATTAGAAAACACAGATGCTAATATGGCCCAGAATTCCTCCATATACTGGTATTATCACTATAACATGTGCAGTGTCTTCTGCACTGGCACATCCAACAATACAGTCTTCAGTAAGTAAAATAATTGTTTTGGGTTACTTTTTCTTAAAAATGAGCCATTATTTTCAGTCACTGATAAATGGTTTGTACTGTTGACTCTTTCCCCACTGGCCAAAATAGAAAATTATGATGCAAAAACATACAGTGGGGAAAAAAAGTATTTAGTCAGCTGTAGAAGAGCTTGGAAGAACGAGGCGATGTGATATATAAACCAAAGTTTATTATCAGCTCCTCTAACAAGTCTCATCCTAGTGCAGCAGCAGAAGAAGGAAAAAGAGACCGAACACCTCCGGCTCTCAGAACTTATACTTGCACATAACAAAAGACATGCATATCCAAACCTGACATCCCTCCTTATCTTAATCCCCCCATTGTCTTTGTACCCCTCCTCATGGCCCTGGGGGGTCAGGGCAGCTCCTCCGGTCTCCACCGCAGTGCCTGGGAAACTCTTTGATCCTCACTGGCGGTTGAGATCTCTTTGTCCTGTTCTGAGGTGTGAAGTCGCCTTACATATGTAATCACCAAACATTCTCACATGCTTCAACATATGTAGGTTATGGAATATATGATAAATATAGACCACATCAGCCACCAATTGTGCAAGTTCTCCCACTTAAAAGATGAGAGAGGTCTCCAATTTTCATCATAGGTATACCTCAACTATGAGAGACAAAATGAGAAAAAAAATCCAGAAAATCACATTGAAGGATTTTTAATGAATTAATTGGTAAATTCCTCGGTAAAATAAGTATTTGGTCACCTACAAACAAGCAAGATTTCTGGCTCTCACAGACCTGTAACTTCTTCTTTAAGAGGCTCCTCTGTCCTCCACTCGTTACCTGTATTAATGGCACCTGTTTGAACTCTTATCAGTATAAAAGACACCTGTCTATAACCTCAAACAGTCAGACTCCAAACTCCACTATGGCCAAGACCAAAGAGCTGTCAAAGGACACCAGAAACAAAATTGTAGACCTGCACCAGGCTGGAAGACTGAATCTGCAATAGGTAAGCAGCTTGGTGTGAAGAAATCAACTGTGGGAGCAATTATTAGAAAATGGGAGACATACAAGACCACTGATAATCTCCCTCGATCTGGGGCTCCACGCAAGATCTCACCCCGTGGGGTCAAAATGATCACGAGAACGGTGAGCAAAAATCCCAGAACTACACGGGGGGACCTAGTGAATGACCTGCAGAGAGCTGGGACCAAAGTAACAAAGGCTACCATCAGTAACACACTACGCCACCAGGGACTCAAATCCTGCAGTGCCAGACGTGTCCCCCTGCTTAAGCCAGTACATGTCCAGGCCCGTCTGAAGTTTGCTAGAGAGCATTTGGATGATCCAGAAGAGGATTGGGAGAATGTCATATGGTCAGATGAAACCAAAATAGAACTTTTTGGTAAAAACTCAACTTGTCATGTTTGGAGGAGAAAGAACACCATACCTACTGTGAAGCATGGGGGTGGAAACATCATGCTTTGGGGCTGTTTTTCTGCAAAGGGACCAGGACGACTGATCCATGTAAAGGAAAGAATGAATGGGGCCATGTATCGTGAGATTTTGAGTGAAAACCTCCTTCCATCAGCAAGGGCATTGAAGATGAAACATGGATGGGTCTTTCAGCATGACAATGATCCCAAACACACCGCCCGGGCAACGAAGGAGTGGCTTCGTAAGAAGCATTTCAAGGTCCTGGAGTGGCCTAGCCAGTCTCCAGATCTCAACCCCATAGAAAATCTTTGGTGGGAGTTGAAAGTCCGTGTTGCCCAGCGACAGCCCCAAAACATCACTGCTCTAGAGGAGATCTGCATGGAGGAATGGGCCAAAATACCAGCAACAGTGTGTGAAAACCTTGTGAAGACTTACAGGAAACGTTTGACCTCTGCCAACAAAGGGTATATAACAAAGTATTGAGATGAACTTTTGTTATTGACCAAATACTTATTTTACCGAGGAATTTACCAATTAATTCATTAAAAATCCTTCAATGTGATTTTCTGGATTTTTTTTTCCTCACTTTGTCTCTCATAGTTGAGGTATACCTATGATGAAAATTGGAGACCTCTCTCATCTTTTAAGTGGGAGAACTTGCACAATTGGTGGCTGACTAAATACTTTTTTGCCCCACTGTAAGTCACTGAATTGTTTATTGCAATCAGCAGCAAATTCCAAATTTAGAATGTGCAATATTCAAACTGTAAAAAAAAAGAAATTAGAATGAGTCACACACGCCGTCCACACTACCTCACTGAGAAGCAACTGGATGTGCCGCTCACGCTGGTCCCAGTTCAGCAGATCTTCAGCCTGCATCTCTGTCAATAGCGAGGCAAGGTCCAGTTTGGGGTGGATCGTTTTCCTCTTGCTTAGATGAAAGACAGAAATGGGTGGTGGTTAATTAAAAAAAGTTTAAAGCATATTTGAGAAATAACGTTGTTATTAGTAAAAGTTTAGCCACCGCTCTGTCACTGCTGTGTCGCCCTGGTTTCAAGTGTGGGTGGTGTTTTGTGCTTGTATTGCTAAAATATAAAATGAAGCACTACAATGGGTCTCAAATATTTGTAATGTGTCCTGTTACTGCATGGGTTTATTGACGAAAGACTATAGACTACACATATAAACTAAATTCTAATGGTGACTGAACAACTCCCATTCCCCAAAGTGCAAGATGCACTATTATGAATATAACTCATAAAGGATCACAGAAATGATCTGATAAAAATAGACAGATAAACAAGCGGCTTATTTTACAGTGGCTGCTGTTGGATGTGCCATTCATTTTCAATTTCAGTTATTCTGTAATTAATACTCACACAATCAAATAAATCTCAGTTCAGTCCCTTTCATATTAAGTGGAAATTGTGCTACTTTAAATATGACACTTTACCTATACTTTACCTTAAAAAGCAAAAGATTTGACGATGAATAACAAGATGTGCAACTTACCAGTCATAACACATTGCTGTGTCGTGCCAAACGTAGCCATTGTCAGAGCAGATCCTAGTTGGACTCTACAATGAAAATACACACAACTTAAGTACATGCACAGCACCAAAGTGCAACATGTAAAAAAAAAACACATTTTTAACCAGGATTACAACTAGCTTATTTCATCAGATATTGTCGACACAAGTGCTAAATGCAAGGACAGACTTAGCATTGACGGCTAACTAGCTAGCTTATCGTTTGAACACAAGCAACAACGTTGTTGTCTGTTCAAAGTGAACTTTCCACTGCTGGGATAAATAACATAAAAGATGCATAATATTCGGACCTGAATTAAAATCAGGTCCAAAAATTAAATATTTGGACCTGAATTAAAATCATATACAACGCTTGGACAATTTAAACAAAAACTAAAGGAAGAAATACTCCAAACATATATACAAAACAACATGTAAAATCACATAAGGATTATCATATCCGGTCTGTGTTGTGCTGTTGCTTAGTTTTTTGTCACGTTTTGTCTTAGCTTTGTTCTGATTTGTAATCACTGTTATTTTATTTTATTTTTGAATTCTTAGATGGAACATGGGTGGGCAAAATAAGCTGCGGCTTCAGCCATCACCCATTTCGGATAACTTATGTTTAATTCTATAATCCGAGGAGTTATTGTTTAATTTGACCTTGTTGGATTTTTTTCCCCCCTTTGTTATATTATTCTGTTCCTTTCTTTTAATCTAATCTATCTGAAATAAAGATTCATTCATTCATGCATAATATCACATCACTCACCGTCCTCTATATCCTAATATCACGGCTTTCAACTGCTGAAGTTGGGTGCTTTGGCGGCCGTACATTCAGTTCGGGTGGCTCCGTCTGCTTCCCTCTGGATTCTCTCATCAGCCGAAAAGCACAGAAAACTCTGCTGGACCGCAGTGTTGATTTCTGTGGATCTGATTTCTGTGAAGCCATTCTATCGTTGTTGTTTACATTATATCGCTTGCTTGCTGGCTCACGGATGAATCTTTGCAAATGGCGTCTCGCGATTCTGTAAACTCAGCCTCAAATGCCGCTCTCATGACGTTACGCCCGGAACAATCAGTGGCCTGCAGTGTTTTTACGTCACATTTTGGTGTCGGTACAGTACGCTTGGAACCCCTCTTATGTGTGTCCGAAAAACCGGGACCGTTACCGTCACAGTCCCTAATGGAAAAACCGACAAACTGTACCGTACCATACTGTACCGAACTAACACTAGTGGAAAAGGGGCTTTGGAGTACAAGGGGCACTCCTGAAGACCTTCTACGATTTGGCGGTGGCATCAGCCATCACATTCGGAGTGGTCTGCTGGGGCAGCGGCATCACGGCAGCCGACAGGAAGAGACTGAACAGATTAGTTAAAAAAGATAGCTCTGTTCTGGGGCTGCGTCTCGACCCAGTGGAGGAGATAGGAGAGAGAAGGATGGTGGCTAAGCTGTCATCTCTGCTGGAGTCCGAGTCCCACCCCATGCAGGACACGCTGAACATACTGAGGAGCTCATTTAGCAGTACGCTGTACCACCCTAGGTGCGCGACGGAGAGGTTCCGCAGGTCCTTTCTGCCTACGGCTGTCAGACTTTATAACCTAACCAGGGCTGCTCGCAGAGGTCGTAGTGAATGTACAAAATGTAATAACCGTGCACAATAAATGGTCCCCTCCATTATACAGCTAGGACAATATCAATCATTACAGAGGGTGACAACACAGCTGACTCAAATATGAAATATACTATCTGGGTACATATTCATTTTCCGAGGGGTAATTTAACAGACCGTAATGCTGTCTATACCACCTAGCTGCAATGCTCCCGCACTGTGTATATATCTGTGTATGTATATTCATTTGTTCTTGTCCATCCATCCATCCATCCATCTTCTACCGCTTTTCCGGAGGTCTGGGTCGCGGAGGCAGCAGTTCAAGCAGAGAAGCCCAGACTTCCCTCTCCCCAGCCACCTGTTCCAGCTCTTCAGAGGGGATACCAAGGCGTTCCCAGACCAGCTGGGAGACATAGTCTCTCCACCGAGTCCTGGGTCTGCCCTGGGGTCTCCTCCCAGTGGGACGTGCCTGAAACACCTCAAGTGGGAGGCGTCCAGGAGGCATCCTAATCAGATGCCCATACCACCTCAACTGACTCCTTTCAATGTGGAGGAGCAGCGGTTCTACTCTGAGCCTCTCCCGGATGACTGAGCTCCTCACCCTATCTCTGAGGGTGAGTCCAGCAATCCTACGGAGAAAGCTCATTTCAGCCGCTTGTATCTGCGATCTCGTTCTTTCGGTCATTACCCAAAGCTCGTGACCATAGGTGAGAGTAGGAACGTAGATTGACTGGTAAATCGAAAGCTTTCCAGGACTGCTGCTGCAGTCTTGGAATTTCCCCATTGTGGGAGTAATAAAGGCATATCTTATCTTAAATTTATGAGAAAAAAGTTGCAGATTTAAAAAAAAAGAAGTTGCACATTTACAAAAAATGTTCCAAACTGATTCTGTTTGAGTGTGTCATAGTTTCTTGTCTTTTTTTAATTGTTTGCTTCTGTTGTTGCTTCTCACAGTTGTTGAGGAAGGGTTGAAGGTTTACTTGTTGTGCACGTTGGAGGATGGTTGGCTTGTTAGTCGTATGCAACGGTCAGTGTTGTGTGGTAGTGGAGGTGGTCTTTGGTTGTTTGTGGTACTCGTGGTGATGTTGTATAGTAGTAGATGTGTGTAGTGGAGGATGTTGCATATCGTAGTAGACGTTTGGTTTGTTTGTGGTGATTCTGGTTGTTGAGCTCTGGCTGACATTGACCGCAGAAGGACAGTCCTCCTCTCCCCTCTAACAGCCTCAGGCCTCACACCAGACTAAACTGAACTGGTGTCACCCAATCAGTTTTTATTGGTGTCGCCCAATAAAATCAATTGGTCTGAGGGAGGACACGTGGGTACCAGTTTGGTACCAGCCCTCCCCCATGAGGAAATGAGATTAGATTTTCGGGAAGGTTTATTTTTTATTTCCAGGCTGTAAATCAGAATGTGTTCTTAATGTCTCTTAATGGTTAAATAAAAGAAAATGAATGAATAAAATGAATCATTTCTGTATGAAATCCGATGTCTGACCCTTTGTATTTGCTAACAGCATGGTGGTTCAGTGGTCAGCACTGTTGCCTCACAGCTAGAAGGTTTGAATTCCCAAGCTGGCAAGGGTAGGAACCTTTCTGTGTGGAGTCTCCATGTTCTCCCTGTGCTGTTTGGGTTTACTCTAGGTCAGGGGTCTGCAAACTTTGCCAACCAAAGAGACGTTTTTCCCGTCTCCAACTAAAATAGAAGTGACTGAGGGCCGCAATGGCAATTTGACCTTTAAAATAAAGATTCTGCTGCTTATAAAGTTTTTTATATACAGTATACATAGCCCTGAATATTATGTGGCATTAATGAATTCATACTAAAACAGTAGAAACAACTGTCAAGCTTTATATATAGCTTCATTTGTGAAATAAAAGTATTAGAAATATATTGCGAATTGTTTTGTGCTGAAAAATAAATTTCTGAATATCTGACCATAATTTTTGTAGTTTTTTAATTATCAGCACATTCATAAATTGTTAAAATCTGAAAAACATAATCCATCTCCTACTTTCAACAATGATCACACAGCTTTAGTTCCTGATATTTTAATGAATTAGAAACAAAAGTTTTAGTTAGAAGAAGCTACTTTTCATCCTTTTTATGTGTCCTCATAATGCTCCTTATTCAAATGTATTAGTACAATATAAATCTGTATCCTTCACCTGTTCTCCAGACTCTCGATTTGACAGCTAGTGGATTGGTTATCTGATATTCTTCTTTATTTTGGAGTAAAAACAAAAAGAATTCTAAACAACTTTCTAAATAATATAACTTTAAAAATCATTTGGTGCAAATTAAGCCAGTTAGAAATAATTACAACAGAGTGAGGAAAAAAGTTTAAAAAAATATCTTCTTCCACTGAGCTAAATATTGGTTATAATTTTTTAAAAATGCGTGGCATTAATAGATAATCTGCACATACAGTATAATTCACTGTCCGAAACCCCACAGATAACAAACTAGTAATTACCCTACAGACAAAAAGCTGAAAACATCTTTTAAAAAAATCCCTTTTTTCTTTTTATTTTCAAATTGTAAGGAAAAACTGTCGGCTGTGATTTCAGACAAGTATATCCAGTTGTCAGCTTTTCATAATAAAAGCACATAACAGACACAACCATTCTGAAAACTGAATTGCTGTAGATGGCTTTTATTTTTATATCACTCAGGAAGTATTGAGCTGTGACAGTGAAAATAAGATTACACTAATTCAGACTTTGGTCATGTCTGGTGAATCCAGCATTTATAGCACAGGCGATTATAAGGTTATTAAGCAGGAATTCAAGGATTGTTTCTCATTTTTAAGGATAGTTAAGGTATTGATTTTAGATAATCACATTTAATTGATTGTGACCGAGTCATGGCTTCACCCAAGTATTCCTGATGCCGCTGTGGAATTACCCGGGCGAACTACACACTGTTTCGACCGCAGTGCCGATTCTGGTAAGGGCAGGGGTGGTGAGCTCTGTGCTGACGTGCTTCAGACTTGGTGTAATAACAGCAGAATAATTTAAAGCCACTGTTCACCAGATTTAGAGGCCATGTCCTTTCTGTGTAGGCCCTTCTATCTACCCTGCGAGCTAATGGCAGTAATTGTAGCAGCTGTTTACGTCCCTCCAGACGCTAGCGTTAGCTTAGCACTTAGCCACCTCCAGCGCATCGTTAGCAGGCAACAGAAAGATCACCCTGACGCAAGCCACATTATTGCAGGGGATTTTAACAAAGCATGCCTAAAGACTGTACTCCCCAAATTCCACCATGTTAAGTGTCCCACAAGAGGGGAAAGAACACTGGATCATATTTACAGCAACATTAAGCACACCTACAGAGCCACCCCCCACCCCCACCTTGGACAATCAGACCATCTCTCCCTGCTTCTAATACCTGCTTACACCCCCCTCAGGAAGACCCCCCCCCAAACAAACAAACAATTAAAATCTGGCCTGAAAATGCTCTCCTTCAGGTACAGGACTGCTTTAGCTGCGCAGACTGGAACAACTTTGAACAGCAGTACCTGGACTCCTACACCGAGTCTGTCCTCTTCTACACTAAATGCTATGTAGAAAATGTGACAGTCACCAAACACATCCGGGTCTTTCCAAACCAGAAACCCTGGATGACCAGTGAGGTCCAGGCTCTGATCAGAGCTCACAACTCAGCCTTCAGGCAGAGGGACAGCTCTCTGTACAGCATTGCCAGAGCCAACCTGAAAAGAGGCATAAAACTCACTAAGAACGCCTACAGGAAGAAGGTGCAGGGCTTCCTCACAGACAACAACCTCAGACAGATGTGGAGAGGCATCCAGGCCCTCACCAACTACAGGGTCCAGTGCCCCCCAACATCAGACAGCAGCCTCACACTGGCAGAGGAGCTAAACAGCTTCTTCGCCCGGTTTGAGCAAACCTCCTGCAACCCGTGCCCCCCCTCCCCCACAGGTACATGAGGTGAGGAAGCAACTGAGAGCAGTGAACACCCACAGAGCTGCTGGTCCCGACAGCATCCCAGGAGCGGTGGTCAAAGCATGTGCAGACCAGCTGGCAGAGATCCTCACCAAGCTGTTCAACCTCTCCCTGATGCACGCCACTGTCCCCTCCTGCCTCAAGGCATCCAAAATCAACCTCCATCCCCAAAAAGTCCGCAATTGACAACCTGAACAACTACAGACCCATAGCACTCATATCAGTAACCATGAAGTGTTTTGAGCAACTGGTGTCCCAGCACATCAGGGACTCTCTTCCCACCCTCCTTTGACCCCCACCAGTTCCCCTAAAGGGAGAACCGGTCTGCGGAACACGCCATCGCCACCACACTCCACAGAGCGCTGAGCCACCTGGAGAACCCAAGGAACTACGTGAGGATGCTCTTTGTCGACTACAGCTCATCTTTCAACACCATCATCCCGGACATCCTGATCAGTAAACTGCACCTCCTCCAGACCCCCCCCCCCCCACCTGCTTCTGGATAAAAAACTTTCTCACCAACCACCCACAAATAGTCAGACTTGACCCCACCACTCCTCCACACTGTCTCTCAGCATTGGCTCCCCCCAGGGCTGCGTGCTAAGCCCTCTACTGTACTCCCTGTACACCTCTGACTGTATTCCAACCCACCCATCCACCACCATCATGAAGTACGCAGACAATACCACCTTGGTTGGGCTCATCACCGATGAGGATGAGAAGGCGTACAGGGCGGAGGTAGAGAATCTGCTGCTGTGGTGCCAAGCAAACAACTTGAAACTGAATGTCCAAAAAACCAAAGAACTCAGGCTGGACTTCAGGAATAACAGACAGGTCCACCCCTTCCCCACTCATAAATGGTGACCGTGTGGAAACCGTCCCCACCTTCGGGTTCCTGGGCACCCACATCTCCTCTGACCTCTCCTGGACTGTCAACACCAACGCCATGGTGAAGAAAGTCCAGCAGCGACTGCACTTCCTCCATGTCCTGAGGAAGAACAACTTAGACCAGAAGCTGCTGCTGGCCTTCTATCGCTGCTCAGTGGTCACCTACAGTCTGGGTGTGTGGTACTCCGGCTCCACAGCCGAAAACAGGAAGGCTGTGCAAAAGGTCATCAACACTGCCCAAAAAATCATCAGCTGCCCTCCCTGGAGGACATCTCCAGATTCTCCTGTCTCAGAAAGATCAAGGCCATCACAGGAGACCCCTCACATCCTGCCCACCACTTGTTTGACCTGCTTTCCTCTGGACAACGGTTCAGCTCAACCAGGTCCCACACCTTCAGACTGACAAACAGTTTCTTCTCCTGGGCCATCCGGACTGCAAACAGTCAGAGGCCCCACCCCCTCTCTCGAAGCGCTCACATGCACAGAACTGAGTACCTTTCTAATTATCATAATAACACACCAGTCTTTACATTCTGCACTTTCATGTACATTGACCCATCCGTGAAACCACTACCATTCCTGTGTATATTTTCCATAATCCTTGGGCCACTTTATTCAATCATGTGTTCTGCACTCCACACTCTTATGTACATAGTTCCATCCGTGAAGCCACTATCATACCTGTGTATAAGATAAGATAAGCCTTTATTAGTCCCACAATGGGGAAATTCCAGGATTGCAACAGCACAGGGATAGCAACACTCAGAGCAACAATCAGAAGGCAAGAGAAAAACAAGAGCAGCGAGTATACATATGTATATACTGTATATATATATATATATATATATATATATAGACACACAGTGCGGAGCATTGTAGCTAGATGGAATAGATATATAAATGTATAAACACAATGCGGAGCATTGTAGCTGGATGGAATAAATATATGAGTATATAAACACAGTGCGGAGTATTGTAGCTAGATGGAATAAATATGTAGATATATAAACACACACAGTGTGGAGCATTGTAGCTAGATGGAATAAATATGTAAATATATAAACACACACAGTGTGGAGCATTGTTGCTAGATGGAATAAATATATAAATATATAAACACACACAGTGTGGAGCATTGTAGCTAGATGGAATAAATATGTAGATATATAAACACACAGTGCGGAGCATTGTAGCTAGATGGAATAAATATGTAGATATATAAACACACACAGTGCGGAGCATTGTAGCTAGATGGAATAAATATGTGAATATATAAACACACACAGTGTGGAGCATTGTTGCTAGATGGAATAAATATATAAATATATAAACACACACAGTGTGGAGCATTGTAGCTAGATGGAATAAATATGTAGATATACGTATAAACACACAGTGCGGAGCATTGTAGCTAGATGGAATAAATATGTAAATATATAAACACACAAAGTGTGGAGCATTGTTGCTAGATGGAATAAATATATAAATATATAAACACACACAGTGTGGAGCATTGTAGCTAGATGGAATAAATATGTAAATATATAAACACACACAGTGCGGAGCACTGTAGCTAGATGGAATAAATATGTAAATATATAAACACACACAGCGTGGAGCATTGTTGCTAGATGGAATAAATATATAAACACACAGTGCGGAGCATTGTAGCTAGATGTAATGAAACAGCACAACTGTCTACTTATTAGTTATCCTACATGGTATGATTATGCACCCATATATATTCTCACCCTCCATAGCGACCAGTATTTTCCTAGTTGTATACAGGAGGGGACCATTGTGTAAGTCTATTGCGTCTTTTGCATTCAATACTATTAGGTTGTCACGTCTTTTTTGCTATCTCTGCGAGCAGCCCTGCTTAGGTTGTACAGTCTGACAGCCGTAGGTAGGAAGGACCTGCGAAACCTCTCAGTTGTGCACCTAGGATGATGTAGTCTGCTGCTAAATGAGCTCCTCAGTGCATTCAGTATGTCCTGCATAGGGTGGAACTCGGACTCCAGCAGAGATGACAGTTTAGCCACCATCCTTCTCTCTCCCATCTCCTCCACTGGGTCAAGGCGCTGCCCCAGGACAGAGCTAGCTTTCTTGATCAGTTTGTTCAGTCTCTTCCTATCGGCTGCTGTAATGCCACTGCCCCAGCAGACCACTCCAAAAGTGATGGCTGATGCCACCACCGTGTCGTAGAATGTCTTCAGCAGTGCCCCTTGTACACCAAAAGACCTGAGTCTCCTCAGTAGGAACAGCCTGCGCTGTCCCTTCTTGTAGAGTGCGTCAGTATTGTGTGACCAGTCTAGTTTATTGTTCAGATGAACACCCAGGTACTTATAGGATGTCAACATCTCGATGTCTGTTCCCTGTATATTTACTGGTGCTGTGAGGGGTTGTCCTTGCCTGCGGCAGTCCACCACCAGCTCCTTAGTTTTCCTCGCGTTGATCTGGAGGTAGTTCTGATGGCACCAGTCCACGAAGTCCTGGATAAGCCCTCTGTACTCAGCTTCATCTCCGTTGGAGATGAGGCCAATGATCGCAGAGTCGTCAGAGAACTTCTGTAGATGGCAGTGTGTTGTGTTGTGTGAGAAGTTCGCAGTATAAAGGGTGAACAGGAAGGGAGCCAAAACCGTTCCCTGGGGGACCCCCGTACTACCGATGATTGTGTTGGACACACAGTCCCGGGTTCTCACAAACTGAGGCCAGTTTGTGAGGTAGTCCAGGATCCATGATGACAGGTGCTGGTCCACCCCTGCGCACAGCAGCTTGTCCTTCAGGATCATCAGTTGGATGGCGTTGAAAGCACTGGAGAAGTCAAAGAACATGATCCTCACCGCATTCCCGGGCTTCTCCAGGTGGGACAGAGAACGGTGAAGGAGGAAGATCACCGCATCCTCCACCCCAATGCCATGCTGGTAGGCAAACTGGAGTGGATCCATCGCTGGTTCCACCAGGGGGCGGAGGTGAGCAAGGAGCAGTCTCTCCAGGGTCTTCATCATGTGGAACGTCAGGGCCACTGGTCTGTAGCTGTTCAGATCTTTGGGATGGGAAGTCTTTGGTACAGGTACCACACAAGATGTTTTCCACAGCTGTGGTACCCTCTCCAGCTTCAGGCTCAGATTGAAGATGTACTCCACAATCCCACACAGCTGGTCTGCACAGGACTTGAGGAGCTTTGCGCTGATGCCGTCCGGTCCCGACGCCTTCCTCACCTTGATCTTCCTCAGCTCCGTCCTCACCTGGTTCTTAGTGAGGGTCAGGTTGGGGGGCTGTGTGTTGGGAGTGGGGGGGTGTTGGTGGAGTGGGGAGTGGGCAGCAGGACCTGATGTCTTTAGAGGCAGCAGTGGTTGTTGTGCAGTCAGGGGGGAGGGCGGTTGGTCAAACCTATTAAAAAACAGATTCAGATTGTTCGCCCACTCCCTGCCCCCCGTGGCCTGGGGGGAAGTATTCTGGAGCCCAGAGATGGTTTTAAGGTTTCTCCAGACCCTGCTGATGTCGCTTTGTTGCAGCTTGTCCTCCATCTTCTTCCTGAAGCTGTCCTTGCCTTCTCTGATCTTTCTCCTCAGCTCCCTCTGTACGGACTTCAGCATCTCCCTGTTCCCCGACCTGAAGATCCTCTTCTTCTCTCTCAGAAGTGTTTTTATCTCAGGGTTGATCCAGGGTTTGTTGTTTGAGCAACACCGTATGATCTTGGTGGGAACGGTGTTGTCCACACAGAAGCTGATGTAGTCTGTGATGGTGTGAGTGAGGCCATCGATGTCCTCTCCATGTGGATCGCAGAGCTGCTCCCAGGCGGTGGTTTCAAAACAGCCCTTTAGAGCGTCCATTGCCTCCTCAGACCATAACTTCACTGTGCGCATGGCCGGAGGTTGTCTGTGCACTAGGGGTTTGTACACCGGCCGGAGATGAACCAAGTTGTGATCTGATCTCCCGAGTGGGGGGAGTTGTGATGAGGTGTACGCCTCCTTAGTGTTTGCGTAGAATAAGTCCAGTGTTTTATTGTCTCTGGTGTGGCATGTGACATACTGGGTAAACGTGGGTAGAATGGGAGACAGTGAAACATAGTTGAAATCGCCTGAGATGAGGAGAAGAGCATCTGGGTGTTCTGTCTGCAGCCTGCCAGTTACTGAGTGGATGACGTCACGCGCTGTCCCAGCGTTTGCCGTCGGATTTGCATAAATAACAATGCAGATCACTTGTAAGTGTTCCCTCAGAAGATATGTAGGCCGCATGCTGACAGCTAGCAACTCGATGTCTTTGCTGCAGTGTTGTTGTTTAACAGTGATATGTCCCGGTCTGCACCACTTGTTGTTAACATACATTATCACTCCACCGCCCCTTTATTTGCCACTGTCTGATGTTCGGTCTGCCCGTATCGCGTGGAAACCCTCCAGTTCAATGTTAGCATCTGCTGCTAGTCCTGTTAGCCAAGACTCTGTGAATAGGAACAGGCTACACTCCCGGTATATGCTATCGTAGCGGGAGATAGCCGCTAGCTCACCTACCTTTCCCAGTATCGATCGTACATTCCCCATAACAACGGATGGGAGGGTGGGTCTGTACCTTATATTTCTTGCCCACCGCCTAACTCCAGCACGGCACCCACGTCGTTTTCGCCTCATTTCTTCCGGTATGTCGAGTTTTTCCGTTAGCACCGGGTGGCAGTTGAGTGCTAGCAGCTCTTCCCTGCTGTACCGTCTCCTGCTATAAACAGTGGCTCCGTCCACCGGCTTGGGAGACATTTGGGGCAATCTGTGTGTCCGTGATATATATGGAGTGTAAGGAGTCGCCGGATCAGAAAGTTGTCACCGGATCAGAAAGAGAGAGAAAGAAAAAAAACTCAGAATTGAGCCGCTGTTGCAAAAGGCAGCCGACTCGTGTGGTGCCGGAAGTGGGAAAAAAAATAAATAAATAAATAAATAAATATATATATATATATATATATATATATATATATATATATATATACAGTCATGTACAGTGGGGAAAAAAATATTTAGTCAGCCACCAATTGTGCAAGTTCTCCCACTTAAAACATGAGAGAGGTCTCCAATTTTCATCATAGGTATACCTCAACTATGAGAGACAAAATGAGAAAAAAAAAAATCCAGAAAATCACATTGAAGGATTTTTAATGAATTAATTGGTAAATTCCTCGGTAAAATAAGTATTTGGTCACCTACAAACAAGCAAGATTTCTGGCTCTCACAGACCTGTAACTTCTTCTTTAAGGGGCTCCTCTGTCCTCCACTCGTTACCTGTATTAATGGCACCTGTTTGAACTCGTTATCAGTATAAAAGACACCTGTCTATAACCTCAAACAGTCAGACTCCAAACTCCACTATGGCCAAGACCAAAGAGCTGTCAAAGGACACCAGAAACAAAATTGTAGACCTGCACCAGGCTGGGAAGACTGAATCTGCAATGGGTAAGCAGCTTGGTGTGAAGAAATCAACTGTGGGAGCAATTATTAGAAAATGGAAGACATACAAGACCACTGATAATCTCCCTCCATCTGGGGCTCCACGCAAGATCTCACCCCGTGGGGTCAAAATGATCACGAGAACGGTGAGCAAAAATCCCAGAACCACACGGGGGGACCTAGTGAATGACCTGCAGAGAGCTGGGACCAAAGTAACAAAGGCTACCATCAGTAACACACTACGCCGCCAGGGACTCAAATCCTGCAGTGCCAGACGTGTCCCCCTGCTTAAGCCAGTACATATCCAGGCCCGTCTGAAGTTTGCTAGAGAGCATTTGGATGATCCAGAAGAGGATTGGGAGAATGTCATATGGTCAGATGAAACCAAAATAGAACTTTTTGGTAAAAACTCAACTTGTCGTGTTTGGAGGAGAAAGAACACCATACCTACTGTGAAGCATGGGGGTGGAAACATCATGCTTTGGGGCTGTTTTTCTGCAAAGGGACCAGGACGACTGATCCATGTAAAGGAAAGAATGAATGGGGCCATGTATCGTGAGATTTTAAGTGAAAACCTCCTTCCATCAGCAAGGGCATTGAAGATGAAACGTGGCTGGGTCTTTCAGCATGACAATGATCCCAAACACACCACCCGGGCAACGAAGGAGTGGCTTCATAAGAAGCACTTCAAGGTCCTGGAGTGGCCTAGCCAGTCTCCAGATCTCAACCCCATAGAAAATCTTTGGAGGGAGTTGAAAGTCCGTGTTGCCCAGCGACAGCCCCAAAACATCACTGCTCTAGAAGAGATCTGCATGGAGGAATGGGCCAAAATACCAGCAACAGTGTGTGAAAACCTTGTGAAAACTTACAGAAAACGTTTGTCCTCTGTCACTGCCAACAAAGGGTATATAACAAAGTATTGAGATGAACTTTTGTTATTGACCAAATACTTATTTTACTGAGGAATTTACCAATTAATTCATTAAAAATCCTTCAAT